>OY829116.1:4212500-4727500 GCA_963691645.1 Pelosia muscerda | reverse complement strand
CAGGCGCAGGCGCAGGCGCAGGTGGAAACGGTCAAGGCTATGAAGGCTATGGAGGCGAAGGAAGCAATAATGGTTATGGCAGTTCAGCTGCAGCAGCCGCAGCAGCAGCAGCTGCAGGCGCAGGCGCAGGCGCAGGTGAATACGGTCAAGGCTATGAAGGCTATGGAGGCGAAGGAAGCTATAGAGGTGATGGCAGTTCAGCAGCAGCAGCAGCAGCAGCAGCAGCAGCAGCCTCAGGAAGTTCAGGTGGAAACAATCAAGGAAGATATGGAGGCAATGGAGGTGATGGAGGCTACAATGGCTATGACAGTTCAGCAGCAGCAACCGCAGCAGCAGCAGCAGCAGCAGCAGCAGCAGCAGTAGCAGCAATTGATGACTCAAGAGCTTACAGACCTGGAGGATTGTTTGGACCTGGAGGACTTTATCACAGCGTCGGAGGTATGGAAGCAGTGAATATAGCGTTAGATGCAGCAAGATCTCGTGACGCAAGTGTTTATGGACCCGGAAAAATATTTGGAACTGGAGGAAAATATTCCTTAAGCAGTAGCTCATCGACAACGACTACGACGACATCGTCTTCTGGTGCCAGCAGACCAGAAATTATATTTATTGAAGGTGACAATAGACCAGGCTCTGCAGCAGGCTCCTTAGCTTCTGCATCAAGTGGAGCAGTAGGAGGCGCAGGCAGAGACGGTCGGAGAGGCGATGGAAGATATGGAGGCTATAGTGGTGATGGCAGTACAGCAGCAGCAGCAGCAGCCTCCGCAGGAAGCGCAGGTGAAAACGATCAAGGAGGATATGGAGGCTATGGTGGATATGGAGGCTATGGAGGAGCTGATAGTGCATCTGCGACCGCAGCAGCTGCAGCAGCAGCAGCAGCAGCAGCAGCAGCAGGCGCTGGTGGGTACGGTCAAAGCTTTGGAGGCTATGGAATAGGTGACAGTACATCTGCGACCGCAGCAGCGGCAGCTGCAGCAGCTGCAGGAGGCACAGGCAAATACGGTCAAGGCTATGGAGGCGAAGGAGGCTATGGAAGAGGTGCTGGTACTGCAGCAGGAGCAGCTGCAGGCGCAGGGGCAGGTGGATTCGGTCAAGGCTATGGAGGCGAAGGAAGCAACAATGGTTATGACAGTTCAGCTGCAGCAGCCGCAGCAGCAGCAGCTGCAGGCGCAGGGGCAGGTGGATTCCGTCAAGGCTTTGGAGGCTATGGAGGCGAAGGAAGCAACAATGGTTATGACAGTTCAGCTGCAGCAGCCGCAGCAGCAGCAGCTGCAGGCGCAGGGGCAGGTGGATTCGGTCAAGGCTATGGAGGCTATGGAGGCGAAGGAAGCAACAATGGTTATGACAGTTCAGCTGCAGCAGCCGCAGCAGCAGCAGCTGCAGGCGCAGGGGCTGGTGGGTACGGTCAAAGCTTTGGAGGCTATGGAATAGGTGACAGTGCATCTGCGACCGCAGCAGCGGCAGCTGCAGCAGCTGCAGGAGGCACAGGCAAATACGGTCAAGGCTATGGAGGCGAAGTAAGCGAAGGAAGCTATGGTGGCGCTGACAGTACATCTGCGACCGCAGCAGCTGCAGCAGCAGCAGCAGCAGGCGCAGGAGGGTACGGTCAAAGCTTTGGAGGCTATGGAAAAGGTGACAGTACATCTGCGACCGCAGCAGCGGCAGCTGCAGCAGCTGCAGGAGGCACAGGCAAATACGGTCAAGGCTATGGAGGTGAAGTAAGCGAAGGAAGCTATGGTGGTGCTGACAGTACATCTGCGACCGCAGCAGCGGCAGCTGCAGCAGCTGCAGGAGGCACAGGCAAATACGGTCAAGGCTATGGAGGCGAAGGAGGCTATGGAAGAGGTGCTGGTACTGCAGCAGGAGCAGCTGCAGGCGCAGGGGCAGGTGGATTCGGTCAAGGCTATGGAGGCGAAGTAGGCGAAGGAAGCTATGGTGGTGCTGACAGTGCATTTGCGAGCGCAGCAGCGGCAGCAGCAGCAGCCGCCGCAGGAAGCGCGGTTAGAGATGGTGGATCTAGTTCAAATTATGAATGGTACAGTGATGAAGCAGGTGTTGGATCATCATCATCAGTAGCTACATCTGGTGTCAACGGTAGCTATGGACCTACAGTCATTGTGGTTGACGGAGGTGACAGTTTGTCAACTTCATCAACTTCTACTAGCTCGTCATCTAGTTCAGAATCATCATACGGTGGATACGGACCATATGGTGGCTCAGATGGGTCAGTCAGTGGATCTGAGTCCTATGGAAGTCAGCAAGGTGGTGGAGCATACGGAGTAAGAGGCAGCAGGAACTGTCGTCTCACTCGCACACAATTCGTTGTGAGAATCGGCACGCGTCGCACAAAGTGCCCTACTTGCTAGATTTCTTATAAATATTTCATATTTTATTATTATTTCTCTGGATACATCTTTTACTTTATATGTGAATAAACCTTGGCAATTTATTTTTTGTGTTTCTATTTTAATTATATTCAAAGTAAAATGACCTAATCATGCTGGAACGGTAGAACGGGGGCCTTAACCCTACCTACTTTCATAGTGAGATTTGGACTGGAACCGTTGTCGTCCATTGATTTTATTGGGTACCTTGTAAGACATGTATCAACCTAAAAATTAAACATATAAATAAAGTAAGAAGAGTAAGATATACTGTTTGATCTAATTTAATCATAAACACCAGTATCTGGTACAATTCTCACTGTGAAAGTAGTAGTACGATAGCCAGAGCTCACTGGAGCGGTTTTATGTTGTCTGTGGAATAACTGAGAATCTCCGCTTTGTGTTCTGCACTGACCGCACAGAAACTCCTAACTCCTCTATATGGTCTTTTTTATCTTGCGCAAAATCCCCACGGATACCTCCTCTACCAAAAGCGGTGTAGGTGATTATGTCGGACTTGAACCGACTAATGTGCACGCAGTCAAATGAGTCCGTGATTGCCGGAGGAGAGATTATACAAGACATATCTGTCGCACCCTAGCAGACTTGGGAACAGCTTTTTTGAGATGAATTTCTTTTGAACGTTTTGAATGTGGGAACCATGGTGCCCCCATCTAGTCCCCGTGTATGGGGAGACGCATTTTGCGCGTTCGCCGCAGCTTGCTTCTACTAAGATGGCAAGCAGCTCTGCCCGTCACCCTCAGGCACGCCTCATGAAGGATGGAGGTCATTCTGCGACCTCCGACGTCGTAAATTCCTGGACAACCGCGGTAGCCTAGTGGTATGAGTAATGGACTGCTGAGAAGAGGTCTTGGGTTCGATCCCAGGTTATGGCACACACCAATGACCTTTCGAAGTTATGTGTGTATTTATCGCAGGTTTATAAGTGCCTGGTTAATGACAATAGGCTCCCCACCTATTACATTGGGACCTAAACATAAACTGGCGAAATGTGGGGGCTAGCACCTCTGCCTTTCGGGGATGTAGGCGTGAGTTTGTGTTATGTTTAGTGGACAATTTGAAAAAACAAATAGTAGGAATTGATACTCAAACACTAGTCTTAGTAGCTATTTATTAACGTAATTAAATTTAGGATATTACTTACATGAGTTTACTTAACATTACATAACATAAGCTCACGCCTTTATCCCCGAAGGGGTATGCAGAGGTGATAGCACCTCTGAGTTTACTTATTCACTACATAAGTCGCGTTCTCTGTCCCTATATTTCTATGTACTTATGTCCCTTTGTATGGTTAAATCTTTAAAACTACTCAACGGATAGTTTAGGTAGGGGTAAATTAAAAAGCATTCATACTTGTGTTTTCATTTATATCTAACTAGCTGACCCACGCGACTTCGTCTGTGTCACTCCGTTTTTGCAACATTTTTCATTCCTGCTCCGCACCTGTTAGTCGTAGCATGATGCTATATACATATAAACCTTCCTCTTTAACCATTCTATCTATTGAAACAAACCGCATCAAAATCCGTTGCGTAGTTCTAAAGATTGAAGCATACAAAGGGACAAGAAAAATAGGGACAGAAAACGCGACTTTATTTTATACTATGTAGTGAGTAGTGATAGTGATAGTGATGATGATGATGATGATCTTGTACCTACATTATGATCTACATTGAAGCTTTAGGTATTTTAAAAGTAAGTCAAACAACAATAAGGTATTATAATTTTAGGTATACAAATACGTACCCGTATAACATTAAAGTAATTTCATATCTTTTAAATTTTAAAAGAAAACCGTGTTTCAAACTATCATTCTGATAGTAGAGTGGCTTCAAAAATGCCCTAGAAATCGTTGCCTAGCTCTGCAGGCAAATTGATTGCATACCTTTAGCTCTCATTAGGGGAAGTGGATCATCTCAAAAGAGATGTCTCCGGGGCCGACGGAGTATGAGAGATGTGTACTTGTTCATCAGTATCATCTCATCTCATCTCCAGCAATCAAATACCCATAGAAGCCCCGCGTTTTAGTCGGTTCGAGTCCGACCTAATCACCTCCGATTTTGGCTCATATCCGTCGCGATTTCGCGCACGATAAAATAAAGGTACGTACCTACAGCAAATAAAGTTGGTTGTTGATACCGTCTTCTAATAGATCAATAAGTAAATCTGTTAAGTCTGCATCACACTGTCATTCAATAGAACCGGTTCTTGCGTCCGCGACCCTTCACCTGAATAGATCCCACTGACGGGATGATTCCTAAATCAATGCAAATGACATACAAATTTATGTGAGAAATAATGACCGTTGCCCTTAAGATAGTTCATTCTATCTTTGACTGTTGATACTCACGCACCTTTGAGATGACCCGCGTGAAAATTCTAAAAAGGAAGTGAAAATTATGTGAGAAAGTGCGTGCAAAATTTAAAGTGTGAGCAAAATTTAAATAGTGAAAAGTGTTCAGTGAAATGAATAATTATGTTTGCATGTACTTTGTGAGGTGAAACTATTAACAAATACACCTTCGTATAGTGACGTCTTTTCCCTTTTAGGGTAAGCAGAGACAAAAATCAGCCATCATTAAGTATATAACATAGGAGCTTCAGCTGTACTTATAATACAAATTATATGTAAGTAGGTATATAGGTATAGAAACACTGAAACATTGCCTATACATATTCAAACTAGATAATATTTACCTTGCGTGGCGGTAGAGCACACGACTGCTACCCACGGGGCGCGGGTTCAATCCCCGCTCAGTTCAAAAAGTTGTATGCATGAATATGGCTGATTGCACTGGTCTGGTCGTGCCTCGGAGAGCACGTTAAACTGTCGGTCCCGGTCGCCAAACAAACATCTATTGGAGTCGTTACGGGAAGTTGGAGCCCTCAAAAGTCCAACCAGTCTAACTTGGAACTTCGATATCGCCATTGGTCATTGGACCATTGGTTGTGGAGGTCAGATGGCAGTCGCTTCACGGAAAATATCGAAGTTCAGCCGCATCACAGTTAGACTGGAAAACCGACACCAACTGAGTTGGGAAAAGGTTCAGAAAATGATGAATGAATATTTACCCTACGCGGAAATAGTAATATTTGCTATTGTTATCGTTGGAATTATTAAACCGTAGGTGAGTAGTGGGGTCCCCTCCTTCCCCAAATTTATAATTTCTTAATTTTTTATGCCAATATATAGTGTATCCTGAGCACTACCATATGTTTTCGGCTTCACGAGTGTTTCCATAATATATTTTATTATTTGTATACATAAGTTACGCTGTAATATGTTTGTGCAGGGTTAACAGTTACCAGTTACGATGAGACTCGGTATAGACTCGATATTGGACAACTTTCAGACGTCAGATTCATACGAAATTTCACACCGTTATCAAGAATTTATGACAATGTGTCATCATTTTATAGGATCTAATATTATAATGTTTATAGGACCTATTAAAAAGCATTATGTATTCTGTTTTTGGTGCAATTTATTCTTTAGAAGATAAAAGTTTTCGAGTGACATAGGCATTTTTACACAAAACTTAGGCGTGAGAAAGTGACAAAGTATATGAACTGTGCAACCCTAAATAAATAAACATTTTTAATTCGGTTACGGTAATCTGTGGTTCTATTTACGGTAGTAATATTAATGTCTATGGGTATAAGTTTCATAAGTAAGTAGATTTGCAAGAAGTCTTTGAAAACAATATAAAATAATGAAATTCGAATTACGAAAATTTAAAAAAAAAGAACTAATATGGCCGCACAGTGATCGTCACGGGGTGGGCATTTTAAATGTTCCTAACACAAACGCAGTAGTCAGTGCGATGACGCGGCGGGGGTGGCCACCCTCACTATCATCAAACTACCCACACACACTGACACACTACCAATATAACGCGGCCCGCACCGCCCCCTCCTCGTGTAGAAATTTTCATCTAAAGTTGGGAAGTTCAACCGGTGTTGACGGCTCTGTGGAGTTGGGTGCATACTATCAAAAACTACATTGTACAGGGGGTCGGATGTGGTAGGCATAAAATTCGAAAATATACCTCTAGATACGTATTTGTTACTCTATGTGCCCGCAAATGAGATGGTAGGTACGTGAAGTCAAATGAATGTATGATTTCGCTCTATTTGACTTTCGTAGCTATTCACTAGCTAGCTTTTCGGGGTTTGCTGTTTCGAGCGATAGAATAAAAAAGTTTCAAGGGTTACCATGTTTAAAAATGATTTACCTATGCCTATTCTTATAGGGATTTACAGGTGTGAAAATGTATATGTTACAGTTAAATGTTAATAGATTAGTGGTTAAAGTTTGGTTTGCTTGTCGGGAAATTTTACTATTGTTGGCTTTGCTTGTCGGGAAACTTTACTATTTTTGGTGATGTCCGATGTAATTTTTCTTCAAAATTTTATCATGTTTCATATTACATAGCTGTTAAGTTTCTAAATAAATAAATAAAAGTCGGCGTTACGACCGAGAGATCCCAGGTTCGAATCCTGGCCATTACACTACCGGCGTGAACTCACTCCATACACAAGTCATTAAGTTTAGCTTAAGGGGTTAGAGAGTATATTAATTTTTTTTTAAATAATAATCTTTTTTCGTTAGAACGTAATTTCAGTACCGGTTACCGGTTTATTTAGCTGTTTGACCAAACACATCGTTCTTCCTTGGCGCTTGAATTTCAATACCACAGTTATATCTTGAAATATTTTACTCATGTCGATTAGTATTTTTCAATGTATAAACGGTAAAAGAAATTCAATGAACGTAAAAGATTTATACATCTGTACGTTCCAACATAAGAATTGACAGGGAATTTACTTAGTTTAACAGTTTGCTGAGTGTTGCAAATGCAAGGAAAATAGAACTCCTCTAACATTACTTTCTTGATGCACTGTACAGACATGAACAATATGAATAGTGGCCCTAAGTTTCACCGCTTCATCGGTTTTTTTTACACCTCGCGTGAGAGACCTATGACTATAGGTAAAGTGGGTATTACACCTTCCTAAATATAGAATCCGATATTTGGTATACTATTTAGGACCAGAAATTCAGTCGCCGAAGTTAATTGAAATCGTTGTCTAATTAGGATTCTACTCATCCTAAATGCGATTAAACTTCTCTGAATTCAGGACATTCTAAATATCGGATTCTAAATTTAGGAAGGTGTAATACCCGCTTAAGAAGAAACCATTGAGTTGATAAAAAGTTCCAGGACTTAGGTAATGGCGCGGTAAATAAATGAGTCGTCGAGCCTCTTGGTTTTAGATGTACCTAAATGTTTGATCGTATGCGGGTGACATTTATCGGTAAGGAGACTGAGAATAGAAGAAATTATTATTGATCGCTTGATAAATCAAATTCGATCTTCAAAAACAGTACTTCCTAGCTATCCATTTTGATGATAAATTTCGTATTACTTTTTTACAGCTGCCACTTTTCAAAAATGTAATAAAAGTTGTTGTTCTTAATATTGTCTCATTGATACACAAAAGAGTCATACAATTTGGATTTGTCATTTACAAAAAACAAAATGTTAGTACTGAAAATTGTGTTTCCCCCAATTTCTTCAAACGAAACGGCAATTTCATATATAACGACCTAATATTTATATATATATATCTGATGGAAGTGGTAACTATGGATATATTATTAGGTATATTTGTGTAGGTGTATCTCCTGACATAAATAAAATAAATAAATATTCTAGTTTAATCTACACAACGCCATCTATACCCATGGTAAGCATTAGCTTGACTAGCTTGTGTTACGAGTTATAGAATGCGGATAAACATACCTACTCAGATACATTTTGTAAATATATACATAGAAACACCCAGGCCAATACAGATATTCATATTCATGCACACAAATATTTGCACTAAGCAGGAATTGAACCCGCGCCTCCTGCGTAGCAGTCGTGTGCCCTACCGCCACGCTACGGAGGTTGTCATATGTCATAAACATGACTTGTATAACATTTAGCAAAGTTTATCAGGCTATGTATTAGGCGTAGGTGTTAATCAAAAGCAGGCGCGAAGTTTAGGCGGAAAGCTAGTTTCGTATCATAGATTTTTTTTAAATTCAACGTTCATTACATCGTATAAAGTTAATGCTTCGACGATATAGAAAGATCGAATTCCGTAGAAACATTCACTTTTCCGAACTAAATTAAAAGGGTTTATATTGGGGGAGGGAGGATTTGGCCCACCGCTCACCCGCGGTTCAACACTCCAACAATATATATTGGAATGTCAAACCACCCACTTCAAAGTAAGAAAAACAAAATCTTACCAGAGAGTGATGTTTTACCATGTGAGCGGTGGGCCAAATCCTCCCTCCCCCAATATAAACCCTTTGTAATGGATTTCCGCCAGGTAACGCCTGCATCTATATCGAACTAAATTAAATTTGATTCGAATAGTTAGCATACTTACTGCTTTTAAAAAAAATCAGTACAATTCCAACATGTGTATGGGTAACAGGTATGGGTAACGGACTGCTGAGACGAGGTCTCGGATTCGATCCCAGGTTTTACCAAGACACACACCAATGACTTTTCGATGCTTTTCGAAGTTATGTGTGTATTTATCGCAGGTTTATAAGTGCCCGGTTAATGGCAATAGGCTCGCCCCTATTACATTGGGACCTAAAACATAAACTGGTGAAATGTGGGTGCTAGCACCTCTGCCTACCCTTTCGGGGATATAGGCGTGAGTTTAGTAGTAGTTATGCTGTCCAAAATTACTTAAATTTTGTGCGAACCAAGCATAGTATTTAACGTGATTACCATTGCGCCATGTCCTGAATCATGATAGGGACATTGCAACCATGTTCTGCGGCCATCATCTGGCTACGAGGGTAACTAAAGTCTGGCCGTGCCACCTCCACAGGGCCCTGGTAGGAGGAGTAGACCCAAGAAGAGCTGGCTTGGCGTCGTGGCTTGGCTTATCATAATGGATGAGCAAGACCTTGCGAAGCGGAGGAGAAAAATTCGGCAAGCGGACCCCGGAGGTGAAGGCTTCGGATGCGACCGGTACTAACACAAGGATGATGATGATGAATCACGATAGGAACACGCGAAGATAATAAACTATAAGTATCGGTACCGATATACGAAGCAAATGATAGATCTGATTGTACTACAAAATTTACGATAACATAAAACCTCTAAGTTAACGTTATCATTCTTCCATATTTCCTACAAAAATATGTTTGAAACGCAAACCGCGCCTTTCGTTGCACAACTGGATACCTAATAGCGATTTTTGGAGCAATTCTCAATATATCACGTCGGTTGCAGAATGTCACGGGACACGCACACATGCACAAGAGTCAGCACGCACACACGCTCACGGCATCATCGTCAAGCTATGTACGAAGTAAGGTCAGGATAAAAAAAGACAAAAATGTTTAGTTTTTTTGTTTTAACTTTTTAATTTCCAAAATGAACTTTATACATTCGTATCAATACTTGTAACTAAGGAAAATATTTATTAGTTCTCATATGAATCAGTATACCTAATGCTATAAGCAATAAAAACCACGGTAGCCTAGTGGTATGGGTAATGAACTGCTGAGGCGAGGTCTCGGGTTCGATCCCAGGTTATACCATGGCACACACACATGACTGTTCGATGCTTTTCGAAGTTAACACATAACATTTATCGCTGGTTCATAAGTGCCCGGTTAATGGCAATAGGTTCGCCACCTATTAGATTGGGACCTTAACATAAACTGGCGAAATGTGGATGCTAGCACCTCTGCCTACCCCGTCGGGGATATAGGCGTGAGCTTATGTTATGTTATAAGCGATATACGACAGTTGCAGGTAGCAGACGACGCGACGTGTCGCTACATCGTATCGACACACAAAACAACATACGATACGACCCAACGATACATCGTATATGATAGGGGCCTGCCTACTTAGAACATGTGCGTACGTGAATTCCACCAATCGTAATGCGCCGTTCTCTCGATATCTTTACGTTACAAATTCGATAGTATTTCGTGCTAAAGACACTGCGCTCGTCCGTAATTGTTGTATGTCGTCGGCTACAGAATACGCCTTTACGTGGCCTTACATATATTATATTGTACTGAGTCAAAGAAAAAGAAGAGTTTTAGTGGATTTTGTACACAATTATTGAAACTAGTGCAATCCGTCGACCCTACTCGTGACCTCCTATTCGTGATACCTATTCTCGCTATTATTATCACGGCCTATGAGAAGCGCCTTGGAAAAGTCGAGCGTACAGCGTATATCTAAAACAGGAATAAGTAACAGTAGTATTAATAGAAAGAAATGTAATTAATAACATAAACTGTTAAATGTTCTAATAAATAAAGTTATTAACAGTATACACCTCGTTTTCACCAACATTTGAAACATGATTGACAAGTTGCAATGAATGTGTGCACGTAAATGTGTTTCAAACTTCCTGATACTCTGTCTGATATTCTCCAAGACGTTAATTGGTAGCGTTTGTGCGGCTAAGCTTTTTTAAGATTTCCTTGCAATTTACCCCGCATAGCAAAGAATCAGGTAAAAAAAAAACAAATTTATTTAGCTGCAACATTTTCTGTTAGGAATTTATTTTTGGCAATCCAATTTTTTTACAAAGTGCCTGATTGGCGGCAGTATGCCCCTATTACGGGGGATCGAAAATCATAGTTGGTAAAATGTGGCTGCCTATTCCTTCGGGGATTACGGGTGTGAGCATATTATGTAGGTATGTATGTATCTTGAGTGAGTTCTGACAGGTCTTATACAAGAATTCTGACAGGTCTTTTACAAGTTTTGACAAAACCAATTCAATCAGTTTTATATCAAATATGTGTATAACTTGTTTCTTGGTGAAAAGAGAAACTCGCACCGGATATTTACAATATTTTTTTGTTATCTCATAATCACCACGTCTACCTCCATCACATTAGTTGAAAAAAAACATAATGTGATAATTCCCAGTGAGTATAATTCTGGTATAATAAATAACCATATCAATCCGAAACTAAAAAAAAGTATCCTAATTTTTTTTTCTCATTTTTTTGTCATACCCTACCCCCCTTGTGGGCATTTTCCGAAGTGTGAGCGGGCCGCGTTATTAGTTCGCGCGCTCGCTCACGATAGGTTTTCACAATTTTGAGTTGAGCCGTTTCACACAATGCGCCGTGTCATTTTCTATGATTAATGGTGGCGCGACAGGCTGTGCTATTGTCTATGACTCTAAAGTTGATCAACGGACGGAATAAGATGAATACCGATGTCTAATACCAGTATTGTATAACTCTTTATTGCACACACAAAGTACAGAGATCACATTTAAAAAAATGCAAGAATCAAACTCAATATGAGTTCTCTCTTAACAAACCTTTGCTTCACATGTTCATTGATTTAAAAATCGAATAGTGTTAATAAACTTTAATCCCAGTTAGGCGTAGTAGTAATAAAATATTCGTGCTCCACCAAATCAATAGTGTATTAGTAAATTTATTTTCAAGCTACAACTTATAATATTTATCTTATCTTACTTTACGAGTACCTTCTATTTTATTTACTATTATAATAACAATACAAATGATCAATATTTATTAATTATTTCTAGAATACAATAACCCCTATCTTTCTCGTTTCCCGCCAATTGAACAATTGTCAATCGCCGAAGTCTTCTCCGCTTATTTTTTTTGACTATGATAGCATTCTAATGAGGTTTGTTCTTAGATATATATTTTTTAAATATATACATATTATACCAGACCAATGCAAAATATTTATATTCATGCACGCAAATATTTTCATTGATAGAGAATTGAACCCGCCCCTCCTGCGTGGCAGTCGCGATCACTACCGCCTCACCACAGAGACTGTCGAATACGAAAATAATTCATATGAAAGTGATATGTGATAAGTATACCTACGTAAGGTTGGTTAGGCCTAAAAACGCAGATTTCGACCACCATCCCCCAGTTGGGGGTGGGGGCGGATGGGGTCAGGCTGCACTATCCCCCGGCGGCACTTGACGGCCGCGCAGCTCTAGAATATTAATGTCCGTACTTAATTGGACATTTTTAACTTTTTGACGCTTTTATGTGCTCCTTCGAAGACTCTATTTTTAAATCCACAGGTAACATTAAAAATGTGAAAATGTCTGTTCTGCTTTCTTACTAAACTGCTGTACTGATTTTGATGAAATTTGATAGACTAGAGTTTCGGAATAAGCTATGTTTTTTCGCCACATCCACGTGGGCAACAGGTAGAAATATATTATGCTGGTGTGTTCATAATTACTTACCATTAAACCGCGATAAGTCTTGGTCCTGTGGAAATATCGGGATAAAAAGTAGCCTATGTTATTCAAGGACGAAGTAGTAGTATAATTGTGCAAGAATTATTGAAATCGGTTCAGTAGTTTTTGAGTTTGAATGCAAAAATACAAATATTTCCTTTTTGGATGTAGAATTAAAATGTAAAACATTTTGTTTCTACAAAGTTTCTACAATAGGGAAGTTGCTCATAGTTAAAAACGTTTTTACTGATATTATTTCATAGCAAAAACTGTTTACAGATACGTCTATAGTCAGTGACTGTCAATGTAAACCTTTGAGAATGCCGCAAGGTAACCGGTTAGGTGCAAAAGTAAATACAGTGGAGAAGTACAAGTGTGTTATCAATAGCAATCTTGTATAACGATAAGTTCCACCAAGTGCTATCAATCAACAGTATAAATAATAATCAGTGTTTACAGCCTCACTTCACGCTTCATTCTTCAGTATTTATTCATCACATCTTTCGTTCCTGCTTCCCGCACTTGTTGGTCGTAGCATGATGTTATATACATAAAAACCTTCCTCTTTAACCATTCTATCTATTAAAAAAAACCGCATCAAAATACGTTGTGTAGTTTTAAAGATGACCCGTGCAACTTCGTCTGCGTCACCCCGTTTTTGCACAAATATACAGGACGTTAGGGAAACATTCCCGAACCCGAAGACATATTATGGTAGTACCTTCTCTGGGTAACACTACTATTGCCATAAAAAGATTCCGATTTAGAAGTATTTTTTCTTTTTTATAACATCAAATTAGCAATATTTACTCTCCATCGTATCAGTAAAGCTAAATTAAACGATAAATTCATATAAAATATAGTTATAAAAAAATGGCGCCTATGTGAGTTGATGCTTTTATGAACAATTTGTTGGGGCTCTCTGCTCGACACAGATCTCTACAATGTTGGGAGGCTTTACCCAACTTTTTTCACACTGTGTGGACCGTATTCTTGCCTGCCACCTAAGTGGTATAAAAATTGTAAAAAAAGTAAATAGGTGTTTTAAACAATTTCTCAGAGTTATAACGTACTTAACCTAAGCATTGTCTATACTAATATTATTATAAAGAGGAAAGATTTGTTTGTTTGTTTATAACGAATTAGCTCCGTAACTACTGGACCGATTTCAATAATTCTTTCACCTCTAAAAAGCTAAAATATCTAGGAGTAACATAGGTTATACATCATCACGCTACTGTCCAAGGGAGCGGAGTAATAATCATAAATCTCAATCGATCCGGTAAATTTCTGTACATTGGCACTAATATCGACAGCAAGGAAAAGTACCTAGTATAAGAGGCAAGTAGAGAATCGAGTAGATTGACTTTTACATAGCTTTTTATATTTACAATGTATCCTTCATTTACAATTGTATATTTGTTCAATTTTTACAATCGTATTACAAATATAAGAGAATAGGATATAGAAGTGTTGACTTTTCAGCCATTTCTCCTTATCCTTTCCCCCTCAACACTATAAGCTTGTTCCCCCTCACCCGCCCACCTCCCCTCATAAACACTCCTAAATATTGGCGCGCAAAATTCGGACTTACCGCCATTTTGTCTCCCTCAAACGTTGCGTCAATTTGTTAAGATAACATTGTTCGAATTGCCACCGTTATATAGAATTGGGAGATTCATTTAAAGGTTATTAATTAAATGTCGGTGTCGGTACGGATCTGGTTGTCGATTTATTGGATTCGTACAAATGGTCACCGGTTGTCGTTTGCTTTCAACATTTTAGAATAGTTCCGCCATTTTGTTACTAGGAAACTGTAGTTGTATTTTGTTTAATGATGGCTGTTTAAATAGATTATTGTATTTGGGATTGTTTGATTTCCGTTTTATTTCTATGAGCAATATACTCTTTGGTTTTGTATAGTTACCCTAGTAGTATTAGATATTAATGGTTTGGTTCAATATGGGGTTCTAAAATAAAGCATTAAGGACAAGGATTTTTATAGAACTGGCAGTACGAGTATGACGCCTCTATTAAAAATTCAAAATTAAAAAAATATTTATCTGTATAGACCATTATACGGTACTTACAAAACGTCAATATAAACAATATTTTATAAATTAGTGAGCAAATGGACCACGGATTCGAAAATCGGCCCCGGCCTGAGAAGACTCCGGCAAGAAACTCAGCGGGTTTTTCTTTTTGTTGTTTTTGTTGCACACGTCTATAGGACACAGTAACCACTTCCCATTAGGTGCATCGTCACCTGTTTTAAATCAGATCATGATTTGAATAACTTAAAATTCTAATTCTCCTTCATTCTTTTGTTAATTACGATCGCAAGGAGTTGCATCCAAAGCGGTCCTTGGTTCGCTTTTCCCAATCCAACTCCCTGTTTAGGTGAAGTTCAATCCGTACCGTATTATATCCGTATCTATAGGTACTTATATTCTCATTAAAACTATTAATACAACAAAAACAATATTAGTACTCTCCCAAATTCTAATTTCTTGGCAGAAAATGTGACAATTGTCGTGTCGACGAGCGTCGGCGACACAAAAGACATTTCGTTCCATGGGTGTGGGGTTTGACCGTTTGCCAGGAAGGCCGATTTAATATTCTATTTTATACCAGCGATAAGATTAAAGTATGTAATTTCTTCTGTCGAGAAAGGCTTTTTGTACGCATTATGTATAGGGTTGTCCAAATTTGAAATCAAAAGAACATGTTTTTTTCGAGATTATAATTTGTTAAAATTCGTGCTGAAATAAAGTATTAGACATGAAATACTACCAAAATTAAATTTGTCAATAGGTAACAATTAAAAACTTGATTTAAGCAATATGATTTATGAAGATTATTCAACAGTACAATTAATTGCATTAACTACGTTAGATGCACCAGTGCTCATCCTTAAAAACGATTCCGTTTTTGCCATTTGGCTACGGAACCCTAAAAAGGTGAGCCCTGTACCCGGGACAAGTGCCCATCAAGCTGGTAGCGTTGCTTCTTTGAATGACGGTGACTAGAATTCATTACACCGTACACACAGGTATACATATGAGTTCTAATCACAAATTGTGCTCAAAATGAGCTCCATACAGGACGTGTGTTTGAACTGTCTTTAGAGGATAGCTTGTGTAGCAACAGTGACCAGACCTTGCCCCATTATTTGGGGTCGGCCTTCCTTGCCCTCATCCTCCATTTAGCACGATCTTGTGCTTCGTCTGTGTGGAATTCAGCTTTTTTACTCGGTCTGTGTGGACGTCCTCCACAAATCGTTGCGTTTCCACACCACACGTTTCTACCGCAGAAGGAAGGAACAGGTAAGGAGCTTGATGTACCTCGTACTTGAACTGCTTTCTGTCTTCGATAGCAGCAGCTGAAAACCGGATCATACGACAGAGGTGGCTTGAAGCGACAATCCTAACGCAAATCATTCCTTTTTATTTCACTTCCGCTTCCTCAAATTACTGATCTTAAAGATATCTTTCAAAAATAGAATCTCCAAAATGGCAGCCAGCCCTTGACGTCCGTAAGAAGTGCGTCCCCCCTCGCGGGACGGACCGCAGACCGGCGGTTCTATAATAAAACCCTCCCCCGGCCCACCCCACTCACACTAAGACGGACCAGTACATTGGACAATTTTCCTACGTACACAATTTGCGAGTTCTAAATCGTGACTCGCCTGACGATTTAGTTATTACGTAAATATTAACATTTGTTCTTTATTAAACGAGATTATATTATTGAAGAATTTAGTGTTGCAGGTTTAAGACTTATAATATGCGATTATTTAAGTAAAAATCAAAGTTTGTTTGTGTGTATCTTCTGCCATCTTCATTTTAACATTATTCCCATACTCTCAAAGGAATTAGTGTATTGTACATATGGTAGCTTGCCATATGTACAATATCATATCAGCCTATCAGCATACATATCAGCCTTTAAACATAACATAACATAAACTCACGCCTGTATCCCCGAAGGGATAGGCAGAGGTGCTAGCACCCACATTTCGGCAGTTTATGTTTAGGTCCCAATGTAATGGGTAGCGAGCCTATTGCCATTATCCGGGCACTTATAAAACTGCGATAAATACACACATAACTTCGAAAAGCATCAAAAAGTCATTAAAAGAATCTATAAAAAATCGTATTTGTTACATAAATAACAAAAGAAGTCTTGTAAAAAAACTAAATGTGCTCTGCTTTTTGTTATCAAAATTATAATTTAACCAAGAAACAAAACAAAATTAAATTGCAACTGAAATTCCCCAAAAACACCATAACGATGACGTAACAAAACTTACCCCTTAAAACTTTACCCACCCCAAAATATAATCCCTTACCACCCTCACGATTTTCTTTCATCCCACCCCTAGCAAGCGGGGGTTAAGTCACCCTACTTAAGATCGATGGAAGGGCAGTAGATTAGACTTTGCGATAAGGGTAGAAAAGGGAGCCCCGTCCTCGAATTAGGGCCCACCCTTTGTGAATCTCAGATGGGTTGCTCGAACTCATGTCTTGTTTTGACGGGTTTTATAATTAATTTGCTAGTTTCAAACTGTAGTGAAACAAGGGTTGCGGAATATTAATTTTAATGAAATTCTGGAAGGTTCTGCTTGGTCGTTTCTTATCTCTATTTTTTATCGTGCAAATGTTCTTTGCACTTGCGGAATATTGCACATACAACATCTCTCTTTGGGTAAAAAGTCGTTTGACTTGCTTTGATGGGTGCGGTATGACATTCCATTCTATGACAATTAGTAATAACTTGCTATTGTTATCGTTGGAATTGTTAAACCATGGGTGGACGCTGGGTTCGTCTCCTTCCCCCAATATATATTACTTATCGTATAAGCATTTATCAATGAGATAGTATTTGAACGTGAATATTATTTATGATATTTGCACGTAAAAGACATAACTGATTTGAAAAAAAATTGAGGTGGTAATTGAATCAAACACCTACTATTATTGATAAGTGCATAACATGCATTACAAAATATTATATTATAAAATATTTACTGCTAAACAAACTATAATTATATCTTTTTATTATTTGAAATCCCCATAGAAGGTCTAAATATAACCAACGGCTCCGAGGCAAGATCTGTGCCGAGGCACGAAGTACTATCGAATTCGTATTGTAAAAGTATCGACAGAGCGGAGCATTTTGATTGGCAGCCTGCCGCTTGCGAACTATTGTGTGCGTGAAGTCAAAATTCCCACGGATACCACCTCCGCCAATTCGGTGAAGGTGATTTTGTCGGACCCGAACCGACTAAACACACGCCGTCTATGTGTCATTGATTTCCGGAGTTGAAATTATACAAGACATATCCCTCGTACCCTGGCAGACCCGGGAACATCTCCTTGAGATGATCCCCTTCCCTTAATGTGGGAACCATGGTGTTCCTATCCAGCCCCCTGATATGGGGGCACCGCTACAGCGGCCTGCTTCTGCTGGAGTAACAGGCGGCTTCACACATCACCCCCATTGAAGATAGCCAAGACGTGTTTCAGTAGGTTCCCTGCCCCCTGTGATGGACTGGACACGGGTTCGAGTTTAACCAGATAAAAAGTTATTTCTCTTTGACCATATATAACAAAAACTGACCCCATGGGACTTATTGTGGTACCAAACCCCACAGGGCACATTCATCATGATAACTCATAACGAAAACAATACAATTTAGGTAAACACTTGTGCAAACAAATTAAGCATGTCAAGTTTACAAAAGCAGAGACAATAGATTCAGTAAATTGCACAATAGCACCATAAACAATTGTAGTTTGTAAATATTTTTATTAAATAGTAAGTTCTAGAAGGCTGTTATAAATGTTACTAGTGTTGTTAGTGCGATTGTGTTGCCAATTGTAAAAATATTTAACCCTAAACCTAAGGTAGTAAACTTTTAGTGGATGGTTGAAAGCAGAATGCTACTTACTAGTAGAAACCGTTTCTTTATGCCACTTAGGTGGCAGACAAGCACACGGCTCTCCTAATGGTAAATGGTCACCGTGCTCAAAATCCCTACGGATATCGGACCACCAGCTTTGGTGGAGGTGATTATGTCGGACTCGAACCTACTAAAACGCACGCCGTCTATGGATTTTTGATTGCCGGAGGTGAGATTATACAAAACATATCTCTCGCATCTAGGCAGATCCGGAATGGTTATTGAGACCTGTAACTCCAGTTTCAACTCCAATTTCAATGTCGCTTTTCGTGGTTTCGTTGCAAACTATTTGCGAAAACTCGTGGCCCCCTCTGCATAGTGTAGGATTCCCCAATTGTACGAAACTGTAGATTCGAATCATGGCAACCCTAGTTGTCAACTCGAGTTTCGTTTTAGTTGCCTAATGTAAGAGTAGGTTAATAAACCAGTGTGGAGAGTCAAGCGTAATGTAATGACAAATTAAACAAATTTCACGGTTTATACAAGAAAATAACATTGTGTACTTATTGTGTAACGTAGGTAATATCAAGGGAAACTGAGCTGACAGTTGTCCAGTAAAAGATAAGATATGTAGCTCACATTATACAGGGTGTTAGGGAAACGTTCACGAAGCGGAAGGCACGTGGTAGTACTATCATACATTACATATTGGTATAAAAAATAAGGATTTGGTAAAAAAAAATGTTTTTGTTTTTTTATTCCATTTAATTTGCATTATTCACTCTCCATTGTATCAGTAAGCGAATCAGTAAAACGATAATTTTTTATAAAAAATTGGGAACTACAAAAAAACCAATAGCGTCATTATGCGTGTTGGTACTTTTTTATGAAATTATAGTCTCATTTAGCTTTACTAATACTAGGGAGAGTGCATAATGCAAGGTAAAATATTATTGTATCATGAAGGCCCTACCGCCGCTACTACGGCTTACTATGATAGTGAGACCATTGGCAATAGTCTTCTCGTTTACCACTCAACTATTTATTTTCCTTAAGAATATTAGCAACCGAAATTACTAATATTCCCTCTAACCCCTCCAGCTACAAGCTCAATAGCATGTGTTAGGACTGGGTTCACGTCAGTAGTGTAATAATTAGGATTCGAACCCATCCCTCCTCCTTCCTTTCTCGTATTCATTTTGATCGCCGCCGACGACCGACGCTTGAGCTGCCCGCCCGCTACGGCAATAAATATCTTCTTTATAGCGTATCATGCTATATACTACTATCTTTACTCGCACACGGTTAACAGTAAACACGTTAAAATTAACGTGGGCCCATGTAAATAGAGTGTTAACAAGTTGTTTACCCAGTTTGTTTGTTAGAGAACATGTTCACGTTCTAAATTCAAACTATTTATTACAATATGATGTTTAAATTTCACCAGTGTGGTAGTTTGTTCAGTTGCTACCTTTGGTTTTCCCAATAGATTGCCGGTTTTTTTTAAAAAAATTGAATAGGAGGTTGTGGGAGATCTTCGGTACTGGTTAAGCCCTTACCGGTGAAACCAGCCTATTTAGAACAAGGGCTAGACAAAGTTTTTAATAATAAAAATATATGAAGTGAAATCTTTTGAGTCACAAAGATTTAAATGAATACATGTCAAATTTTAAAAGTTTAGGGTAGGCAGCACGTGTGTGACGCCTCTGGTGTTGCAAACGTCCATATGCCACGGTGACCGCTTCCCATCAGGTGGTCCGTGTGCTTGTCTGCCACATAAGTAGTATTAAAAAAAAATTTCAGATATCTCTAACTGTAAAATTCTTTTGCAACTTCGAGAGCGACTGTCCTCAGAACTAGTGACGTCCCTACCTAATTCAAGCAACTTTTGTTCCCTTCTTTGACTACACTACCTTTGTGAAATACAACACTAGCTGATGACAACACTAGTTATAGACTATTTTAATTATGTGAGCTATTCAAACGACTCCTTTGTATGACAGAGTGGAGTGGGCTCATTGGAGGTTGGACTATTGTCTTAAGGAAGGCTTTTAATGTGTGAATGGAGGCACTATCTCAGACTATTTGTGTTTAAGGACAATGGCCTTTATTTACAATGGTTGGTTGTGATTGTGAGGCAGAGTGAAGCTGTCTTTTGATTGGCTGGATCGTCTAGCAGTTGTATGTAAATGATAAGTTTAGCCATGTTGATTTAACTTATACGATTTTCACATATAATTATGGCAGAAAACGACTTAGATGGATAGATAGATTACTATTTATTGTACACCAAAAAAAGTAAAACTACAGTATAGAGAAAGTATTATGGGTACACGCTGTATGTACAATGGGCTATACTACTATACTAAATTTGTTTAGGTACCTAAATAAATGTAAACAATCTTGTCGTAACTTTTTATAAAAGCACATGTCAAATAAATAAAATGGGTTAACTTACTGACTAACTACTGGTTCGATACCGGTTTTTAGTCCTTACAATGCGTTTCTAAGCAGAAAAGTATTTTTATACAGAGTTTTTAACAAAAAATATTAGAAACTCATTCAAACCAATGCGTGAACTTCAAATTCAATTCTTTATTGTTCGGAAAAATGGCGTCTTTGAAAACTTTTCATTGGTGAATAAAGATAGTAGTTGGTTGATAGTAACTAGTACGAATTAGGGTAGGTATAGACTAGACACATTTAGACCTTTCATAAAATATCCAGTAAAACATAGTATTCGCACCGGTTTAATTGCTAACACTTAAACGTTAAGAGTGAAAAGAAAACATTTTTTCAAAAAAATATATATTTTCAAAAATATTATTTAAACAAAATAACAACCTTACATCAATATATTCATTAGTTTTTCCTTTAGATTACCAATACTTTAGATCGGGCGGAATCCTATTTTTCCACTTCAGCCGAAGGCCACCAAATATATGTCCCCGAATTGTCACAAGTAACCTTTATCACTGAAGCGTCCGAGGCGAAAGTTTTCCAATTACGAACACCGTCAAGTGACCACCTACCGCCCCCCCCCCCCCCCTTACCTCAACACCCCCCGCGCCCTCCGCCCGACCCTCGACAGCCTCACAAAGAAGTTTTAATTGCTAGCCTTCGCTACTTCGCTTTCCTATCAAGTCGCACTATTTGGATCTCTGTATCCAAAATGGCGGACAAAATGAAATTGATGAGTTTCGTGACTTCTCGTTAGCTTTATTGACTTTTCATTTGAGAAGTTTGGACATTAACATATTGGAGATTTTTTATTTTCTATTTTAGTATATGAATATTAAGTAGTAAATAAATTAAAAGCACCGTTTGATATGGACTATTAATTCCAATTGGCGCCTTAATTCCGATTACCGTATCGTGAACACATGCGTTCATATTAACTGTCGCATAGAAGTTTTATTAGTTCATTCAGTTTATTCTTATATACAAAATGCCCAATTGAAATTCATAACATAACATAAACTCACGCCTTTATCCCTGAAGGGGCAGGCAGAGGTGCTAGAACCCACATTTCGCCAGTTTATGTTTAGGTCCCCAATGTAATAGGTGGCGACCCTATTGCCATTAACCGATAGGTACGCACGCATACCCAAAATACGCACATAACTTCGAAAAGCATCGAAAAGTCATTAGTGTGTGCCATGGTAAAACCTGGGATCGAACCTTTACTCATGCTACTAGACTACCGCGGCTAAACTACTGTAATTAAAACACTATTGAAATTCAGGTCATCTATCAATCAGCAGGTGAGGTGAGGTTCCCATGGCCCCTGAAAGTCTTATTTGAGACCTCATGGGTATACCCAACCTGATTATAGGGGTGATTATATACAAACAATTACTAGTTACTAAACCAGTTAAATAGTGTTCAAATAGATAGAATAATAATTAAATTCCAAATTCGCCTCAGTCCCTCACAGTATTTAGAAGCACACCTCCCTGCCAGCCTCCCTCCTGTACTATTTATTACAATGTTTGCCTAACTAAAATTAGTTTGTCTGGCCCTTTGCAACGAAATTAAAGTCCCTTGAATGTAACTGGTCTTCACTTGTATATTGTTAGCGTTTATTTGAAATTATTAGAGGTAATAATGGTCAAATATATTTAAGATAACGATGAAATGTAAAAAAAAGTAAAAAATATGACTCGACCAAAAAAAGAATTTATGGGAAACCCGGGCTTTAACGCGATCATAAGGTAAATATAACAATTTATTTTTTGATTCAACACTGACTCCTACGAGTTACAGAATTACCTAGTTTGGTCACAAATTGACCATACCTGCAGTTGACCATACAACATGGAACGCGAAAGTTTAAAATTGAGATTTCCTCATCTTTTGAATCACGATATAGTTTAAATTATGAATGCGCTATTATTAAAATAGCATATTATTTGTCCTTTAAAAAAATAAAAACATAATTTATACTTCTTTGTATTGTAGGACTTCAATGACCATTAACAATAAAAAAAACATGGTTTGATGACCACAGAATTAATACCAGCTACCTCTTCATTTATTTGTTCTGTCCTGACGACTATTCCAAAAGAAAAATAATCTCAAGTTTTCCATTAACATGCTAATAGAAAGTTATACAGGCATAATTTGATGCATTATTACTATTAGTACTATTAATTCTACTTAATTATTTATGAACAAAGTTACTGTAGCAAAAATCGTGCACTCTATGACCAAAATGGCGGGAACAGGCAAGAATCTATAATCAAAACGTCTAACTCTCTTTAGCAGGTAATATTTTTATTTATATTACCTACTGTGTTATTAATCCTTAAAATTCTCGAGGCACGCAATCCTGCGCAAAATAAAATAGCAAGTAACCAATAAATTTTATTTCTCCTCGGCAAATTAACGACAGAGGCTAAACAAATGCAAAACAACATCCTTCCGAAGAATATAACGGACGCCATTTTGCGTGCCGAGGGGGTTGCAGATGGCGATAGGGGTCGTCTTAATTTCGCAGTATTAGTGAGTCTTGCTGACCCTTTGGACATTAATCGTGAAGGGTCCAAGGGTCCAGGGGTCATTGACCTACGAATTAAGATGGAAAGTTAGGGAGAAGGCGAATGTTGTAGACGATTTTGAGATTTAAATTTAATATTAAATGAACATAATAGAAAAAATCTACGAGTATCATATTTATAAGATTATTTAATAGTAGAAAAGTATCTAACTCATTGTAAATTAGTAGGTAAGCATACGTTTAGTAATCTCCAATTTTAAAATTTGCTGCTATTTACAGAATCTATTCTGAAGTCAATTTCTATCTATCTATACCAAATCTTATTTTTTTATTTCTAAATGTAGTAGGTATACGTGGTGCACTATTAGGTGCCTTCGACTTTGCCTAATATTCTGTATATTAAGTTATTTGACTGTCTGAAAATGTACACAATATACAACAGTAGTACAAGATAAATAATGCTCTCCTATCGTCCACCCATCCAACTTTATAAATTACTTTCTCAGATAGCGCCGTGCGTTCCACAATAGGCACAACTAAATAATTATTTTTGTTTGAATCAATTTAGGGACACGTTGGCCTTGTGGAATGGTAACTTGCACCTAGGACTAAACGATTGTAGTAAACTTATGGTCTCAGATTATTTATACAGTTGATTGAAGGCATTCGGTGGAACTTATTGTTACACATTATTAATATTGATAACACACTGGACTTATGGTCTCAGGTTCAAAGATGATGCTATGGGCGCCTTAAAATGTTTTAAAAATATCATGATGATCCTCATAGTAATTCTCAGTTAAGTCAAATTCACAAAGCATGTTCTGGATCAGTTGTACTATTGAGTAGTAAGTGTAGTGATGTGAAATTTAACCATTACCTATTTTGTAGCTTTTAGTCAAACACATTTGATTTTTTTTTACATAATAATAAAACATTTCTCTTTATATTAATCAGTGACTAGATCCTGTTGTACAAGATACGACTAGAACTCATCACTGAAATGTCGATCCAGTTACACAGGATAAGTGGCATCCTGCACAACTGGATCATGAAACTCGCCTACATGGACATTAGCATAAAAACTTTGACATTTTATGTTCAAAAAAGAATAGATCTTTTATTTATTTTCAAAAATTTTACTTGCGAGAATTTTGTATTGTATTATTTCACCCCTGGTAATCAAATACCCAAAGACGGCATCCGTTTTAGTCGGTTCGAGTCTGATACAACAACCTTCATCAGCTTTGCGTGATACCCATGGGTATTTGGCGAACGATAAAAACAAGTTGTATCCATGAATTTAAAGTAACTAGGTATCTTAACAGTACCGTATTCAGTGAATACATCCACTTTACGGCCATAATATCCTGTAGAACTATCTACAGTCTATAGTACATAAGTTGATAGTTTCAAGTAAACTAAGCACCACTGTGGATGTGGACGCGGGGCGGGCCGACAAAGGCTGCACCCGCAACTATCGCGGGAAAGTTCTGACTGCCCGCCCCGCACCGCGGGCCCCGGTGTGGCCCGGCCCTTATGGCGCCTTGCCACTATTTATTTGAATTTCGAACTTGATTTTTTTTTCAGTCTGGCTTTTAATTGAAGGAATCGACCACAGACATTAAAATTACCAGCTTAAATAGATCTATAGATTCCTTCGTTACCACGTTAAGTACCAAATTTAAAATATCAGTGGGAGTCACTTGTGACTTTTATTAGTAATAGGTACGGTTAATACAAATCCGTTTCATGATTCGTTACTGTTACTTTCTCACACCTAGATTTTGGGTAAAGATTACTTTGTCCCTCTAAATATTAATAGTAGATTATTCTAATGATAAAATAATCTAAACCTCCTCAAAAGACATTAAGACATCAGTTTATTTACTATAAATCATAATATTTTTGACATATATAATAGTAAAACTTTCACATTTATATTATAAATATGCCCTTTATGTGCTTAAACTGAAATTGATTCTCTGGTTCCATGCCTAATTCCTGAACCACTTTTTACCAACCAGGCCATAAAAAGTATAGCATTCGAAATTCAAAATCCAATTTCGCCCAGCAGCATTTTAGCGGCGCGCACCTCAACACTTGTTTTCTTACTCCATCAGACTTTTCCAACTCATTTGCATGGAAAAGCAGATAGCGACGTTGCGATGCCGCGATAGCGTACCTTTGTGGGTTCTATATAGTCTATAAAGTTGTGTGGCAGTTCCGCTAGTGCGCTGCCAGTTGCCAACTTTGCAAAAGTTAGAGTAATGTTGCGGCAAAAAGCGTTCACGGCAGGTTTAACAATTACCTAAGCAGGCTCGCAAAGTTCGTACAACAGTCGCGTTGTTGCTTTTGCGCGCTTAGATAGGTACCGCTTTAGTTAGTTTTGTTACGAGAATTTTGTCTAATTTTAAACGTTACTGATGAAATTTTACATTAAAACTTTATATTGTTACGAATGTCATCACTCATGACGTAAGCCGTCTATGATTGAAGCATTTGATAATTTCTCGACCGCGCTGGTCCAATGAGTGGAGCGATGGATTGCCGTTCAAGATGTAACAATATTGTAAGTACTTTAAAGCGAGCACATGTTTTGAATTTGAGAACAACCGGTTTATATAGGAGTGATGTTAATATCGTCTGATATTTAAAAATATGCATTGTAAAAATAATATTGTCTAACTAAAACTAAACGTAGGTAGTAAGCCTTGCTATAGAGCGAAACCTATGCTCGGGCCCTCTCCGTGGGTAGCGGCGCTGCCGTGAAATAAATTATCACACCACGATGGCAACTCAAAATTACCGTCGAAACGACAGAAGAAGAAACTAAACTGAAACTATGTTTTTTCTATATTTTTAGATCCCCAAGTAGATCAAAATATAAACAGTCAAATTGAGTCTATAACTTTTTAAACATAACATAAACTCACGCCTATATCCCCGAAGGGGTAGGCAGAGGTGCTGGCACCCACATTTCGCCAGTTTATGTTTAGGTCCCAATGTAATAGGTGGCGAGCCTATTGCCATTAACCGGGCACTTATAAACCTGCAATAAATACATACACACAGGTCTCGGGTTCGATTACAGGTTTTACCATGGCACACACCAATGACTTCCGATGCTTTTCGAAGTTATGTGTGTTGTGTGTGTCCGGTTAATGGCAATGGATCGCCACCTATTACCTACATTGGGACCTAAAACATAAACTGGCGAAATGTGGGTGCTAGCACCTCTGCCTACCCCTTCGAGGATATATGGATATATCGGTTTAAGTTATGTTATGTTTACGCAATTGACATTCGTTCACGTCTGTCACAAATGTCATAAACGTCAAAATACGCGTCAATCCCATACATTGAACAATATATTCTATTTCATTGTACAAAATGACTGCCAACAAATTGTCAGTTGTCTAGGCCCCTTGGATTCGCTTCCCAGCTCCTTTAACCCATCTAATGAAAACTAATAATTAAAATTTATATTCATTGAAAACTTACCTATAAGATTTTTTTTACTTCAACTCTTAATCGGTGTATAGTGAAGTTTATTTCCATTCTATTCTAGTGTTTTCTAATAATATACATTTAGAGAAGCGAGGATAGTTCAAACAACAGCTACATACATATACCTACCCACTCATCTGCTAACATTACGCAAGGACCATTAAAACTGTCCGAATACAGCGTGTTTTCAATTACAGGAGGCTCGCGAGATATTTGCCTCATCTAGGGTTGTCAAGCACTTAAATGATCACGGTCTTTATAACAATTATAGCAGATGCCGTTGACAGCCTCTGGGGCGTGGGGGCAGTAAACGCGAGCAACACAAGAGGCACGGGTTCGAACCCCGATCAGTGTAAATAATTGTATGCATGAATATAGGTATTTGATTTGATCTTGTCGTGCTTTGGAGATACTATGTCCTATGCTTATAAGTGGTGAAGACCAGATGGCAGTTGCTTTACGGAAAATGATGAAGCCGCGATGCTGGACTCCGAGGTGACAGCTTCGGATGCCATCGGGATTAATATAAGGATGATGATGATGATGACTTGCGGATGTTATCTTGTATCAATTAAGAGCAGTATTTAGACTGACAATAGACAATATCTATGGAATTAAATTATGTCTTCTATTTTTCAAGTTAAATTTTCATTAGGAGCGTTGTGGAGTTTCCATAAAAAATTTTGGGTGAGGAAAAAATTCTCATATTGTTACCTAACGTCACTTCACGCTCATGTAATATTTTGGTCATTTAATTGCGATATACAAGCTATAGATATTGTCATCATTCCATCCGGGAATCCGGGGTCCACATTTAAAGCATTCGAGTCTATTAAATAAACATTTCTAGGCTTAACGAATATTTTTTTAACGTGCAACGTTGCGTGGCAACCCTGGGTCGAAAGCCCGCACGCCATTCGCGTGCCTTCTCACTTCGATAGACCGAGCCACGAAATTCGCTAACCCCGTCAATTCAACACGCACCACTTTTGATGTAAAATGCTTACAATTTATATATTCGTTCATGTATTCTTGTTATATCTATACTATACTTAATGTTATAGAGCTGAAGAGTTTGTTTGTTAAGTTGAACACTCTGTATACGAATTTCTTGTTCGAATTAAAAAAACAATATTTTTGTGAACAGGCGATATCGAAAAAGAATAGTTGATAATGTATTATTATCATGCCACTACCTAACGGAGCGAAGCAATAATATATGCATAGTCCTTCGCTATTCATATTAAAAAAATCTGTTGATTCCCAATATTATTTGTAAATTTATAAATTACGAGCATATAGGTCTTAATTGTATGCTTAGATGTGCTTCGAATTTTGAATTTGAATTTAAATAATTCACAACTGTTCATTGGTTGTTGACACGTTAAATTCCAGTACGAAAACTCGAGTATTATATGAGCTGCACAATGTAAGAAGTGACTTAGACTTAATACAACCTAAATTAAAAAAAAATGGCAAACTGTCCTTTTTTCGTAGAGCTTGACACAGCAATATTTAAACGTCTCTATAAATTATCTGTCTTTTTTGTTTAAAAAAAAAGAAGAATGTAAAAATCCTCGTTCTTAAAAAGTGAACGCTTAAAAAGTTCCATCGAGTACGTAACCTCATTCCTATTTCAACCAAACATCGTCTGACTTGTGGTATTCATTAGCTCCCTAATTCGTGTTACTTTGTCCTAATCTTACCACAAAAGACCACTGAGATAATCTATAATGAACCATAACCCCAATTAATAAAGTTGAATTTCACGTTTTAACTTTTAACAATTTTAAGTCGATTTGACATCCCCGGACTAAGCATGACCCCACATTGTTTCGCATTCAGTTGTGAAAGGGAATTTGTTAATTTCCAAAATGTCTGAATAGTAGTTTTCGCTCCTTTGGGGATGCTGTTTTAGTTATTACACAGATTACATACTAATAGTGTAAATGTTTCGCTTTGGGAGAATGATAATTAATACCTACCCTAGTTTTAGATAATTTAGAAACCAACCACACAATGGATCACCTATCTGTCCTGAGAAGACTTCAGGAAAAAAACTCAGTGGACTTATTGTGGTCTATTTAAAAGTATTTTACTTAGTCTAATTAAAAAGTATCAATTGAGTCTAGTAAAGTAAATAGTGGCTTTCAAAAGCTCGTTGGTCACCTAAACAATCTCAATCAATCAATTTTGTCATAGCCTTTCTGGCAGTTTTATATTTGGTTTACAATATTATTATAAAATAAAAAGAAAAATTAATGTTTTAAATTTGTCTAGTCTAGTCCTAATTAGTCTAGTCGTTATCAAATTACTAATAACTGAAGTCGACAAAATGTATACATCAATAATGAAACTATGTTTAGTTATAAATAACTAAATATCTTTATCGTTATCAATAAATATCAGTTATAAATAACTAAATATCATTTAAAGTTCGTAATATAACAGAACAGCGAGTGTCCATGGACGCGTAAATTGGGTACACCCTGGGGGCTCATAAAATATTATGAAAATCAATAGGTCTAACTGCAACTAGCGACCTCGCAAGACTCACAAAATTTTAACGAATTCGTATATAAATTACGCGCATGAATTGTATATTGTATGTATTAAAAGTACATAGTATGAAATAAAGTCGCTATTTCGCTGTCTGTCCCAATATACCTATGTGTATATTTATTTAGTTGTTTAAAACTACGATCCCAGGTCCTTTAAGCGCGGCGTGAAAAACCATCTGATGACACCGTCAAGCTGAGCGCTACCATTGCAACGCCAACATTGCACGAGTTTGTAATGATACGCTATTTCCTGAGACTCTGCCTTCACCATCAATCGAGGTGAAGTCAAATTGACGTGTCCTAAATATAAAAAGAATCATTGTCGGCGATAACAAAAACCTTCTCCATCAAGGTGTACTTCGACCTTATTGTTGGTGGTTGTGGAGGCCAGTTGGCAGTGGCATACGAGGAGAATAGCTACGAAATCTTAGAAGTAGACCTACAATACTTCGAAACCACCAATGGGTTGTGGAGGTCAGATAACAGTCGCTCCACGGAAAACATCGAAGTTTAGCCCCAATGCAGTTACACTAGTAAAAAGCGTACCACGAACTCCAAGGTGACAGTTTTGGATGCGATCGGGACTAACGCATGGACAATATACTACGAGTATCATTCATAAATATTACGAGCACTATTATACCCAAGCAACATATTGAAATAATGACATCATAACAAAAGCATTGCGTTCACATACTGACACACACACTCACGCACGCACGCACGCACACAACAACACACACATAAACACTCATAAACGAACGTCTAAAGATAAGACCAGAGCGGGTTGCGAAAGGATACAGCAATAATGAATCTGGGAATCACAATTAGAAAGGGGAAGTGCGTGCGGATGATCTTCGAGTAGGGGGTTGGATAGGGGAGGGGGTTAGGGTATAAGGGGGTGGTTTTGTACACAGCTTAATGTTGTATGAAAAGATAGCGGCGGTAGGTAGATTAGAATCTTGTAGGAACGGGTGTAAGTTGGACTAATTTGATTTGGTGTACGTAATTCCTTTTAAGGTTGGATTTTAATAACTTAGTAAAGCTGTTGGTTTTGATGGAATTCTCGAATTTTAAATGAGTTTATTTGTGCCTGCTTTAGGACTCGCTTAGCGTATAGCAAAAAGATCGAATACGGGAGATCGAGAAAATCATAATTGTCGAATTGTGGGCGTTTATACACCCCTACTTACCTACCCTTTTGAGGATTTACAAGGGTGAATATGTATGCATTAGCTTAGATAGTTGAATTAGGTATATTGATCGTATATTTGTATAAGGTGCATTATGTGGTTTTCACTCCGGTGGACTAAGATATATGGTTCTGCAATCTACCGTATAATAATTGATTTGATTTAAAACAGTTAGCATATTAAATGCTTTAAAAAATCATGACTTTGATTGGACGGAATTATCAAAAAGCTCATACATAATATGCTCACGCACGTAATCCTCGAAGGGGTAAGCAGAGATGCATTAAACACCTACATTTCGCCAACTATGATTCTCGGTCTCACGTAAAAGGGGATGAGCCTATTGCCGCCAATCTTGTAACAAAATTAGCATGCCAATAATAAATTTGTAACCGAAAAGTAGCTAAATAAATTTGGAAAAAACAATTGACCCGATTTCTTGCTATGCGGTGTAAATGCAAGGACATTAATTACGAGCCGCGTAAGCACTACCAATTTAACGTCTTGGAGAGTATCAGACGACTTACTTATCAAAAAGATCAAAAAGCAATGTTTAAAAATGATTGTAACATGTTCATTGACCAATGATAGTTCGTACGATTCTCGGTTGATGGCTCGCACCATCGCCCCAAAGATGCTTCAGACATACTTCTTCGTGGCCGAGCAGTCAGAGCCTTCTCCTCCTCGGAAAAATCGTGGATTCCAATCCCGTCGAAGCATCACTACTTTTTCCTACACAAATTTGATTTGTAGAGATACTCCGTCCACGCATTCAATATTCTATTCACTAAGGACACATGTCGCAAATCGATCCAAAATTGTCTTTCCTTCGCATTTACCCAGGGTACTTTCGTTCAAACATCACATCTGCCCTTATATGTATTGTAAGGGTTGAAAGGGTGGCGACCCACTAGATAAAACCGTGTTATTTCGCCCCGGGCTGGCAATTTCTTGAATAGTCGGGGGTTATCAAGTAGGGTGGTTTCCCCCCTTTCACTTGTCTTCTACGGCCGAATTAATTTCGGCTTTTATGAGGGACCCGTTGATTATGTAATTTGTTTATATATAAACATATACAGGGTGTATATCTCGGGTTCTTTGTTTCGTTGTTTCGTAAGTGGAATTACTTAGATTATTTATTTATTTGTTTTAGAAGAAGTTTAATTAGTTTTTCGTTTATTTATTTGGTTTAGTAAAGTTAGTTACTTATAGATATATTCTTAAATCTCATTAAAACTACTATGACAACCATAATTTTATTATTACAAGCGTAATTAGAGCACAGTCTCCTCATTATTGCGTCATCAAATTTAAAATTTAAATGTCAAATGAATTTAACCACTAAATATAATAAAAATAACTTCTATTATTTGTACCTATTTAATTGATTAAGAAAGCAAAAACTTAAAACATTTTTTTTTAAATTGCTTCTATTTAAGATACGAAATATTATAAATTGCTATATTAATAACGAGCGAATACATGTAATGGATAGTACCCGTAATATTGATCACTTACACCCGCCGTGGCCAACACGGTAGGCGCAAAACGCTCATCTTTTGATCTCAGATGTCTGTTCAGTTCAATGGTTCTGTTTCCAATGAACTGGCAATACCATCTCTACTGTTTGTGGTGTATCTAAACGTTTTGATTTAATAGGGAAAGAACAGGTGTGTGTATACAAGACTTCTATATATATAGTACATGACCCGCGCAACTTCGTCTGCGTCACCCTGTGTTTGCAACATTTTTCATTCCTGCTCCTCTGCTATATGCAATAGGGGTGATGACAAGGTTTTCCGAATCTACACAAATGTAGTTATTACAAAATAATTTGTTGTCTAACTAAACTGAGAAATATAAATTAAGTTCAAAATTATAGCTTTTTAGATTCCTTATTAAATTTCTTATGACCTTTCAAGCCCCCTCTGCTTTAGGGTTTGCTTCGTTGCCGAAGGAAACGGCCGCCCACGTAATACTGGAATGCGAGGCAGTAGTCCCCCGATCACAAATCCTCAAGCTAGGCTAGCGAAGCTAGACTGACTGTTCTAGCCAGTAACTCTGCACAGACGATGGCCCACAAAGAGAGGCTTGGTGCAGACAAAGGAGATGAAAAATGGTGACTTTTCATATCGATAAATGCGATATTCTCTTGTGACTCGAAGGCATGACGTAACGTTTTTCTAATATTTAATATAGAGTATATTCTTCTAGATATCGAAGTTCTGTCGCCACCAGTTTGTTTTAGGGCTCTCACGACCTGTAAAAAATACCACGGATGTTCGTATGACAATCGGGATGACTTAGGGTACTTTCTGTGGTACAGAACTGCTTAATCTTAATATATTACTAACGGTCACCAATCCTAAGACTGACCTAACCAGTTGATTTTCACTTAACCTCAATATATAAGACTATTCATGGCAATGTAAACCTTTGAGAATATCGTAACGCAAAACCGGTCAGTTCATTATTAATATCGTTCAGAAGTGCAATGTGTTATCAATATATAATAAATGTAACTTTATACTTTTCAAGGTAGGTGGATGCGTTTAGAAACATTAAGAAATCTTCTTGAAGAATGAACATATACACTACGGCGAATCTCAGCGAGAAGCACAATTTAACAGTAAACGGATGGACATCACCATTGGTAAGATTCTAATCGTTATTTCTTTGATATAAATTATTTTTATATTATAAATATAGCGGGTAGTTGGAGCCCTCAAAAGTTCGACTAGTCTAACTACAGAATTTCGACATCACCAATTTGGTTGTGGAGGTTTGATTGCAGTCGCTTTACGGAAAATATCGAAGTTTAGCCGCATCTTAGTTAGACTAGAAAGCCGACCCCAACTGAGTTGGGAATAGGCTCAGAGAATGATGTTCAATATTATTATCAAATAGGTAATCTATTTGTAGTCTATTGCTGATCTTAAGTGGATATCAATGTGCGTCATAGAACCTAATCATGCGATTTTGAAATAAATGAATATGTAGTTATGGAGACCGCGTACCGGTAAACGAAGAGTGGGACGGCCTACTGCGAGGTGGACGGACGATATAGTCAAAGTCGCATTGGATGCAGACCGCCTCCAACTGGTGAGCCGTGGACTTCCTGTGACTGAAATGATGATGATGATGATGAGTTATGCCGCGTGCTTCCTGGCAGAGTAGAATGTGGGCACTCCATCTCTATATCATACAAGGCCACTAAGGGATAGGGCTGTTTAACGCCAGAAACGTATATATACAGCCCAGCATCAGCTGAAAGGTGCTTGGATCAAGTCAGCCCCTATTACGTGGGAATACAATGGTTAGTGAAATGTGGGTGTTAATTTATCTACCCCGGAACAATATTGGCGTCAGCGTATGAATGTAACTAGTCTTAATATTATGTCCGGTTGAAACTTGCATGAGAAACTTCTGCTTCTGCGGAAGTCTTCATGATTACATTATAGATGGAGGAGAGTTCTTTTCGGCGTTGGTGCGATTACGTTTTGCGGTAACCGCCAGACTACATGGGTAAGTCCTAGTAGAAGGGGCAGAAGAAGTACTGGTTTGGCATCGTGAAGGGTGAAATGCGTGAATAGTGATGAGACGTGAGTGAGAACATGCAAAGTCCAGGAGTAGAAGTTGGAAAGCGGACCTCAACCTCCGAATGGAAATCCTCAGTTTCGATCGGGATTGACGCAATGACGATGATGATGATGATTATGCCCCATTGAAACTTTATACGGTACCCGTCTCTAACCCCTTTTGTCTCACAGTCGGAAAATCTCTCTCCTGGGCTGGCCTTTCCTGGATCAGGTGGAAGTCTCTAAACAGACTTCGCACGCATGTCGACCGAAGCAAGGAGAACCGGTGTAGTGCGAGTGCGGGGTTGCTCCGCAGACCATGGCTCACCTGAAGGAGTGTGCACCATGTCCATATACCTGTACTCCGGAGGATCTTGTGAACGCCTCCGAAGACGCAATTCAAGTAGTAACGCACTGGGAATACAAATTTTATCCATAACTTTTCGCATCTACGTAATATATGGTAAATATGTTTATATAATTACATTGGTTTGTTTGTTGTGAGTGTCCTAGGTATTAGGCCGTAGGATATTATAATAATAAATATGTTCGTGTACATACTTATCTGTTTAATACTTGTATGCGTATATTAGTATAAATTAAGATGTTGGTACGAATTTATTATTGTATCTTGTTGCCTTTCATAATGCACCTACTTTGTTATATTCTGCACCACCTATAAGGTCAACTGGTATATACTACTAACATTTATTTATTTATTAAAACTTTATGAACCTATGAACACAGGCGGACTTAACGCCTCAGGCGAGAATGCATGAAAATGCGTGCCCCTATTATTTATATACCTAAAATATATCTTAAACCACTGTCTCTAAATACCTAGAAATCCTTGTACTCCTCAACAGTAATATTAAATTATAATCTAGAAACTAAACATCCAAATATTAATGCATCGTTACATTAGCTAAAACAGACCGGATCAATACACGAAGCAGAACTTAAATTTCGTCCCCCTAAGAAGAAGGTTGGTGCGCGGGTCCAAATTCGTATGTTAATACACCCCCAGCTAGGGGGAGAACCGCCCCACCGAGGGAACGGACCGAACTATTATAAAGGGTAGCACGAAAGTTAGATTAATGATGTTAGGAGCTGACCAGTGTACAACCGGTGGTAGAACTGGTGTTTAGTTACTTTTTATAACGGCCATGACTCTTTACACTTCACAGGGTGGAATCAACGCTACCCTGAGGAAACGTACTTAGAATTTTTTCTTGTGCGAAATGCCCCCATAGATAACGATCGGAGTCAGAGAGGTTATATGAGACTCAAACCGACTAAAACGCACGCCATTTTTGTGTTTTTAGTTACCAGCGATGAGATAGTAGCCAACATATCCAGCAAACGCGAGGCAGTCTCTTTCGAGATGACCCTTTCAGATGTAGGGACCACAGTATCCCCGTCTGGCCCCGTGTATATGGAGGCGCACTTTGAACTGCCTGCTTCTTTGCCCGTCTGTGACCTCTGACGTTCGAGTTGCCTCCGCTTATCATGGACCGTGTGGGTCCGGAGTCAGTACTATGGATACTGCAGTTAATTCTTTCAATTTTACTGTAGAAAAAGATTCAGTATATTTCTTGTTAAATCTTGATATGGGTACACTGCCCCATTGTGAAGCTGCAAGGAATTGAAACAATATATATATAATAACAAATAACCAATATCATCATATTCAAGCTGCTTGCGTCTGCAGTTTACTAAATGGTCACAGCGACTGTCATCTGACTACTGAGCCTTGGAAGGAAAACCTGCGCCAGAGCCTTTTGCATTGTTTAACAGGACCTGCTAAAAACCCCGAAAGTGTATCCCCAAATCGCATTAACACGTTGCCTGCCAACCTACGAGTATACTCGTAGTATATGATCTGGGGTGCACTGCCAACTACGAGTGTTCTCGTAGTAGTTTGTATGTAATTTCTGACGAATATTAAAACAGTGGCCGTGGAGGAGGGCGGGGTTAAATTCTTTGGCATTTGAAATATAACATTACTTAAATCAGAAAAATAGGTTTCATATAAAAAAAATCAGTATTTTACTGTAAAGTCATGAAGGAGTGATACATTTTAAGACAATTTTCAACGCATGAGGCAGGTTTTTCAGGACATATCGGACAATAATAAACAGTTTCTTTGCGTTTTTTTCTTTGGTGCAGACACGATTCGTCGGTCTTTGTTTTTTTTTGAGTGGAGAGAGGTGGTAAACGCTCCAAGTAACGAAATTCTTGCTTTTTCTGCTCACGATGACTGAATTCGTGAATTTCTTCCCTAAAAGATATTTTACAACTTCGTCTTTGAATGAAAGTGCATCTAATTTCTTTTCCAGAGGAAGGTTGGCTTGTTAGTTGTAGATGATGCAGGCGTTATGAATGTAAATTTCTAAAATGTGGATCGCTACTATCGTATACGAAGCCCCGCGAGCGCCGGGTTGTAGCGTAATCGCGTGGCGACCGCGGTTCCCGATGGACAGTGCAGGGGAGCAAACAATTTTCGCGCCAAATCATCTACGACTATACTCGTAGATTGGCAATAGCTAATAAGAATCCTATCTCATTGCCATACTACGACTATACTCGTAGTTTGAACTAGGTTCCACTGCCAACTACGAGTATACTCGTACCTACCATTGTGTATGGTGGCAATACGTATACAACAAAATTACTACGAGTATACTCGTATGGCAGGCAACGTGTTAAACCCATGTCCAATCATTTTCTCTCTTATCCGCTCAAAATATGATCAGTAAGAAATTATAAAACTTTAGGCTAACACTAATTCTGCTTGCAAGTGTACACCTCCTATCGAGTCCCGCGGTAAAGTGTGGACGATCTAACTTCGCCTTACACACACACTCGCTCACACACCCTGACACACACATGCTCACTCGACACAGTGACGCCGCGGGCTGTAACGTTGAGTTCACATGGGATTAGATTCGTCACTACACACAACGTTTTCCATTTAACTCTGTGTTGCTCATATCCTATATATAATATACACTGTGTGGTTAGAAAAACGACACTGTGTCTCATTGTGTTGTAAAATAAAACTTGTTTATATGTGTAAGTCCGTAAGATATTTGATATGTAGAGCATTAAATATGTGATGATATAATTGCATATATATTTATATTTTATTTAAGATACATCTAACATTGAATTCATCATCTAACAAAATGTAACTTAACGTGTTTATCAGAGAGCTAATTCCCTAGGCACCCTGAGCCCGCATTCCGGAGTCGACATTTACGGGAGTGACTGCCATCTGACTTTATCAACTCCGAAAAAGGCTACAGCAGGACCTCATTTATCAATTACTATTTATAACCACTTACAGGAAAGATTGGCTTTAATTCTTTATAAGACTGCATACGCTCTCATCTCGTTCTACAACAGTAAGAAACGAGCCTTACCTTTATATCTAAGCTGGAAACCTTCTAATAGCGAATGAAATAACTGGCACTAAACTAAAATATCTAATGTATCGTGTACATACATAATTACAGTTAGACACACACACTCACATCGTACACACACACTCACGCACACAGACGTGAGGCGTCCTCAAGTGATCCGCCTTCACCACCACCATGATGTGAATTCAAGCAATCTGCTAAAGAATATGCAAAAGTTTTCGATAAAAATATCACCAATAAATATTGTAACAAATAATATTCGTGATCTTTAATCTGGTAGACGAAACGTAGGACGAGACCCCTTCTCCCCCTTGCGAGATTGACGTACGACATTTATTTAAAAGTTGCGTTGGTTGGATTAGAGGTTGACAGGGGAGGCCTATGTTCAGCAGTCGACGTCCTATGGCTAAAACGAGGACGATGAAATAATCTCCTGTGTATTTGTATTTACGCATTACATGTACACTATTGTTTACCTAAAAATTTATAACACTTATATTTTTTTAATAGACTGGATCCATAAACTATGCATAGCTTGTAGTCTAACTTATAACACATGAACAAACATGAAAATAAACGTACGACAAAATTACAAAATAGGTCAACGAAACAAAACATATGTCACAAAATAAACTGTATCATTCATACAACCTTTGAAATAAATCTTTGAAACATTTAACCCTCACACCAAAATCTTTTAAGATCACGTATCTATCAAGAACTAGTATAATACAAGATCAACGGTCAAAGGGTCGAGACAAGGTCTGCGTACGCGCAATTGTGAGAACTTTGCCCTCATTACGTATGCGCGGTGATCTCTGACCGGCAGATCACACGGTGACCGAACCGGTCACGTTCGTCTCCCTTATAAATATCTATTTTTATTCTAATAGATTTTATTAATTATGTGGAAACGAACGACGTGTGGTATTTTATGCGATTTGTTTATCGTGAGAACCGTGATTATAAAGTTTGGTAAAAATTCTCAGGATTTGGTGAATAAATTATTATTATTTTCCTGTTTCTTGCATTAATGTTGTTTTATTGATACGAGATACGATATAAATGAAATTGTGTCATATTTAAATAATTCATGGTATTTTTAGAAGCGTACGGCATTATTTGAGTTTACAGTTCTATGAGTAAATTCTTTGAGTGATAAAACGTCTTAAGTTTATTTTAGTACAGTCGCGCCTATTTATTCTCACATGATATTATGTTAACTAACTATTTTTATTTCTAATTAGGTACTTTTTACTGGATAGGGCAATATCTAACTAAGAAATAAATTACAGAAATTTAACTTACTTGCGCTTATTTCAAATCGAGGGCCGGTAATCTTCGTCGGATATGTAACCTGCCACGAGGATTAAATATAAATCATAAATGACTACTAAAAAGATTCATAATTTTATCACCACTGCGAAGGTAAATAAATATTGATTGAGAGGGACACACACGTTTTAACAATCCCAACAATAGCTGCAAAAAGTTATTAATTGTCATAGATAGGAATGCCAAACCACATCCCTCAAAGCAAGTAAATAGACTTCTAGGAGATATGATATCGTATGTGCAATATTCCGCAAATTTGAAGGACAAGCCTCGATACGTGTTTCGCCTCTACACGAGTCCCACATGGAGATACTCGTATTTAGCTATATTCCTCTCATTGGTATTGTCAAACTGTGGGGGAGTGGTAGATTATCCATCGTCCCCTAATCAAGTAGACACCTTTTAAAGTATCAAAATAACACATCATAATCTCAAAATGAACTTAGAATATTCTCAAAATCGTAAATTTAAAGAGACGAAACATCTTTCAATCAACGCTCCTACGGTTCGGCTGTACCCGGTGGGCACTACAAGTTAGTATGGAGGTAGGCGAAAATTTTCAAATTAATCTGAAATTCTATCGTATACTGCACCATCACGCGCCGCCCACTCTCGCGAATTCGACCAAAACTACACTCACACCCCGATATATTTACGCTTTATCCCAAACTTGTCGCCTTGTATAACGACGGACGTCCCTGGTCCCGGCTCGCCGGCGCAGTGCCCACCGGGTACAGGCGAGCCGTAGGAGGGTTGATTGAAAGATTTTCGTCTCTTTAAACTCACGATTTTGAGAATATTCTAAGTTCATTTTGAGATTATGGTGTGTTATTTTGAAAGTATTTTTTATAGTATAATAGTAATATATTCATCATTCTTTGAGCTTATTCTCAATTTAGTTAGGGTCGGCTTTTTAGTCTAACTAAGATGCGGCTGAACTTCGATATTTTCCGTCAAGCGACTGCCATTGGATCTCTACAACTAAATTGGAGATATTGATGTTCTGTAGTTAAGCTAGTTGGACTTTTAAGGGCTCCAACTGACCATTACTATTGCCATAGATGTGTACAAATATTTGCACTAAGCATAGATTGAACCCGCGCATCCTGTGTAGCAGTCGCGTTCACTATCGTCACGCTACAGAGGCTGTTCGTAACACTACGTCACAGAGACGATCGTAATATAGCCGTAATCTGCAAAATAGCCGTTTTCCTTATGTTATATAAACGATTGTGAACATAATTTATTTTTTAATTTAATATATACTACATACTGCAGTATGTAAATAGATCGGTCCCGGTTGCCATACGTCTTTGGCAGTCGTTACGGGTTGTTGAACCCTCAAAAGTCCAACTTGGAACATTGATTTCGCCATTGGTCATTGGACCATTGGTTGTGGAGGTCAGATGGCAGTCGCTTCACGAAAAATATCGAAGTTCAACCGCATCACAGTTAGACTGGAAAGCTGACCCCAACTGAGTTAGGATAAGGTTCAGAGAATGAATAACTTTTCGTACAACATTATATGGAAAAGTTATATTCATCTCCTTTGCCGGCTGTACATTACATTGCCATTAAAATAGTGTTTAGGATGAATGTACGCCATCACTCGAATTCCCACCTAATTTAAATTGGCCAGTAGACAAAATACAACGGGTTGCCATGTATATGCAAAACAGAAATTAATTTGCACACCAGCACCAAACCCGCTTCACTGTGGTGTAATTCAAACAGTAATGTTATACCTACATATTGTAGAGACTGTGCGTAAATTGTCGTTTTTATTCAATGATATTATGTATATCTTTGAACAGTACCTTAACTTATAATCTAGTGGGGTGCAGTTAAATTGTTTAATACATATTTTTTCATTTAATTAAAGTAATTTATTTCTGTAAAAAACATTTTGTGTTGAAATATTAATTAAAATTTACACTCCAGTCAATTTAAAAAAAAGTTCAATAAATTATAAAACAATTAGAGGATCAAACCAAGTAACTGAATTAAGTTAAAAAATATTTATTTTAAGTAAAATACTTAAGAAAAAAACATTTTAAGCCCTTCAACAAGTTCTTCCAACATGTATTAATATTTTTCTAACAGAAAGGATTTTTATCTTTTCTTAAAATAATTGATTTCATAAATATCAAACTTTGAGTCATAATTAAAATATGTTGTCGGTTAATAAAAAAGCAATGAAGTTATTCACTGTCTACGCCGTAGACACTGCTACGTAACGCCTACGAATTTACACGATTTACCTTCAAATCTGCCGGTCAATTTGCACGGATAATCGAATCGGTATTAGGGTGGTGAAAGCTTGAATTTACCGGATTTGATCAGTAATTTATCCCAATTAGAATAGACGGGCGGTTGAAAAATTCGATAGAGGTGCGACTTTTCAAATGTAATCAACTCTGGGTTCATTTATAACCCTAAAATGATTAAATATGTGTCACCGCCGCGTCAGATTTTAAATGATACAATTAGATTGCATCCGTTTTACATATAGACGATAACGTTGGGGGTGTGTTTGATCGTAACGAAGTGTCAGCAGCTTAGTGGTTAAGGAGTCGGCATTACGACCGAGAGGTCCGGGGTTCGAATTCTGGCCATTACACTACTGACGTGAAACCACTCCTTACACCAGTCATTGAGGGAATATTAGTTATTACTAGTATTATTATTTTATAATCTATCCCTATGTCAAATTTCAATCAGATTCGTTCAGCCGTTAAAGAGTGATTCAGTATCAAACATCAAACTGTCACATTTATAACCTTAATAGGATAATATTTTTAGGATTTTTCCCAAGTGACAAATTATTTTAATTGAATATTTTTCATAGGTTTGCGAGATGGGAATGAACCAATGAACTCCTGACTGCTTTCCTGAGACTCTGGTTATGGTGATAGATGTGACAATTCACTTGTCACGACATCAATATTACTAGCGTAAATAGACCCACAATCTTCTTCATTACCGTGTTACCGAATTTAAAATGACAATGACAGTGACTTCTGTATTATAGTGTACAAACTGCAAAATATATATTTCTAACGTTTGACGGTTCATAAATGTATCTGTCACTTCACACTTCACGTTTTGTGTGAAGATACGTATGGCACTCGCACACTTTGTATCTCTAAGGATAACTCAATTCAAAAATCATTAATTCTGTGTAGACCATTAAATGACACTTACAAAACGTCAGTATCAACAATATTTTATAAATTACTAGCTGTTGCCCGCGGCTCCGCCCGTGTGGACTTCTGATACCGTTCCGAGCATTTTCATATTTATTTACCTTTTAAACCTTGTCTGGACTTCCACAAATAATTTAAGACCAAAATTAGTCAAATTGGTCCAGCCGTTCTCAAGTTTTAGCGAGACTAACGAACAGCAATTCATTTTTATATATATAGATTGAGCAAATGGACCACACCGGTTCGAAACGCGGTCCCGGCTTTAGAAGACTCCTATGCTTGTAATACATTTGTATATAAGTATCTAATACACAGGCATGTATACAGGCAAAATCCCCACTTTGCGCACGGAAAAAAAGAGTCAATGTTGGATAACTTTTATACTGCTGTTTTATTCATACGCAAGTTTTATTAGAATCATACACATATACAAGTTTAATAACTGTTATAATCCTAGAAAATATAGACTAGCAAAGATATATAATATTAGCCATAAACACAAAAGTTTTAACGATAAGTTTGAATGACCATTACTAGATTAACGACTCTCGGGACAGTTAATGGCCACAAACTTCAAGAAAATTCGGTACATTTATGGCACATTATAAGTCTACATGATATACATGTTCACGTGACTCCGTCCGCATGATAATTAACTATTTAGCCTGAGTTGCACGGTCTTACTTTAAAATTAACAGTGCAATTAAAGAACTGGTCAGGTATAAAACAGATTGCACCATTTGACAATTGTTAAAATGACGTCATAACTTGATGAACTGAAATTTTATCGAAAAGATAACTTTAACCGAGCTACTAAATACTCTGGTACAACCAATTTAGCCAAACCATTACGATCAATGTTAGAATTACTGTTAAATTTGACGGAAACCTTAACTTTAACAGGTATTTGGTACAACTAAGCCTATGTCGTATATTAATAATAAATGAATCGACCTCACAATCGAGAGGTCCCTGGTTCCAATCCTGGTCATTACACTACCTGCGTCTACCGGAGGTGGGTACCTTCCACTCCCTTACGGTTTATCAATTCCAACGATAATAATAGTAAAGTAATACTAACTGTCAGCAAGCAACCTCAAAGCAAGTAAGAAGACTTCTTACCGGAGTAGATATGAGTTCGTTTGTACAATATTCTGCAAGAACAAACCTCGATCCGTGTTTCACCTCTAGTTTAGCTTAAGGAGTTATGAAAATACTAGTAATTTCGGGTGCACAATTTTTTTTTATGCCACATAATCATTTTTCCATAATCAAGCGATGAATATTAATATTTATTTGCATAATAAAAAGAATACATGTCAAAACTTAACTAAACATAAACTCATTTAACAGAGCAATGATTATGTCGCGTCAAATAACCCACCCCGTATCGTTCCCGGCGCAAAGGTGCCCCTGGTGCTGGCCGCGTTGCCCCGTTGAATCGCAATGGCCATCCTTTGCCCCAGGAACGAGCCGGAGCGGGAGCGATGAACTGTTTTGTCCATCTCAAAAAATGCCCAAAATGTCTGAAGAAGTTTTTACTTCAATATATTATTTCACATATACATAACACAAACTTATTTCAATTTTTTCAGGACACCATGCGGGGAAAGCTAAAGTGAGGGAAGTCATCGAAGAAAGAAGAGTACGATTGATATCATACTTCAAATACAACAAGGTAAGAAGAAATATAATGTAAATAAATCATAGACATTAATATTACTAGCGTAAATAGATTCACAGACTCCTTCGTTACCGCGTTACCGAATTTAAAATATCAGTGGTATGGACTTATGAATTTTAGTGTATAAACATTGACGTCTTTGGAATGCTAGTTTTGTTAAAAATGGAGATGTTTTATGAAAAAATGTTTCACGGTTCGTATATTACTTTCTCACCCGAAGATCTTGAAAGAAACATAAATATCTCTCTCGCATGATTTGTTCCACGTGCTTGTGTGCCACTCCAGTGGTATAAAAAACCTAGAATTAATAAATTATTTTTTAGTAAACAATACATGTCATCAAAACACATAAAACGATATAGAATTGCTCTGAAAAATAAAAAGTTGTCACCTGGAGTATACAGTCGTATGACCAACTGGACAAGCGGCGTTTCGTGCTCTCCAAGGGATGACCATACCAGTGCAAATAGCCATTTAGTGCATATAACTATATTGCACTGAGTGACGATCGTAGCCGCGCCTCCTGCGCACTAGTCGCGCTTAGTAGCCACACCACAGAGGCTGTCTACTCATCACATTCTAATTTTAATTACGTATATTATGTACTAGCTGTTGCCCGCGGCTCCACCCGTATGACCCCACTTAATTCTCTACTTGCCTCTCTATACTACTTTTCCTTGTTGTCGATATTAGCGCCATGTATAGAAATTTACCGGATCGATTAAGATTTATGATTATTACCGCTAAGATTTATGATTATTATTGCTCCCTTGAAAGGTAGCGTGATGATATGTATAGCTGATGTTACTCCTAGATATTGTAGCTTTTTAGAAGTGAAAGAATTATTGAAATCGGTCCAGTAGTTACAGTTTTCATTACAAACAAACAAACAAATCTTTCCTCTTTATAATATTAGTATAGAAGATAATATCTAGTTTTATTGATTTTATGCTTTTTCGGTTTCAGGATACACGGTTCAATGATCAAGTTCTAAAAATGAAGAAGACAATTGAAGACAATACGGAGGGAGTTTACAATGTAAACAAGGTGTGTATTCTGTAACTATTATTAACTTGATTTTCATAATTATTATTTCAGCTATAGGTAGTCACTGCTGAACAGAGGCTTCCCCATCGACCTCCAATTCGACCAGTTGGAGGCGGTTCGCGTACAACGGGTACCCGCGATTTTGAGTATGTTTTTTTACTACTTAGGTGGGAAACAAGCACACGTCCCACCTGATGGAAAGCAGTCACTGTGGCCTATGGAAGTTTGCAACACCAGGGGTGTAACACTTATGGAATTAACGTCTTCCAGCTTTAGATTTCTAAACTTATTGAAATCCATGCATGCAATCCAAATGGACGCATGGTCCATTGTAGTGTGGTCCATGATAGTAATAGCAAAATATCACTAAGTGACATAGGCATAGGCAAAGGGATGCCAAACAGCACCAAAGCAAGAAAAAAGACTTCCTAATTGAGGAGATATGATTTCGTATGTGCATTATGCCGTAAAAGTCGACACATCTTCAGGACCTCTACAAAGCTTATTATTTATTTTGAATAATTATTACTAAAAATGAGAGGAAATCAAACCCGAAACCTCACGTATAGTGTTGGTTCTCGCTACCACTGTACCTACCACCAACGCTAAGTTTAAACTAACATTAATTTATTTGCGATCTCGGCCATCTTGAAAGTGTAAGGGCGTGAATGGCAACCCTTTTAAATTTGTACCCCTTCAATAATGACAGGAGGGGTGGTAAATGCAATTTGAAATCGTTAAATTGAAGACGAATAAAAACAAAGTGATGTAAATTTATTAATGGAATTATTAAATGTAACAACTGGGAGTTGGAAAGTCAGATGTTAATCGTTCACCCAAAAGCTGCATTAGCTAAAATTAAAACAAGAAGGACAAATAAAGCTCGGTCTACGAGGGGTCATTCGTCAACTCGCTAAGAAAAAACTCGCCCAATTCCACGAGTTAGCACCTTTCAATTTTACCTATTTTTGTTGTCGTCAACTCGCGGCATAATAAAAATGTACGGAGGTTTTGTACAGTCATCTACAACAGTCATATGGAGAATAATAATAATAATAATAATGGACGTTTCTATCGGGTTCTACATGGACCTGATATTGCCTGTTGGAAGTTGTTATGACGAATAACTATCGGAAGTATATCCTAAGACATGGTACGATTGTAAGCCTCAGAAATACAATCGACAGCACTAAAATGCTAATAACGATCATCATCTTACGTTAGTCCCGGTCGTATCCAACACCTTTCTCCTCGGAGTCCGGGGTTCGCTTCCCGACTTTTTCTCTTCTACTTCCCACGGTGCTGGGCATCCATGATATCACGTTTGTCATCCTCTACTACACCAAGCCAGCACATCTTGGATCTAATTCCCCTACTGGGTCTCGGGCATGGCCCGACATTTATATTTTACACACGTAACCAGGTGGTAGCTATAGAAAAAAGACAATAACAATGATTACCAGAAATAAAAATATATTCATTTTGAATTTTCAGAAGCTGATTTCTTCGGAAGCAGCGCATCGTCAATAAACCTGTAAGCATTGTCAGCTTGCTTCGCCAGCGCTTCGCTTCGCTTTAACTTACGCACTGAGATCACTTTATTAGGCGATAAATTTCTTTGTGATGTGAAGTAAATTGTAAAGCAATTGATAAAAAAATTACAATATCAAAATATGTCTAAGTTGTATTTCTAAGGGACTAATGTTGCAAATAAGCGACTTTTAACTATAGTATAACAGCTAAGTTTTCGTATTTTTATAAGAGACGTCAAATATTGAGTATTAAATCTGACAATCTAGGTATTATTCATTTATATGGTGTGGGCCACCCCATCCTACAGATTTAATAATCTGTAAGATGGGGTGGAATTGAAAACTAAACATTTCAGTTTCAAATCCACGTTGGGATAGGTACTTATATGATTAGATTTGTGTCAATAATAAATTATACATTGAATATAAATAGAAGTTTTATTCTCTCGAATTGAAGCTCGGCCTGCAATCCACAGCTTTGCTTGTCGCTTCTTTTATCAGAACAATAAGACCGTTGTGGAATTCTAAGGTAAGATTTTATACAATATTTTTATACTTAATACTTAAGTTTAAAAAAAACCGCGGGAGCCTAGTGGTATGGGTAATGGACTGCTGAGACGAGATCTCGGGTTCGATACCAGGTTTTACCATGTCACACACCAATGACTTTTCGATGCTTTTCGAAGTTATGTGTGTATATTTTACCGCAGGTTTATAGGTAAGTGCCCCGTTAATGACAATAATAGGCTCGCCACTATTACTTTATTGGGACCTATACATAAACTGGCGAAATGTGGGTGCTAGCACCTGTGCTTACCCCTTTGGGAATATAGGCGTGAGTTTATGTTATGTTATGTTATTTTTTTCGATTTTGAATTACCTTCATGTTATTTTTTTTTAATAACAATGGACCTCTTAGTTACGCTCATATAAGTGGTGATGGAGAATATTTCAACATCGAGCTGATGATGTAAATGAAATATTGAATAGAAAGTCCGAAGGGTGTTTTAATCCGAAGGGTGTCGTAAGAGGCGACAAACGGAAAAATGCGCAGACGATATCACTGCGAGAGAAGGAAAATTCAAAATAAAACCTTGTACCAATCCAGCTAGCGTGGAAACAATAGGCCAAAATCTTTCCAATATTGGAAGAGGTCTTTGTCCAACAGTAGACTTATCATCACGTAGTTGTAGGTATATTCCTGATTGTAGCCAAGGCAAAGATGAGCCAAATTTTCCTGCTGTTCCTCGTCTATGTCACACCATCTGGGGCAGCCGTGAACTTTGATAGATTAAGTATTTGAGTATGTATATCTAAGCATGTAGTTAGGTACTAAGTATATTTTGGGAATTCTTAAAAACATTATTGTTCAATATATTCACAAGACAATATAAAAAAGAAACAGTTGAGTAATATCTTTTTACACAATATGATATTTTTTAAATAATTCTTTCATTTTGAAAGGTTTTAAATAATCTATTTGGAAGACTTAATAGGTATTTTTTATCAGAACCTACCCTAACCTATCGAGCTCCTACGTAGGTACAAAGCAGTGGGACAGTAGCTGATACAATACTTTATAAAAAACGATGATTTCTTATATGTATCTAATATATTTCTGCCTAATTAGCTAGGTACTTAAATTAATTATTAGCCTTCACAATATTTAATAAGAAGTCCTACATTTCAGTTATTCATTAGTATATCAAAAGTCTATAAAAGTTGAAAAAGCCATCTTTGATTTCTAAGTCTATGTAAATCGTCGAATCTCAGAACAAAGCGCCACCGCGTAATTTTTTTCGTAACTAAATGGCGGTTGAAAAAAACGCGCCGGTAACGGCATCTCTTAGCGGACGGGGGAATTTTTCCGACTTCGGTCATAACACTCGGCCACGTGCATTTGTTTTGGTCCGGTTTTTTTCTGAAAAAAAAGAGCATACATAAAGCTCACCTCGGTCGACTCGTAGGTGCGCAAAGCAAAATGGTCGTCATTTTTTTCTTCTCTTTTTACTCATCTGTCCGTCCTTTTCGGACAAAAATGCGATCGTTATTTCTGTTCCGGTACGGGTGTGTGCGTCTAGCGGCTGACGCGTCAGATATACGCCACGCCAACGCTATACAAATACTTACTTTTTGTGTTCGAAATATGGTTGATTTTTGTGTGTAATATTTTTCGTCTTACGTCTAATATTTGACGGAGAAAAAATAGAAATATAGGAGGCACGGCGTGTACGATAAAGAGAGCCGGAGTCGTTAACGATTCTGCGCCGGGAAGTTGCGCAGTTTTCGTTTTTGGTGCTTTTTTTGGGGGCAGCGCCTCACACCACGGGGTGTTTTTTATAGCCGTCTTTCTCTAGCACGCGTCTCACTCCTTGTTTGTCTGTGTGTGTGTTTGTGCGTGTGTGCGGGGGGCAAGCACCTAGCGCTAGATTTTTGCGTGCAAGTTCCTAGATAGGGTATCGGTAGGTATATGTCGGGTATATAATGAGATGTCACGAGTATGTGCGCGTAAATAGAGTTGTGGAACAAAGCGTATGTACATTCACGCTGATTAATCGTGGTCTTTCATAATACCGAGCCAACATACTCACTTTTAATTGCCTGTTCAGCTGAAACATGAAAACTAGACGTAGGTAACTAGTTTTTAATTTAAGGGCTTGACAGCAGTATATCTGACTAGCTGAAACGAATTGTACTACTGGAGATACATATGCATATAGATAGGCACTATTATTGATTACATTTGTGAGTCCAAGTGTTAACATAACTGTTTTCTAGTTATGTAAAATATAAAAAAATGTATATAAAATATAAATATTTGATCGTTTTGAAATATAGGCTTATAAGTATCAGTCATGGTGAGATTAAGTCGTACCGATATCTGACAATTTGGGATTAAGTTCTTATGGACTGGACACTAAAAAAGCAATATAATATAATACTTACTAGTTGACCCAAGAAGTGCTTGGTATTGTAGAGGATGACATGCGTGTCAATAGGCTTTTCACTATGGATGCTCAAGGCCATGCGAAGTGGAAGAAAAAAGCCAGAAAGCGGACCCCGAACTCCGAGGTAACAGCTTCGGATGCGTCCGAGACTGACGCAAGGATGATGATGATGATGATAAGTATAAAAACTAGTAGTAGTACTGTACTAAGTACTGTGGTGTGGTGATTGTGTTACACAAGTGACGCTTTAATGTTTTTTTTTATCTATACGACCTCTATCTGTTTGTTGAAAATTGTAAAATTTTGTTTAAAATTAAATATTTGCCAATTTTGTTTCAACTTCAAATATATTATGTTCAGTTATATTTGACAAATTGGATGTTATTTTTTTTTTTACACAAGCCTAAACATTTTCAGTCGATAAGAAATCATGTGTAGGGTAGACTGGGTACGGTTGAAACAATTTTCATTCAAATGTACATAACATTGGAATTATTTGACGGAATTTATAAATGTTTGATTATTTTGAAAGAAAATATATCTGTCCTTCAATCAGGACATGCATTGTGGCTTCTGGTGCAATAATTTTGCTACGAGGTTAGTTTATATACAAAGTGAGAAATTGTTACAACCGATCACATGGCAAGGGCGGTTGTAACAGGGAATGGGGTCAGTTATAACACGAACCGTTTGAATAATTTAATGGGCTTTATTATAACAATCAATAGTTTTATGCCGTTCAGGCTAAAGACACCGCCATCTTAAATTGAATTACTACTTCCAGCTACATTATAATTAAGTTACAAGTATAAAAATTATCAAAATGAAACAAAACAAATCTTCTTAGGAAACTAATACCACATTTTTTATAAAACTAATCAATCTACTAATCAATGTTGTGAGATCAATGATTTGAAACAGTTTGTAATTATATTCTTAGTAATCGTATTTATATAATTAAGAAAAATTGTCTTAAAGAAAAATTAACTTAGTTTCGCAGTTATGGCAAATGTAGGGCAGACCACCAGCAGTGCATTCCTCGTGTGCCCAGAGCTGACAACACTATCCATTGTTCCCTAGACCTGCTTTCTGAATATAGTGACAGACATACGAGGCAATCGGATATACACATTTTGTTACAACTGTACCCATTCGGTTTGCTATAACCGTCCCCACCGGCCATTTTGGCAGAATACGACTCATAATAACGCAATGCATAGTTTAAAATCAAAACAAAACACTTTCTCTTTTTTGTAATAAAACGCATATCAATAGAATCAAACGCTAAAATCGAAATATTGAACTATAAACATAAAAATGGAAAGAAACTGCAGGCAAAAATACCTACTTTAGGTCGTCTAATAACAATTGTCGTAATAGGGTCTCCTGTGGACATGCACAGCGCGCCGCGGCTGACGCAACATTGTGAATCATGTTCATTCGTGTTGCCTGCTTCTTTCCCCCCTTACACCCCTACGTCCTATGCCGCCGGTTCTGGAGATACTGACGTTGTTATAACCGTCCTTTGTTACTACCGTACCCAGTCTACCCTACTTTCATCGGTTTTATTTTTACTTTTATGGGAGAGACTGTCCTGTGCGTCTTTTAGGCTTGGGCCCAAGAGCAGTAGGTAAGTACTGCCATCTGGCCTCCACAACCAATACAGTCTGTAGATAGGGTTGTCGGAATTTTTAGGTTTCCAACTACACTACATACAAATATTTGCACTCGGGATTCGAACTCGCGCCCCTTAGGTAGCAGTCGCGTTCACTACCGCCACGCCACAGAGCCGCACTCAGTATTCTATAAACGATTAGTCGGTTGCCATAGGGATGGGTAATCATTTAGTGGTATGTTATTTAAGCTTTCTGTGATTTGAAAGGTCTATCAATAGGTCAAGGTGAAGGCCTATATTTGTGACCTGAAAAACCCTGTCAGAGAAGGTACAACTAATCATAACTCAGGTAGAGAGGTCATACCGAAGTCGCTCTGAATGTAGCCAAAAAAAGCAAACTATGTGATATTTAAGGGGACTCTGAACCTCATCGGAATTTAACATAAACATAAACTCACGCCTTTATCCCCGAAAGGTTAGGCAGAGGTGCTAGCACCCACATTTCGCCAGTTTATGTTTAGGTCCCAATGTAATAGGTGGCGAGCCTATTGCCATTTCGCTCGGAATTTACCTCGGAATATTACAGAATACTTATTAATTACCTCGGATGCGACCGATATTATCGCAAGGATGATGATAATGATGATGAGTACTAATAAGGAAACAGTACATGAGTATCGCTTGTATACCTACCTACACAGATATTTACTCACGACACGACAGCGTAACGACTTGCTCGCTGCTAATGTTACATATATACCCTGTAACGCTGACCAGTAGAAACTTATTTTAAGCTGAAATATATTACAGAGCGCTTTCTAACTAGCAAAGCTAACTAAGCATAGCTTAGTAGCTAACCCAAACTAACTAAATATAGCTTGTAATATGAATTATAAAATGCGGATAAACATAACGCACTATTATTTCGTATTATACATAGAAACACCCGGACGAATTCAAGCAAATCGACATATTCATACAAAAATATTTTGCAAGGAGTAGGAATTGAACTTGAACTGAACTCACAGGTTATATAAAATAGCAGTCTAACGCTCTACTACTACACCTCAGATATGAGTACTAGTACTAGTACAAGTAGTAGTAGTACAACTAGCACGAGGTCCACTATGACCTTCATCTGGTTTATATAATTAAACAGGGCGAAATCAAATTGACGAGCTATGTCAAAAATGGCACATATAGACGATTAATACAACAATAGAAACTATTAATTTTTAAACTTGATATTAGTCCCCAACAAGGCAACATGCTGGGCGCCAATTTTGGATTATCATTAATCATATTGACGTGCTAAAAATAGCATTTATTATAAACTTGTTTCACACTTAGCACCTACTAATTTTTAGACATGAAAAAATGAAGGCGCTATATTGAGTGCCAACGGTAACAACCACTTTACATCAGGTAGGACATGTGCTTGGCTGTCCCTGTGGTGTAACAAAATTAAGGACAGCATGTTTGTGTACGAATTACTGTACCTATTCAAAGACGCGAATTGGTGGCGCCACGGTTACTAAAGCGAAAATTTAAAGGTTGGCGCCAAAAATTATTGGAATAGGATAGCGAATAAAACAAGCAAGTAATGACTGATGAATTTTATTTTACTTTCTAAATTGTATATTAAACATGGACTAAATTCACGAAAGACAACAATTAAATTCAAAACATACTTCTTAACTACGCTAGCGCCATTGTGGTAAGTTTAGGAACTTTTATTTATTTTTGCGATAACGTGCCTTTTGAAGTCTAAAAATGGTAGGTATATGTAATATTATATCCAGGAGTACTAACTTAAACTAATTAAATGAAACTAATTAATAACGTACCTGAGTAATTCCCATACAATTGAAATCACGAATTCTTAAAAGGTGACGTTACTGAACCTCTCTCTCCATCCGATCTTAAAGTAAACTCATCTTCCAATTAGCTACCGAAGAAACTGCTTGTGTTGATTCGGTACTCAGAGTAATTAAAACCGAAAGTGCAGTTTAAAAGTTTCACAAACTCAACGGTTTCAACGGCTCTATATAGATTCAACGAGAGAATGTTAAATTTAATTGAAACTTTCAGATTTTGTATGAAAATTCATTCTTAGAAATATTTGCACTGAACGGGAATGAAACTCCGGAATGAAACCGTTCTGATGAACCTAGCAGTCGAACGCTTCACCGCTATGTTTAACATATTGCTAAAGTTTTATGCATTGCAATTAATTAAATATAAAAAAATGACTTTATTAATTTCATCATCATCCTTCGAGCCTTTTTTTAGTTGGGATCGATTTCTAATTAACTTGAAAACAGCCGAACTGAGATATTTTCGTCTATTAAACAGCGCCACCTATGTCTGATTTCAAGTACTAAACGTATAAACAAAATATTTCTAACATACAAAAGAGTTCCATACCCAATTTCATTACACAAAGTATTATGTTTTTATGTTCCTTTATTTTAAATAGATTTTTTATGAAACATTTTACAATCTCTACTGCGTAACTAAATTGAGATTAGTGACACCTAGCGGCGAGTAGCTAAAACCAACTCGAACAGCAGGTGGGTGCCAGACAATGCTTTATTTGACTGGGGTGACTATCTTTCAAGCGTGTTGACTTTTTTTAACAGGCTATAAAAATATGGAGGTAGGTTTGACACAATTATATTTTCTGAAGATGTTATTTTAATAATCTATTGAATTATGTTTCTGTTTTGTGCCAATAAATAAAAAGTTTCATATTGTGTTTAATGAAAATATTATTTATATAGTTAAGTTATTACTATATTATTATTCTCAAGACAGTGGCAGAGAATATCAACTCTCCAATTGTTAAATTTTTTGTGGGAAGGACGATCAGTTAGGATCGTATAGCGGACTGGAGTCCTCCTCACAAAAGGAAACGATAAATAATATAAATAAATTTGAAAAATAAAAAGCAATCATTATGCATAACTAACTTTAATTTTTAGTCTTTACTAACAAAAAATGGATTACTGTAATCTGAAATAAATGAATTTAATTGAATTGAATTGAATTACTTATAATATGCGAAGGTACTTAAGAGTACCTCTGTATAAATATCTTATTATCAACAAAAACAAAACCAACTTCTTGGTAAATTGTTTCTATTGTTTTTAAAGGAGTTTTTTTTTTTTTTTTTTTTTTTTTTTTTATCTATGGCACGTCAATTTGACTTCACCTCGCCTGATGTTAAGCTGAAGGCAAAGTCCCATGAAAGAGGGTCACCATTGCAAACACGTTCAGTGCTACAATGGTGGCGCTCAGCTTGACGGCCTCATCAGATGCTTTTTCACGCCCCGCTTAAAGGACCCGGGACTGTAGGAAGAAGGAAACACGTGCGCCGGCAAGGAATTCCAGGACTTAATGGTACGGCAGAGAAAAGACTCACCGAACCGCTTGGTTCTTGATGGAATATTCTGTACCGTATGCGAGTGACACCTAAGCCCTGCACGCGTTGTCCTGTGTAGGAAAGGGGAGGGTGGGATTAGTTGGAAGAGCTCATCAGAACATTCACCATGGTAGAGACGGTAAAATACTGCCAAGGACGCAACATCTCTACGCATCTGCAAAGGCTCGAGGGACTCTGTGACCTCAGGACTCCCAATAATGCGGACCGCACGTCGCTGCAACCTGTCGAGAGCATCTAATAAGTACTTTGCGGAGCCATCCCAGAGATGCGAGCAGTATTCCACGCAGGAGCGAATTTGTGTCTTATAAAGAAGACACCGCTGCTCCGGCGTGAAAAAACGTCTCACTCTGTTCAGGACTCCGAGTTTACGCGAAGCTGTTTTGATGATGCTCTCGATATAGTTCTTGTTGTTCAGTTTGCAGCGCACGTCCATACCGAGTATATTGAGGTTATCCTGTAATGGCAGTGGTGTGCTCTGAAGAGTGGGAGGAGGAAGGAAAGGAGATGTCTTTGCTGAAAACGCGCATGCCTGCGTCTTCTTGGCATTGAACTCGACCAGGTTCTCAGATCCCCATTGGGAAACGTGATTGAGGATCCGGTCAAGCCCAGTGACAAGAAGTCGCCTCTTTTCCGCTATATCGGACTGCTTGGCCGCAGAATGTCCGTGGTAGCTCCCGTGTACAGTGCTATCGTCTGCATAGCAGTGGATGCTGCCGGTGGACAGCATGTCATTGATATGCAGAAGAAAGAGAGTGGGTGATAAGACGTACCCCTGCGGCACACCAGCATTTACCTGCAGGAACTCCGATGCTCGTCCATCACAGAGAACGCGAATACTGCGCCCCTGCAGGAAGCTAGCAACCCAATTGCACAGTCTAAGAGGCAGACCGAAGGCTGGTAGTTTGGAAAGAAGCGATTTGTGCCAGACTCTATCGAACGCTTTGGCGATGTCTAGGCTAATAGCCAGTGACTCACCATGCTTGTCCATAGCCTCACCCCAAAGATGGGTAACATACGCCAGAAGATCACCCGTTGACCGTTTCGGCCTAAAACCATATTGTCGGTCATTAATTAGGGAGTGATCCTCTAGGTGGCGCATGAGCTGTGTGTTGATAAGGTGCTCGAAGACCTTGCACAGCACTGAGGTGACGGCTATGGGCCGATAGTTGGCTGGGTCTGAGCGATCTCCCTTCTTGGGAATCGGCTGTACATTCGCCTCTTTCCACGCCGTCGGCACTGTACCCGAAATGTAGGAAAGTCGGTACAGCCGCGTGAGCATTGGAGACAACTCCGCTGCACATTTTTGAAGAACCACCGCTGGTATACCATCCGGACCACTGGCTTTCCGGACATCGAGTGACTGCAGCACTGCTCGGACATCGCGTTGCCTGATACGAATATCAGGCATTGCGTGGCCACTGTTGGGTAGTGTCGAAGGCTGCATACCACAGTCGTCGATTCGGGAGTTGGCCGCAAAGAGATTAACCAGCAAATTTGCTTTCTCTTGCGGCTCATGGGCCAGGGATCCATCAGGGTTACGCAGGGGGGGCAGCGAAGGCTGGCAGAAGTTGGCTTGCACGGCTTTGGCCAGTCGCCAGTAGCCACGGCTGCCCGTGGGATGCGCCACCAGTTCTTGACCAACCCGTGCTATGCGCTGGGCATCCGCTCTGACGTAAGCCCTCTTGCAGACCCTAGTGGCTTTGTTGTACGCTGCCTTGAAGTACCCTTGGTTGGAATCGTGCGTAGCCCGCGCCCTTACCCAAGCACGATACGCAGACTGTTTTTGGCGAACAGCCTCTGCGCATTCGCGCCCGAACCATGGGCGCACTCCACGGGCACCGGTGACATCAGTGTATGGGATATAGTACTCCATACCCAGACTGATCTCACCGACGACAGCAGTTGCACTATCCGATGGGTCCTTACCTTCAAAGCAGCGCTCAACCCACGGGATGGACGCAAAATAGTCTCGCAGTCCATCCCAGTCAGCTGACGAGTAGTGCCAGAGACGCCGATTTCCCTGCACTGGTCGTGGGGGCGCTATCATAGGCACCTTGGAACAGACCAGACAATGGTCGGAGTTGCCTAAGGCAGCATGCACCGAAACATTGTACTGGTCTGGGTGGCTCGTCAGCTGAAGGTCTAGCAAAGAGGGTGCTTGGGCTGACCCTCTTGGTATTCTGGTGGCCTCGTGTACCAGTTGGGTCAGGCCGTGAGCCAGAGCGAACGCGTGGGCGGCTCTTCCCGCATGGTCTGTTTTGGAGGAGCCCAACCAGATCTCGTGGTGGGCGTTAAAGTCCCCCAAAAATACCAATTCTGCGTTCGGAAACCGCTCCTGCGCATCATCTGCCGCCTGACTCAGATATTCGAAGAGTCGAGTTGTCTCGGCATCTCCAGTATGGGAACGGTAAAGGCACACATAGATTTGACTAGTACAGCCATGGTCTACGTGTACCCACAGGACAGAAAAGGATGGGTCCTCAAGGCAGCGCAAACGGCGACAACAAACATCCGCCCTAACAAACACACATACCCCGGCTTTGGCACGGAAATTTTCCTCTAAAACATAGCCGGGATAGAGTAGGTAGGTCGTGTCATCAGGGCGGTATATTTGTGTCTCCGTGAGAAAAAGCATGGCTGGTTTCGCCGTCTCTAGATGTTGGTGGACGGCGTTGAGGTTTGCATGGAGCCCACAGATGTTCGTGGACTCCACCTCAAATAGCGAATTTGTGGGAAAACGAAGAGCCGCTGTGTTGCCATATTCTCTATTTTGCACTGCCATGGAGGGGGTAAGAGGAGGCGTGAAAAGAGATGATGGTCGTTACAGTACCGCGTGACAAAGCGCGGGAAATTGGTTTTGTCTATGAAAGTGAGGAGTGGCGAGAGCCGACGCGCCGATCGGAAGGGCCCCCGTACCCCCCCGAATATGGTCGCCGGAGTCCCACGTCCGGTCACCAACCGGCACGACGAACCATATCGAGATTATGCGCGGCCTGGTGAAGCAGCCTCCCGGGGTGGTTAGCCCCGGTTGGGCCCCTGTACTATACCGCGGGCGGCCAGCGGCACCACCGTTTCTACGGGTCTCCCTGGTCGGCGGATCGCCCCGCGCCACTCTCACTAGACTACGCCAAGACCCACTGGTCCCACTAGTACTGCGACCACCATCACCTCTGCCCGGCTATGCACTTGCTGATCCCTGAACGCAATCCAACCGAGATTGGATTACTATGAAGGGTTTTGCGCATATGTGCACGGTGGTACCAACCCGGTCGAAATTTGTGACAAATTTGTGGCATCAAATTTCTACCACCAGTAAAATTGTTTTAATTAAAATTAAAGGCAAATAAAAGTAGTTTTAATTGCCTTTAATTTTATTTTTGCAATATTAGGTACCTACACATTTATATTATATATATATATATATATATATATATATATATATATATATATATATATAGGATCGAGGCTCCGCTCTCCTAATTCTTTTAAGCTTAGTTTATTTTGACTTTTACGTGAGTTACGGCAGTCTGATATCGCCCTAGTCAAGGTTGTCTATCGATAAGTAAGTATTCCGAGTCGCAGATGAGATCATCCATGCAACCTGCGCAAAGGCATAAAGTATGTACCATAAATTTTTAACATGTCGAACGCCACATAGTTTCGGCAGAATTTGGGTTACCCAATCTCTTCCCATGCGGTTTCGTACAAGGCAACTAAGGGAAAAACTAAGGGGCTGTTTCACATCATACAAGATATATACAGCCCAGACTCAGCCAGCAGAGATAAAGCAGGTAAAGAGAGTCTCTGTGCTGTCAGTGTAGAAGCCAAAGTTCACACAAAACTTCCCTACCACTTCGCACCGATAACACAAAATCTCTCCAATGAGCTCTGGCTACCCTACTCACCGCCTAAAATAACACTTTTTAAAGCAGTTCGGGACTTATCACGATTGATTATAATTAAAAAAATATATTAGCAATCGATATTACTAGTATTCCCTCTAACCCCTCCTATATACCTATAGCTAAGCTTGTGTTAGAAGTGGGTTTACTTAGGTTGGTGTAATGGCCAGGACCTCTAGATTGTAAGATCGCCTCCTTAACCAGTAAGCTACCGACCGACACTTCAGTGTGCAGCACCGGTGGTCACGACTGGATATTTCATAAAACCAATCATTACTATCATATCAAAATTATGGTTAAGTAAATGAATGATAACCCTCTATCTACGCTTGCAAAATAAATAAATAAAATAAATAATTTTCTTTTATTTAGGTACACATATTTTTTATTCTGTTTAAAACTCTAGCCATTCTTCGGTGGTGTAAGCTATTCTGCTACTAAGTTGTCCTATTTACACAGAATACTTTTTTAATCTTAATAATATCATTAAATATAATTGTTTAAGAAGATATTTATTATTAAATTACGTTCTAACAGCTGAACGCATCTGGTTCAATTCTTTTACAGGGATAGAATGAAGCCGGACATAGTACATGTTACTTTATATCACTGAAATAAGTTCCTATTAGTTGCAAGACTGAGACATAGAATTCAGCAACTTTAATCCATGTGGGTGAAACCGCGGCCTTTAGTTAATTTATTAATAAAAAAATTGTTTGAAGCAAATATTGCGTTTACGAACTTAGTACCTGTAGACTGTGTTAACTTTGAATCAGCTCGTCGAAAACATGGCCACAGATGGTCCCTGCATTTTCAAATATGATTCGACCGACTGAAATTTTTTTCAAATGGGGAGGAGAATAACTTGACATCCAATAAAAATAAAGAAAAACTAAAATAACAAAAAGAGGTACAAAAGTAATAATATTTATCTTTTTTGCAACACCAAGTAGGTACGTCATATTCGTGCTAACAACCATATAGAGAAGAGGGGGGAAGGGAAAAATTTTAAGATAGTCTCTGTGCTGTCAGTGCAGAAGACAAAGAAGGGTTTCTCGGTCTTCCCACTGACAACACAAAACCTCTCCAGTGAGCTCTGGCTACCTCTTTCTCTTCTAATTGTATCAATTGTACGATACATAAAGTGTCTCCGACATAATTTAGGTACTTATTGAATATTTAAAGAAGATTATCATCGAACTGTATTTATCCTCAATTCAACCGAGCCTAAGGTCGACAGACTCGAAGCTCTGAGGCCGCCTTCCAGCTTATTCGCCTCCACATAACACTAAAGTCAGTGGTGAGACAATTGACTCGCAGAATCACCCTTCACGAAGTTAAGCCAGGATTTCTTGAGCCTTCTCCTTCCTACCGAGACCAAACATTTGCCGTGTTATGCTCAAAGAAGATGCCAAATAATTAATTACAAAAACTGAGTTAGTACTACATCTCCCCACAACCCTTGAAAAATAATACGAACCATTTATATGATTAAAACATTATTATAATGTCTATAGTTCTATGTATGTGAGTTTCAATTACAAAACATTCCCTCAAATAATTTATTTACCGCCAAACCCCAGTTTTCACATTTTATTCGCCATCGCAAACCAATCACAAAATATATTAACGAATAAATTAAATATACACATACATTATTTATAAAAACCCTCTTTCATAGCCACCCTATTGCTAGTCATAGACGAAATCTATGATTAGTATTGTATTCTAAAATGAACTCTGTGTTTTATGCTTTAAAGTTTGATTTCCTTTGATAAAAGTTTTACATACTTTTATTTACTTGAATTACGTTGGGGTTATATAATTTATCTATTTGATATACTCTGTGGGTTTATGTAGTATATTTGAAATTCAGCTTTAAAGTACACAAATTAAATGGCGCTGAAAGAATGCAGCGTGGTTCCGGCGTTCTAGAATGCAGATAAACATACTAAGATCCTTTTTTTGTAAAACAATACTATTATACATAGAAACACCAATGTAAATATTCATAGTCATACAAATATTTGCACTTAGTGGGAATCGAACCCACGCCTCCTGTGTAGCACTCGCGTTCATTACCGCCACGCTACGGAGATTATCACATGAATACAAAACAAACGGATTTACTTCTTAAACGTTTAAATTAAGCTTGGGCGCCATTTTTATAGCTTAAAGCAGTCGGTTGTAGCGATATGACGTCGTTTATTTTACATGTTGTGGAAATAAAGCCGTGGATGAATAGGGGTCGATTTTTATGGGAAATCAAAGATTACATACCACTGTATAGATATATAGCTGTTGCCCTCGGCTCCGCCCGCATAGATGCTTATGTTACTCAGGGTGAACGTAGCTTTATAAGGTGAAAGATTTTTTGATATCGGCACAATCAATATGATGGCCCAAGTGTCCATATTGATGTAAATAAATTGAAATAAATCATTATGCAGTAATAAATTATTTTATTAACTGTAAAAGTACAAATTTAATTTGGTTATTTATTTTATGTGCAGTTTTATAATGACCGCGAATGACCGCGGTAGCCTAGTGGTATGGCTTATGGACTGCTGACACTAGGTCTCGGGTTCGATCCCAGGTTTCACCATGCCACACACCAATGACTTTTCGATGCTTTTCGAAATTATGTGTGTATTTATCGCAGGTTTATAAGTGCCCGGTTAATGGCAAGAGGTTCGCCAACTATTACATTAGGACCTTAACATAAACTGGCGAAATGTGGGTGCTAGTACCTCTGCTTACCCCGTCGGGGATATAGGCGTGTCTTTATGTTTATGTTTTATAATTAAGGTAGTCGGTAGTTTGCCCAGCGGATCGAATTTTTGTCAGTAACTATATTCATTGTTCACCATTTGTGTTTAGTCGCAAACAAGCCAAAAGGATAATGAATGATGACAATATGAAATGATACAATAACACCTAATTTCATAAAATGATTTGTTTCAAATCAAGAAAGAAAGAAGAAAGAAAGTGAATGGGTTTGTCTACTTCCGCAACTAATTTTGATAACCAGCTACGAACATGAATTATGTTCATTGTATTGATTTATTTATTTTAAACTAGCTGACCCGCGCAACTTCGTCTGCGTCACCCTGTTTTTGCAACATTTTTCATTCCTGCTCCGCACCTGTTTGTTATAGCATGATGTTATATACATATAAACCTTTCTCTTTAACCATTATATCTATTAAATCAAACCGCATCAAAATCCGTTGCATAGTTTTGAAGATTTAAGCATACAAAGTGACAGAGAACGCGACTTTATTTTATACTATGTAGTGATATTTTATTAGTTTAAGAGATGCTGTGTCTCACAGGAACCTATTATCAAGATGCCTATATACAATTCTAGACTATATTATCCAAATATATTATACCATTTATCCAGATTCGATCAGTCTCGAAAAAAGCACGAACATAAAGCTACCATTTTATCTACTCATTTAAAATATAACTAGACACCCAGACAACGTTAAATCCACCCCATTAAACACAAACCCCGCAATAAAGCACCCAGCATGCTAAATACGCGCCATTTTTCTCGACAGAACCCTACATATATTAATAATATATCGCACTGTAAGAAATCGCAAACGCGAGGGTGGGCTGGCTAAATGCTTCTCGATCCCTACGGACACGACTAAAAAATATTCAAAATTACACAAGCAAATTTAAACTTCAGGCCCAACAAAATACGGTCCAAATTTGAATTTACCGTTTTGGGTACTTAATCACAACGCGCCCTGTATAATATGTATGTAAAATGGTGGCGCGCACTTGGGCTTTTTTCCGAAAAAACTGACGCCTCGCGAATACAAGATGGCGGACATTCGTATTTTCTTTTTTCATGTAATTAGATGTTCTTTCACTGTTTAAATGGTTCTGCAGCTGTGAAATCATTTCGAATTAGGATGTAATTGTTTTAGCTTCGTTGAGTTTTGAATGGGAAAGGTAAAAAGTCAAAAATGATGTTGCGAATGTGATGTGTATTTAGCTACAATGAAAAGAAAACTTAATACTAGAGAGTAACAAAAACATCTTAAAGTAAGCTTATAGTAATACATTTTTATCAAATAACGTCTTAAACAGTGACACTTCAAAAGAAAAACAAAAAAAGAGATGGCGAGCGAGCCTGATATAAACCATAATAAGAAGGAAATTTTAGATGAACATTAAAAATTGCCTGGAGGACTGAAGTACAATAGTGTGCTTAGTATTATAATATTAACTAATAATAGCTTAAACATGGGCAATTGTCTTCAACACAATGAATCACTGTTATGTAAATTAATCTATTTTCTGAAATACAAAATTGAACTTCGAGTGTTGGCTGTCAAGAGTGTCAAGTCAAAAAAAATTTTTTTCTAAATATCAAAACGGTTTCCGTGTACCTAACCTTGTATGAAACACCGATAAATATGGGTGGATGATAGAAAATGAGTGAAATATAAAAAAAAGTTTTTTTTTAAAAAGCAAAGTTATTAAAATATTGACAAAAAGTAATTTAACGGGTTTTATCGTGAATTACATGTAAGTATGAAAATATTTTTTCAACAATGCCGCAAAAATATCAACTAAGTATTTGAAAACTGCCGTATTTTATAACATATTTATTCAATAATCAAGAATCAGAATAGTCAAATTAATTAAATAAATTCCTAATTTGTTAAATTACTATATCCAAAATTTACTTCTTCACCTCTATTTTTATTAAATAGTTAAAATAAATTTCATTGTTCTATTTTTAAAAATAAAATGTTGTACAATGAGTTCTGTTGACAAACTACACAGTATTCTCTTTTTGAAATTCAATGCAAGACAGCTGTCATAAAAAGTAAGCTTTATTTTGTACCACAAACAAATTAAAAAGTAGATATAATCGATACTGTGGGTATTGAATGTAAATATTGGATTTGTACCGATTTTATGTTGGGTGAAATCAATATCGGTAGGTAATCAATATGTATGGCAGCTGTTCCGTCACAAGACTTTAATTTTGAGTACAATCTGTGTCAACAATTTTGAGAATAGAATTTTTGATTCCGATATGTATCCGATTGATGTTGTATTCTTTTTATTTCCTCGATAACACTACCCTTACAGGTCCATGTACAGTGGGCTGCAAAACTTCCTGAATAGTTTAAAACTAAAATTGTATGAAGTCATGCCACTACACCTACTAGTCTTAGAATGTACAGGATAATAGATCTACTTATTTATGTAATTAAGTTTTGGGATATTACTTGCATGAGTTTATTTATTTTCTTATAGAGAAATAAGACATCGATCTATTTTTTTATTAACGCCATCAATGTTACTTTTAGTTAAATTAGATTTAGTCTGTCAAAGGATTATAGATCTTAAGGTGTCCAGGAACTTACAGAGCCCTCTGTACCTAATTATTGCTTAAAATCTGTAGACACGTATTTTCCTTATGAATTTCTTTTAATACAAACATGTAAATATGTTAAAAAATATAAGTACGATTTCAATGTTTTGTAAATTAAATATATCAATAATTTATAGTTATAAAAGAAGAGTTTTGATCATACTGAATTTGTTTTTCATCTCTTTTTGTGTTATGACATGGCGTATCTATATAAAGGTGTATCCATAAGTTTCAAATACAAATGCAATAAACGATGCATAATATGACTAAGAAAGTATACCTAGGTGTACCATCTGTAATGAGTTGCATTTAATCTGATATAATGACAACAATGTGTTGTTAAAATATAAACTTAGTACTTAATAATTTTCAATTTTATTCAGCCATATAAATTGTCATGTTAATACAGATACAACTTGGCAAAAAAAGAATACAGGTTTGCAGCAAACTGACATAAGTGATACTTTTGACAGTATATTGACAAAGTAGCCAACATGAAAAATATTAGTTCAGTTTCTAGATTTACTGGTTACATGTGTACTATGTAACATCTGCCACTTACTTACTTAGGCTTATTTAACATCAAAATAGATATAATATATATTATCGATACGAAACTCAGTTTTAGAAGAAAACGAAATCGAAAGGTAAGATAAGTAGGAATCGGAATTGTACAAGGATTATGTTATGAGAAAAAAATAAAGATGACGTTATTAAAATCAGTCAGTCACGCCACAAAATGGCGGATTTTTTGCTGTTTCCTCAATATGAGTAGGTATCAAGTGGATGGGAAGAAGTATTCGGTTCGACACTTGTTTGAATTATGATAGCTGAATTAGAATTATAATAATTATGTCGAAAACAGCTTCAATGAATATGACAATGGATATCTAAATTTATGTTTTACAATTAATTTGTCAAGCGAATTAGATCAAATTATCTGAAAATTAACTTCAATTCGACAATTATATTCCACTTGTAATATTTTGCACAACTGTTACAAGGTAACAATAATATAACAACGAAACTGGGTGGGCCGGAGCTTTTGCAAAAATAATAAATGAATTGATTTGATTGAAATTTTGCAACAATAGTAATGTCTAACAAGATGCAAAAAATATTTTTTTGAACGATAAATAATAGTTTGTGACATTACAACACTACTTTAACAATTACAGTACACATGTACAAATAATAAACGTGATTAGAATGTAGAGAGTATCTTCAACTTTCTGTAAATGTCATTTTGAATTATTTTTTCTTGTTAATCGTAACATCAATTTTTACCACAATGTAAACGATAAAAAAAGAATGAGTATCTTACAATTAAATATAGGTAGTACAGTTTTGATTAAAATGAAAAGGTATTTACCATATTTACTTCGTAATAATTGAATTCTGATGTTTAATATTAGAGAGATACCTACATACTTAAGTCTTTTAATAATTTAGGGTAAAGCCTAAAAAAAACTTTACATAACTAGTATACATTTTTGTAATAGATTTAATTTATGTTTATTTTTTATGATCCGGAGTGTTTTCTGTTAGAAGCGTAATTTTTTGTTCAAATTTTTTTTTAGATTTCAGATTTTTTATGTTTTGTTATAGTCTGAACGAAGATTTTTTAAGGTGAAATTTCATAACTTAGTTTTTAAATATTTTAATAAATTTCATTTGTCAATGAAAACCTTTACCGCAAGGAGACACCGGTCAGGATCAATAATGAATATCGTGGAGAAGTACAAGTGTGTTATCAATATGAATAAACTTAACTCAATATTTTTCATAATAATTTGTCATTATTACACTTCTTCACTTTTAATTATAATTAAAATTAAACTTGACAAAAGAGAAAGTTTTATTTTTAAATATTTGAACAAGTTTCATCCAGTTTTTTAATAGTTAATTTCATGAAAATTTATGACTTTTTTAATTTCAAGAATTTCAAGAGTGAATAAAGGAAATTCGAACTTCAGCACACTTCACTAACTATATTAAAAACAATTAGAAGTTAAGTTTTACTCTTTTGCCAAAAATGTCAGTGTTTCATATTAGGTAAGTGGGTTACCCCATACATCCAAATCTGTTCAGCCAATTAACAGTTATGATAGAATATAGAAACTCACATGCATAATGGACTCTGAAGGGACTTTATTACTTTTGTCAAACGAAATTGATGATTTGAGCCAAAGCAAGATTTGAATGAACGGTTTTGTTGTACATTACAGAGGAATTAATACTGAACATATCCGAACATTATTATTTTCTATTATTTTTTTCATGTAAGTTTGAGTTTTATGTAAGTTTCTTTTCTGTCTACAATTTGAAAAGTTGTCAATATGTACCTTTGAATCTTTTATTAGGTAATTTGTCAAATTTTCAACAATAAAATATTTCGTGAACCGTTGAAAATAAAGATATAATAACAGAAGGTTTATTTCTAATCCTATAATAGTAATTTATTTCAAAAAATAGATAACATGACTGTCTTCCAAAAAACTAGCCAGTGTTACATTCAAATCTCATTCAAATAGATCAGATATTTAAAAGTATAGTAGAATAAATAAGGTCGAACAAGAAAATGTTTTGTAAATAATTTTTTTAGGTCTAACATAAACCTAAAATTAGGTCGTACGAAGAATTTTGCCTGACGGTCCAAACGGTTCGGGTCGTATGAGTACCTACATAGCCAATATATTAAACGTAACATTATTTTTTATAATCAGTCACAACACAATTTTGTCTACATAACAGTGAAAAATGTTCCTATTTAATTCATATTGATAATTTGTTCTTTTTATTTTGAGTAATTAAATCGACAATTCTCAAAATCAAACCTCTAATTAAACATATTACTTTAATACAATCAAAACTATTTACGAAAGGCCGTTATCCATTCACTCCAATATCGATTACAATCGATACAAATATCAAGTATAGATGAAAGAATTTCGAAGCGATGTGCTTCCCATCGTGAGTAAATATTGGTTCGTTTTGTCTTTTTTGTCGAACGGCGTCCGTGGCCGAGTTAGAGGTTATTGTTCCATTTTTGAAATTCGCGCCCAATTTCGTTTGTATTTGACGTGTAATGGCGACTCGTTGAAATTGTTTTCATTTATTCGATGTATCGATTGCGCTGTGGAATATAAAGATAGTATCAATTTAGTCAGGTTATGTTACGCGTGTGGTTATTTACACGTGTGGTTCGTAAAGTAAAACCTTTAAAGATTTTAGATTATTACGAGGATATCTAGTTACATCTTTGGTTTTTACCTCGGAGTCCAGTATCCCTTACTTACTTATACAACGTTTATGAGAGAGACTGAATCTAATCTCCTAACCCGAGAAGAGAACTTGCGCTAGAGCCTCATTCGTGAATCAACAGGTGAATCTGATCACAGGTGAGATTAGCTTCGTCCTAACGGTTTTGATTGGGCCCTCTACCAACTGCCTTAGGTACTATAGATATTTACTTACATAATGTACTTAAATAATTTATGAATAAAGTAATATGAAGAGTTCATATAAATCATCCCCACACATCATCCCGGTCGTATCGGTGACCTTCACCTCGAGTTCCGGTTATTTTTAATGAACCATCTAATTTTTATTCATTAATGAATCAAATTTGAGAGATTACATCACCAAAGCCTGATGAAATATCTTTGGGACAATGTAATACATATGACATCGAAGCAGAGTTTTTCTCTTAAAATATAACTAAGGAAAAACTATCAACGTATAAGAATTGCCAGTGATCAGATATAACACTTAAAAACATTTTTGTCGAAGTAAAAACTCTTCCTATTTTTTAAACCATTTAAAAATCACGACAAGATCTACGTAACTACCTACTCTACTTTGTTCATCATTAATTCAAAAGACTAAGTTCAAACTAAACGAACAACAAACGAAGAACAATGGCGGAAATCCGAACTAATAAATAAATTAAATCGACGCAAACCAACACGAGGCGGCCATAAGTGAAAAAAGAAACTTGAAAAAATCACGTCAATGGCTTCAGTACACAAAAGCAATTGTTGGAGGATGATTGTTGTTATTTTGCGTAGGACGGAACGCGTTGGCCGTATGGCGTGCGTCTGTGCCCTGCACAAATAAATAAACAATTTGTTTTTTATTACCTGTGGTCTGGCTTGTGCATCATCGTAGTAGATCCTTGTTGCTTCATTTAAACCATTATCTTCGTATTCGTTTTAAATTGTCTTGAAACTTCGATAAAATCAGATAAACCCTTTTTGGTGTAGATAATTTTTTCACTGATGCCAAATCTTAACTTAATTTGATATTTGTTCAAACTATGTATCATCGTATCGCTACATTTTGGCGAATAAACTTATCGATCGGTGGCCAAAGTGATACTGAATTCGATAATAAATCACAAAACTAAATCGCGTTACATCCCCACCTTAATTTAAAATCATTTGTATACCTGGCCGAAAACTTACCACAATAAATATGCACTCTGAAAAAAAAACGCAGTTTTACCACAGATGATATAGAGAACAGAATCCCTTGCTTAATGAATAGTGAAGTTCAAATTTGGAACGGGTAAACAGTTATTTATGTAATAACTTGAAAAAAAACTGGTTTTAAGCAGAATCGATGCATGTATACAGGCAAGTAAATGCGTGTTGCAGCGTTCTTGCTGCAAACGCGAGCTCAACGCAAAGGGTGCGGCCCTTTTGTCCTGTGTAGGTACTACGGTATGTATAAAATCTTCACAGGGGACGCCATTGTTGTGAGCCTGTTCTATATGATTGCAAATTTGATTAACTTGATTAGTTTTTGTGGGTTTTGTTAAGGGTTGTTTGAAATAGGATTTCTTTGTAAGATATTGATATCAAATACATATTTACTCTGGCAACATTTTTTGTATAGTCGTTAGCTATCTATGTTATAATGTTTGCAATACGATACCATTCACAGGATTGCGATGAAACTTCAGCAAACTATTTGTTGTTTTTATTTGTATTAGTTTTTAAAGAAACACATTGTGAAGTGGATACTAGCAAAATCAAGTGTGTCCCCACATGATTTTGCTCTGAGCTTTACTCTAAGTTTTGCTAGGCTCTGAGTGTAACTCAGGAATGAGTTTATAGGATAAACGGTGAAACATATTCAGTTTGTTATAACTGAATTTAAGTTTATAATTGACTTTAAAATTGTAATTGTGTCTTGGCAATCATAGACCTAAAATATAGAACATGTTGTAGTGGACTACGAATCTATACCGGTATAGAAATAGACTACGCATTCCATAATTATAAAAATGCAACACAACAATTTGCATCGTTACAACGGGTTGATTAGAAATAAACTTATAAAAAAGTAGTACTACGGTAATGCAAATGCATACAGAAGTGATAACAAACTTTATAAAAGTAAACAGTACTTATTTACTTCATAGAAAAACGCTTAATGTACCTTCATTTCAAAGAGGTGTTCGTGTTACATATCAACTGTACTAGGTACTGGCTGTGCAGAATTAAAAAAAACAACTTCAGATCAATTTGTCAAATAGGCAAGCACCTATGAGTTACCAATAAAGGAAAAAGAAAAAGAAATAGGCAGCTCCTGGTGGTATAGAATAATTTGCGAATGTTCGTAATGTTTGCATAAACGCACTCACAAGCTTGCTCCTCAAACCAAGTAAGAAAAAAAAACTTCACAAATTTTATAATTATTACTGTTGGCATTTAAGTGCCAATATTAATTCCTCGCGTAGATTTTTTATATGTATCTTCAGAAAAAGTATTTGAATCTCCGTTTTGCCTCACAAGTAAATACATTACACAATTACAAATGCCTAGCAATGGCGTCCCCGTCGTCGGGTCTTGGTAGGAGGTATAGACCCGAGAAGTCCTGGTTTACATCGTGGAGGCTGATATACTTGCCAATGGTCTCACTACTATGGACGCCCAAGATTGTGCGATGTGGAGGAGGAAAGTAGGAAGGCGGACCTTAGGCTCGGATACAATCCGGAAAATATGTCTACCTAATGATGATGATGAGTAAATGCCTTCGCTATACCATTTTAATTGTACATAATTATTATGAACTACAGTGGCGTGGCGGTAGTGAACGTGACTGCTACGCAAGAGGCGTGGGTTTGATCCCCGTTCAGTTCAATATTTGTCGTCCCTCGGAGAGCACGTTATGCCGTTGTTATGGAAGTCGTTACGGGTAGAGAGTGGCGTCCTCAAAAGGCCGACCATCGTAACTACTTAGAACTTCGATCAGGTCCGATGGCAGTGTAGTGTTGCCCAAATGCAAGAACAAGACGAGACTTAGCCAGTCTTGGTCTTGGTCTTGCGCCAATACACCTGGTCTTGGTCTTGGTCTTGGTCTTGCGCTCCCAGTCTTGGCCTTGGTCTTGGTCTTGCAGCAAGAGTCTTGCAAGTCTTGCAATTACCTATTAATCTATTGCTATTTATTAAAGTTTACTTTAAATCTTAGAAAAACGTATTAGAATTGGAACATTGTGAGCTTGAATTAACATAGCCATAGTAAAGATCAATCAGATTGATAAATAACTGAAGATTTGATAAGAAAGTCGAAAAATCAACTGACCTATATGTCGTTTTCCATGGAAGTAACTGTTTCTTAATAGACATTTATGATTTATAAGCTTACATTTGCTAAAACATGTAAAAAAACAAATTAATTAAATCAATATTATAATATATACTTACTAGAATAAATTATTATGACATCTACTACCTATCCTTACCATTTTATCCCAATCATAATACTACTTGCGTGATCAGTATAATGTATTCATTTTCATTCTAAGCACTCTGAAACTTATTTATTCTTTGGAACACCTGTAGGTACTCTTAAAATTCGAAATTATTTTGCATGAGTATACCTACGCCCTGTGGCGGCAATCTAATAGTGTCAAATGTTGTGATTTCGGCGCGGCGGCAACGATTGTTGTATATGATTTCAAAAGAAGCCGCCGGCGCGTGTATTATAACCATGTACTTCCGAAAAGCGGCAAATTTCTTTGAGAAGTAAGTACAAAACCTTTGAAGCCGCATTATCAAAGTGCCGATGGTTAAAACATAACTATGCATGCACTCAGTTAGATTTTAATGGATATTTTTTTATTCGCTATGTAGGTATGTTTATGGTATTAGTCGTAATGCGCATAGGTCCAGTTTTTCATATTCTTTGATACAGTTTTTTGCGTCTCATAGAATTCCTAAGCGTACCTATACACCGAACTGTTATACCTAACTACTCCGTGAAATAGCGCTAAGTCCTAGCTGCAAGACGCAAGAGTCTTGCAGGCTTAGTCTTGTTCTTGCTCAAGTCTTGCACGGTCAGTCTTGGTCTTGGTCTTGCTAAAAATACGCGGTCTTGTTCTTGGTCTTGGTCTTGCAAAAACGCAAGAACAAGACCAAGACTGCAAGACCAAGACTGAATTTGGGCAACACTAGGCAGTAGCTTTACGGAAAATATCGTAGTTCAGCCTCATCTTAGTTAGAGTAGAAAGCCGACCTCAACTGAGTTGGGAATAGGCTCAGAGAATGATGATGATTATATAAGCTACTCCATTCTTTCAACACCCTCTTTTTAGCGCCCTCAGTAATTACGTATCTTATTTCACGTTCTCTTATATACGTTACGTTAATAATGCATACGTGTAACGTTGGCACATCAACAAAAACCGTTGCTACACAGCAACTAATCTAAATGCAAATTATCTAGGTTTGTACATTTCGCGCGGTTATTACTATAGCTAATTGATCAAATTTTCACATTTTTTTAATGTTGTTTATGGTTAAAAAGAAAACAAATTACGGTGTAAAAAGTTTTAACACTTTAGGTTCTTTGGCTTAAAAGAATTAATTGTTGATTTTGAATCATTCTGAATTTTCGATAATAAATCAGGGTGCTTTACCAGTTAGAGGTCCCCCGACAAGAAATCGCTTGAATCAAAATAGTACTATGTACAAACGTACCTAATGTTGAAGTTATAGGATTAACCAATATGATTATTATTTTTTTACTTTTTGAAAGCTTCTTAAGTAGGGTGTTCTTAAACATTATTTTAACAATTTTGTTGTATGCAAGGAATAAATTTAAAAATTACTAGACGAATTTTCCATAAATCTTTCACCATTGGATGCTACATTAATCTTAAGTAAGATAGATTATTTTTATTCCAAATTGCCAACGAACTTAAGACTAACAGGGCGTTGGTAGTAAGGAATATAATTTCTAAATCCAGAAAAGAAAAATAATCAACTGTACCTACTCAAAGTTTAAAAATAATTTAAAAAATAAAATGTGATTACATTTTGCCATAATAAAAAAATAATCGTACAAACTTGTTTATGAGAATGCCTATTACATATCTCCAAGAAACTATCACAATTGGCTATTCAAACTGGCCCCATTCTAATTCACTCATTTAAATCGAGCTCTGTGCAAAACGCAGCTAATGCAGCCATGCAAAAACCGGATCGGAAAACGGATAAAACGTTTCATTACACCGTGAATTAAACCTGTTTTGAAACGAGCTTCTGCACGCACAGGTACGCGGAATGCAAACTCTGTGATGCAGATCACGAAAACTCGTTTGCAACATTGTCCTCAAGTCAAAAGGGGTACTCGAACAATCATTTGCACAAATAAATACAGCAGCTGCAGGTTGCAAAACTCGTAACCTCTGTAAAAAATTTCAATACAAGTTAATAAATCTATTGAAGTTACTCAAAAGAAAATATGATGAATTATATTATTGAACAGTAGCGCCTTTTTGACATTACGCTGTTTACAAACTGAATCAAATAAAAAAAGCATTCAGTGTTCCATTTGTAAAATTAAATTCATAAATGGAACGCTTTTATACAAAGGCGGAAACGTCATTACTTTTAAAAACTAACACCGAATGCCAAGAAAAGAAATGTGTTGTACAGAAAAACAAATGAAAAAGAGACTGGTAGACATTTTAAAAAAACGCAATATTCACATTTTTCCTACTAAGATAACGCTCCGCCGAGCGAAATATGAAAGGAGTTATCAAAACAATCTCGCGCGCACTAAATCATTGTATATAAGGGGAAGAGGAGTCCTATTTACTCGGAAACGGACAAAATAAATGTTTTTATTACATAATGCGAATTTTCTCGAAGTTCCATCGTAATTTTTTTTCTGCTAAATCGGCCTTTATGCTTTAGGACATACAGTTAAATTTCTAATGTAGATTTTTTAGGGTAAATGTTGATTGTAAAGGTACCTTTGTCGTGCAGAAATAAGTGTTATTTTCGTTTGTGCCGTGTGGAGGCAGATGGCGAGTTTTGTATATAAAAAGGTATGGTGCACAATTTTAAGCAGAGGGATTTGGTAGCGCTGGATAGCGCAGTAGCTTTCATAGCTTGCCTATTTCTAGATATAGGTAGAGGCACGAGTTATGGACCCAAAATTCGCTCCATATGCAGTACTCACTTTCAGTTCCGCTGTCTTTTGAGGTGTAATGGTGAAGTACGAACTCAAATCTACCAATCATAGAATTTATCAAAACAATCCACGCTCGCCAGACTCTCCTTAGTTCCACATTCAATGCGTTCGCCGAGTGGTATGGGTAATGGACTGCTGAGACGAGGTCTCGGTTTCGATTCCAGGTTTTACCATGACACATACAAATGACTTTTCGATGCTTTTCGAAGTTATGTGTGTATTTATCACAGGTTTATAAATGCCCGGTAGGCTTGCCACCTATTACATTGGGACCTTAACATAAACTTGCGAAATGTGGGTGCTAGCACCTTTGCCTACCTCTTCGGGGATATAGGCGTGAGTTTATGTTATGTTATGTGAACTGTAGCGTTCACTAATATATTGTATTCGTTGTGAATCACCGACTCGCTAATGCCCACAGGAATACTTCACACTTTACAGAGACACTCGATATAAAAATCTGCGTTTTTACTCTCTCCCGCGCTTTTTGTCAGCTCTCGTGACAGTGATATCTGTGGTGAGAAGTTACGCTCATAGACAACCAAGTTAACTTACATACATATATTTAACTTACTTTGTCTTTACATAAGTATTCCATTTGATCATTGGTCACATTTCTATTGCCATTTAGTTATAATGTTTGTCCCTTTGGAAAACTTTGCCAGGTGTTGGACGCACGTAGGTTTATAAGTTGATATGTATTATGCTCCATCACATATACTACAGTAACTAAATAGGTATAGACAAAACTGAAAAGTTAAATACTCTCTATAAAAAGTAGTAGTTGGAGCCTTCAAAAGTCCAACCAGTCCAACTTGGAACTTCGATATCGCCATTGGTCATTGCACTATTGGTTTTGGAGGTCATATGCAGTCGCTTCACGCACAATATCGAAGTTCAGTTTCACAGTTAGACTGGAAAGCCGACCCCAACTGAGTTGGGAAAAGGTTCAGAGAATGATGAATGAATAAAAAGTACCTACTTCATCACTACATAGTATAAAACAAAGTCGCGTTTTCAGTCCCTATGTCCCTTTGTATGCTAATCTTTAAAACTACACAACGGATTTTGATGCAGTTTTTTAAATAGATAGAAAGGTTAAAGAGGAAGGTTTATATGTATATAACATCATGCTACGACCAACAGGTGCGGAGCAGGAATAAAAAATGTTGCAAAAACGGGGTGACGCAGACGAAGTTGCGCGGGTTAGCAGGCTAGTATTTAAAGTAGGTAATTAAAATATAGAAGAAACATCTGAATGCAATCCTCGTCAAGACTCTGGTACCAGGTTTCCTACCGACGATCGCTTCCATAAAAGTCTTATAAGTCGAACCAAAATGAGGAGAAGGAGTATATTAGACCCGGAGAAGGAGACTTGCAACTCGGAGGTGAAATCCTCAAATTCAATCGGGACTGCGAAGTCTCCCTTATGACGTAGGTACTATTGTGCTAGGTACCGCGACCCACAGGCAACATAGTTTGGGCAATACAGTAGGTATGTGCTATTCCAGACAACTATTATCCCCAAAGATGGTTATCTTGGAGAATTTCGAATGATTCAGACAAGGCTTCGTGACTTAGCGGCGTTCCTCCTGTAAAGGAAAGATCGCGGGTTCAAATCCCGATGAAGCATTCACTTTTGCCTATCTAAATTTGATTGGAACAGTCAGTACCTATACTAAATGTTTTTCAAAATTTACTGTACATGAAATAAACCTAATTGTGGTAAGGAGTGGAGAAGTAACATACGATTATTAAATAAATTGTCCAATGATTTCAAAATGCCATATATTTACTGAATAAATAAAAAAAAATATCAACCCGTTTTTTCCAATCGAAATAAATTCGCGGTATTCGAACAAATTTAAAAAAAAATTAAAGCATAAACAAAAATGTATTACGCGTCCCTTGAAACCAGCATAACACCGATCCGTTATAAGCCCATATCATAGATATGGAAGCATAAACAAAAACAAAGCGCCGAGCCCGGGCTATTCTAACCTCAAAACATAATTCTTTCTCATAAGCCCTCAGAAATAAAAAAAATGAAAGCAGAGACCGCTCCAATTATAAAAGGCAGTCGCCCCGAAAACCCTCGGCTTAAAAAAAAATAATAAAAAAAAGTTATTTAAATAAAACCCGGCGCCCACACTGTGTCGCATAAATTGCCTTCATTAATTTCCGGCCCCTGCAAAATATTGTCTTGAAAGGATAATCAAATACAAAAACGTGGAAATGGCGGTGCGTCATTTCCATAACATTTCCCTGGCCTTCCCCCCGCGCTTCGCCCTCCGTCGCCCGTTTTTCGTCCCCTTTTCCGGTCCCTCCATCCCCTTTATGAGTCGTCCAATTACGATTCAACGGTAGAGCTTAAGGCTCGCATTAGAGAGAACGGTAATGGTCGCAATTAGATGTATATAGTACGCGACGCGGTTTCATGTGCTTTGGTGGTAAAAAAAGTATTTTTTTTTGGAAAGTTGGTATTTCAAACTCCTATCAGATTCGCTTGTAACATAGATTTAGATCGGCATAAGCGAATAATTTTCTTCTTTTTATTTAGCTGAAGGCAAAGTCTCGGGAAAGACGGTCACCATTATAAACACGTACAGTTGTTTGAGCTTGAGGGCCTCATCAGATGCTTTTTGACGACCCCCTTAAAGGATCCGGGACTGTAGAAAGTAGGAAACACGTGAGCCGGTAAGGAATCCGAAACGAGACTTAAAGCCACGACCTTACGGTGGAAATATTGTGATGAAATGAGTTAATCAGATAAGTTTTGGACCTGTGAAATTCTCGACAATCGTCTTTGGGCGACGATCTAAATAATACGAAAGCTTACCCTACCTACAATTGTTTTGAAATTTCAGTAAAACTCTTTTGTCCTGGTGTCTCAACAACCTGATCTTTTTCTTTTCTTTTTGTTTTATTGATGGCTTATTTGATTTTATAAATTGATTATTGTGTTGTTATTATTATTTTATTTTGATTACTATTTTGTTGCTTACCTTTTAAGTAGGTATTTGAATTGTTTTTTTTTTAATTTAGTTTAATATTAATTTCACACTGTTGTATTTATCTCGGCTGTGATGAGGGTGTAATGTATGAAATTTAAAAAAATATATCAATTACCCTATCGCAGTCCACTGCTGGACATAGGCCCCACCCAATGTTGGAAGGTTATGATGTTTCCACGTTGACCAGAAGGGTTGGTACAGTGTTTTATTTCAAGTTTCTATTCTCTACCTAGTACACAAGCGATAGCAATGGAGACCCTTTTCATTTAGTTACAGTTTATATAATGAACATTTTCCTATTCTGCTCGTTCCACTATGGTTTTACATTGCATGCATCATTATCAGCTCTGGCCACGGGAAGGAAGCCTCTCTTGTAATAGTGTAACTTAATTATCAAGAGTAACGTTCCTGAAACTTTGCCTGCCACTCATCATGAGGCCAATGATGAGGCATATTGACGTGTCGTACTAAAAAAATACCTTTTATTTTCCATTTTCTTAATATTATTTTCATTTCTTAATATTATATTAAAGTATGAGAAAAGTAAAAAGACTTATAATTGAAATCGAAAATATCAAACAATTAAAAAAAAAGTAGGATTCTTTTTTTGAATATTCATATACGTTACTAATCTGACACCAAGTCCATTACCACCGAAAATAAAGAACATAAAAATCTAATCGAATTGAATATGAAATCGAATTTTCATCTTCAAATAGGATCGGCAAACATTGGCTGCATTTATTTTTCGTAAGTACCTAAACACACAAACGTATATCGGCCATGTTGTCCCCCCACTTAATTAATTTTCTCATTTTCTATTAGCCAGGAGGCAAAGGATTTCGTGAATACGGCCTTGTTTGGTTTTTGGGATCGTGTTATGTAAATGAAGGGACGGGTTGAGGCTGAAGTTTATATTAGTTAAACATTAGAAAGGTGTGGCCGCCATTTTGTCATAAGTCGTATACCTACATAATGAAAAAAGGCGTAAATCTGCAATCTGGTCTGTAAATTTTATGAACTGAATTCTGGTAGAATAAATCTTTTCGCCAATTAACAATTTATTGACAAGAAATGTTTATCTGTAAACTTATCTTTGCTTATTTCGTAATAGAAGTAAGTCAATAAAGAGGCAGTCAATATCCCTTGAATTTTGTAAAATCGTGCTAAATTGTTTTTGATTTAGGTACAACCAGTGTGACTACAACCGTTTATGAGGCCGTCAAGCTGAGCGCCACCATTGTAATACTGTACATATTTGTAATGGTGACACTCTTTCCTGAGACTTTGCCTTCAGCTTACCATCAGACGAGGTGAAGTCAAATTGACGTGCCTGAAATAGTGCTAATAAAAGTACGCATAAAAAATTGTTGTACCTACATATGCGAAGACTTGTATTGATATTGAAAAGTTGGATTCTTGCGAACAAGGGCCATACATAAAAAAACCGTAGTTCAAATTTTAGCCATTTCACGGTCGTGTTTAGGCCATCGATCGATTTTGACAGCTTATGTGGCAAGGCAGTTGTGCATCTCACTACTATATAGGATAAGCCGCAAGCAAAGACGCGGTAAGAAGTGATATTTCCTTCTCCTTTCGGCTCGCAGTGTGTGTTATCATTTCATTTCGTCCACGTATTCGTGACCTCAAGAGGCCTAGCCAACCAGCTCTAAAAATGTATAGGAGTGACATTTGTTGTCGGAATCGGATCGCATGACATTCGACAACAAATGTCACCCCCATACATTTTCAGAGCGATGACGAATGTAGATTCGGAACGAATGCATTTACTCCCAATATCGCGGACCTCCTGTTGTTGCAACCTATCGAGAGCATCTAGTAAGTACTTTGCGGAGCCATCCCAGAGATGCGAGCAATATTCCACCCAGGAGCGAATTTGTGTCTTGTAAAGAAGACACCGCTGCTCCGGCGTGAGGAAACTAAGGCGGAAGTATTGCACTGCGCGATAACCAACATCCACGCAGGCAGAGCCACATGCAACAGCTATTATAGAATAAAATATAATCTGTCCCAACGGCATACCTACCCACACGTCCTCATAATATATCCACCTACCCACATGCCCTAACATTAGCCAGCCCGCGATTAGAATACGTACTTTTACATCAATTTGTCACAAAAAGTTGGCAACTTTACCCTCGACCCGGGCCACATCATTTATTATCCCTACCCTCTCATCCTGTTGGCACACCCATACACCCCTTAAGGGCCAGTAATTTCCCCTTCAAAGCCTTCGCGGGAATGCGTAATGAGTAACGACGTGACGTAAATCCTGGGGATTTAACCCTTGTCTGTTTACTTAAAATGTTTGAAACATATGTATTTATATATTTCGATCTGGAAGTACCTTATTTTATATAAATACTAGTTGTTGCCAGCGACTTCTATATAAAAACCTTCAGTAGAGTTCAAGGAACAAATAAAAAAAAGAATTACTCGAATCGGTCCAGCCGTCTTCTACGGCCTGCCTGAGCCCGGCTATTGGCCGGAGTTGTGATTAATGTCGTCTAAACGACAGTCCAAAATTCCAACCCATATTAAATAAATCATCACCATTTCTTTTAAGTCTACTGCCGCCTCCCCACCATTATTAGTAAAACCATATCCATAATACCCCCTCGGAACCATCCAAATAGGGCCATTACATAGTAATGTCAGTATGTATACACATTAAAAACTCAAAAACGTTGCACGGGTCATTACCATTCAACGCTAGTGAGAGCAGGCATAATATAAAGTCATTATGCAAATGTTGCCAGCCTTTTGCGAGAGTTTAGATTATTTAAGCCTATTTTTTGTATCATTACCAGTGCGCATTTGGTTTGTATGTCTTTAATTAAAAAATCTGACTGGATGTATGGAGCCAAGGAGTCAGTCGGAGGATCCAGGAACCCTTCTTTATATTCTGCTCGATAACACAGTGTGGAGGTTAGTTCACTACAACAGTAACTCTCTAAACCTTCATACTTCCCCCTTCCTCAAAAATAATCTGACTGGATGTATAGAGTCAAGGAGTCAATGGGGAGACCGAGGAATCATTATTGGTCTTTTGCTCTGATAGCACAAAAACTTTCTTAACCTTTACACTACCCTTCCCCAATCTACATAGTTGTTATCTGTTCTGAAACTCTTTTATCCCTTCTTTGTCTTCTGCTCTGACAGCACAGAGACTCTCCTAACCTTCTCCCCTCTCCTCTCTCCCTTTCTTCTCTATATGGTTGGCAGCACGAATGTGACGCCCCTTGCTGTTGCAAACGTCCATAGTCCACACTTCCCGCTTCCCCCGCCTTCTGCAGGTTCGGCAGTACGAGTATGACGTCTCTAGCGTTGCAAACGTCCATAAGTCACGGCAACCACTATTCATTAAGTAGGCCGCGATATATACCACTTTTTTATTAAACTCCTCTAGGATACCACCTCCACTGACTTTGTTGGATGTCGAAATGTCGAACTCGAATCGTCTAAAACGCACGCTGTATAGTCTTTGATAGGTGCAATTTGGCCTATAACACTTCTTCTTCTGTCGGATCGATGACATTTTGGAGTTGTTATCGTGGTGTAGTAATTTGTTTCACGACAGCGCCGCTACCCACGGAGAGGACCCGACCATAGGTTTCGCTCTTCAGGAAGAATTACCACGACCCTTCTAACTACCACCTCTAAAAGTTTACATCACATCCCAACCAGCTTACTCCAACTTAGACCCATTTCTGTATACAAACATAATATACCGATGTATTGTAACGAATTTTAACCAAGTAGAATATACAAAAGGCATTTATTAATGCAGGCCCTATACCCCTCCGTAAACTTTCGATACATAAGCGTGTATTCCGAATGGAATATTCATAAAATCATCCCGTTTACGGCCTTGCGAAGGGTCACATAAAATTTTAGAGCCCGAAAACGTGGTTTACAACCCTTTAGATACTCTTGGGATGGTACGAAGTTTGTAATTGAATTTTTGCCTGGAGCCCACAAAGGGCGGCCCTGCTTAATTTGTCGTACTCCAAAAGGGTTGGGTTGTAAAGGTTGAGGCAGAAGCGATAGCGGAAAACACGTGAAGTTTCATTTCAGGATATTTGGAGGACGTAACTCTTCTTTGCAGGACTTCAGATATAATTTCGACGTTTTATAAGTGTAGTTTAATGGTCTTCTATACAGAATAAATGTTTTTAAATTTAAATTGCTTCATTTCATGGCCAGTAGTTATCATTACGTAAATCGCTTGAAAAAAGGGAGACAAAACCTTTCCTTGTATGAGTGATGGTTCATTGTATAAAAGAAACCACAGTGGTAAGTACTTACTGTACTGTACTTAAAGTATATGAGTGGATTACATGGAATTTTTCTCTTGCTTTAATAACTAGCCACGAAAATGGAATTAAAATGTTACACATGCTGCTAACACTTTGTTGAGACTTGCAAGGAGCCTTGTCTACATTTTTGTTTATTTAAGTGAGGGATTCACGTAAATAGCTAACTTCTTTTTGTTATGCAAGCCTTCATAGCCAGTTTGTAGCTAACCTTTAAATAAATTTAAATAATTATTATTATCACTACAACATAGTACAAAACAAAGTAGCGTTCTCTGTCCCTATGTCCCTTTGTATACTTATGTCTTCAAAACTACGCAACGGATTTTGATGCGGTTTTCTTAATAGATAGAATAGTTAAAGAGGAAGGTTTATATGTATATAACATCATGCTACGACCAGCAGGTGTGGAGCAGGAGTGAAAAATGTAGCAAAAACGGGGTCAGCTAGCTTAAAATAAAATTGTTTAAATCCGCTCGTATCCAGTCGCTTACGACCGCACCGAAGATACAAATTATATTGTTGTAATCAAAAAGAAATATACCATTTTTTACCCGAGGAAGGGTTGTTTGCGCCTCCTTTTTTTCAGCCTTTTTCAACCTACGTGCTAAAATTTAATTCGGGTTTTCGGATTATGTAAAAGTGTTATTGTTAGGTACAGAGGACCATTTTCATCTTCAGCGTAATTTAAAAAATCGATGGGCGGTCGCCATTTGTATAGAGGCCGATCGTTTGATTCCATTACGTGGATACGTAAGATTAAAAAAATAAAAGTATCTTTTTTTATATGTAGCCAGTGTAGTGTGTTTTAAATGAAATCCATGTTACCTAAAAAGTATTTTAGAAGTTATTTGCATTTTATATAGGTACTAGCTGTTGCCCGCGGCCTCGCCCGTTTAGACGTCGATTATCGCGTTGTACGACTCTACTTGATTCTCTACTTGCCTCTCTATACCTACTACTTCTCCTTGCTGTTATGACAACGGCAATAGTTAATGACATTAGCGTCAATGTATAGAAATCTATTGAGATTTATGATTATTACTCCGCTTCCTTGGATAGTAGCGTGATGATATATAACCTATGTTACTTCTAGATATTGTAGGTTTTTATAGGTGAAAGAGGTTATAGCTTTCCGGAAACACAGATTCGGGCAGGGAATTCCACTCCTTAGCTGTACGCATGATGAATGTATCTGCAAAGCGTTTCGTGCGTATGAGTGTAGATTAGTTTTTAAATCAAGGAATTCCTGTTCATTGATATCAAATGGAAGGGTGTTCAGAAGGTTGGTGTTGAATAGCTGCTGTTAAATGCAGCCAAAAATATCATTAGGTTTAGAATGAGCACCAATAGCGGTTGCATCCAAAACTTGCAGCTTGTTGCTTGGATCCGCTCTCCTATACCTCTATTTTTTATATACTCCTTAGGTAGCAGACAAGTACACGGCCCACCTGAAGGAAAGTGATTACCGTCGCCTATGAACATTTGCCACACCAGGGATATCACACTGCAGCGCACGATGGCCATCAGGGTCATCAGGGGATACCGTACGATATCCTTCGACGCAGCGAGTCTCCTCGCCGGATCGATACCATGGATCCTGGATGCGAGAGCCCTTTCGGTGCTATATCGGTATCGAAAGGAGGCGCGGGAGCGGGGACATGAACCCGAGCCTAGTGAGCTCCGGGCTGTCAAGTCCCAGCTCCACGGGGACATGGTAGCCGAGTGGGAACGACGACTTGGGCAATCACGCGCAGGGCACGCTGTAGTAGCGGCGGTGAGACCCATCATGGGGGACTGGCTAGAGAGGCCACACGGTAGCCTCTCGTACCGGCTGACGCAGGTGATCACCGGGCACGGGTGCTTCGGGGATTACCTGCGTCGGATCCAGAAGGAGCCAACGTCCGAGTGCCATCACTGTGATGCGAGCGAGGACTCGGGGCTGCACACTCTGACCGAGTGCCCGGCGTGGGAGACGCCAAGGCGGGTCCTAGTGACAGCCCTAGGGATGGGAGTTGTCTCGCTCGCCACCTTGCTCACGGTGATGGTACGATGCGCGAGTGCTTGGGCAGCCGCCGCCTCCTTCTGCGAGCAAGTAATGCTCGAAAAGGAGGAGGCGGAGCGGGTCCGGAGAAGACTCCGGGCCCGCACTGCCCGCGATGAGCGGAGGCGACTCGGACGTCGGAGGGCGCAGAATGACCTCCGTCCCCCATGAGCGCGGGCCTGGGGGTGACGGGTGGAGCCGCCGGTCACCCTAGCAGAAGCAGGCCACGGCGATGGCGCAAAATGCCACCCCATACCCAGGGGCTAGATGGGGACACAATGGTCCCCACATTGGGGGAAGAGGGTCATCTCAACAGAGATGTCCCCGGGTCTGCCGGGGTGCGAGAGATATGTCTTGTATAATCTCACCTCCGGCAATCAAGGACCCATGGACGGCGTGCGTTTTGGTCGGTTCGAGTCCGACATAATCACCTCCATCGCTTTTGGTGAAGGTGGTATCCGTGGGGATTTTGCGCACGATAAAAAAAAAAAAAAAAAAAAAAAGGGATATCACACTCGTGCTGCTGACTCTAAACTTCCTAATGCTTTGCTCGAAGATCGCTGTTCTAATTTATTTTCACATAACATAACATAAGCTCACACCTATATCTCCGAAGGGGTAGGCAGAGGTGCTAGCACCCACATTTCGCCAGTTTATGTTTAGGTCCCAAAGTAAAAGATGGCGAGCCTATTGCCTGCCTGCGATAAATACACACATAACTTCGAAAAGCAACTAAAAGTCATTGTTGTGTGCCATGGTAGAACCCGGTATCGAACCCGAGACCTCATCTCAGTAGTCCATTACGCATACCAGTATGTTACCGCGGCTACCCTATGCGTGAATATATTAAACGTATCAATCTGGATTACCTATTACCCAAACAAAATGGCGAATTTCCCACCTATAAAACGCTTTGTCGAATACAAAACTGTCTAAAGGTTCCCGGCAATTTGCCAATAGCTGTTTTCGGACGTAATACGATGGGGCGGACTTGTCGCCGTTTATCGGGTTCGGTTCCCGGAACAATAATTGAGAATGTTCTAACAGATTAACCCTAATCATTCGGCTGTCTGTCCTGGTATAGTCTCTCTGGAAAGTGAACGTTAGGGGGTTATATTGACTGAGAATGGATTACTGACATTCTGAAAGTAAGCCTGAAGGGTTGAAGATTTATTTTGTGTTAATATCATTAGATATATATTATGTATCTTAGCAAAAAAACTAGCGGTTGCCCGCGGCTCTTATCCCAGAATTTTCTTTCTCAAGCTCAAATGTATCGAATTCATCAGGTTTTCTTTGAAAGAGACAAAGTTTCAAACAAACTTTTCTCCCCAATTTGATCCCCTTTAATCCATTTTTCTGCGATAAAGTAAAATCTTTTCTCAAGTTTTAGTCCATCTCTGAACTAAATTTCATCAAGATCGGTTCAGTACCTTGCGCATGGAAGTGAAAGTGTGAGAGTTACGCTCGCATTTATTTCATACATAGGCAGGGTAGACAGAGGTGTCTTAAACATCCACATTTCGCCCACTATAATTTTCGGTCCCACGTAATAGGGGGCACTCGGGCACTTTGTAAGAAATAGATACACCGAAAATAAATTCCTAACGTAAAATTTCCATTTATTAATATTACCTAATATGGATAAACTCAGTTCTTTTAAACTACATAAGCAAGAGATTCTCATGCGGCTTCACTACATTGTATAAAACAAAGTCGCGTTCTCTGTCCATCTTTTTCATGTCCTTATTTCCCTTTGTATGCTTAAATCTTTTAAACTGTGCAACGAATTTCGATGCAGTTTTTTTAATAGATAGAATGGGTAAAGAGGAATGTTTATATGTATATAACATCATGCTACGACCAACAGGTGCTGAGCAGGAATGCAAAATGTTGCAAAAACGGGGTGACGCAGACGAAGTTGCGCGGGTCATCTAGTATTTAATAAACCATTCCGTACAATCGACAAGTATATTAGAAAATTATAAAACCACACCCGTTTCATTATTAAATAAATATTAATTTCTTTAATAGGAGCAGCTTGCTCCGTATCGCATTCCATCCTTTATTGACTCAAGACTAATATAATTGAGTCCATTAGACTGTTTGCTGACGACTCGCCGTGTAGTGGGTCCACAGACACCTTTAGTTAGTCCATAATAATATATGAATATCGATACTGTTAAGATATTATTTATTATTAGATAAGACATAATTTATTTATAGAATATTAAAAAATTAACACACCTATACTAATTATAATATAAAAACAAAAATAAAATAAAATTAACAATAAAATTAAAATTAAAATTAAATTAATTAAATTGATATTGTTAAATATGTATATATACCTACAAAGATTTCTATGTAAATAAATTGCATGACTGATGATATACGAGTAAATTGAAAAGTCGAAAATCCTATTAGATAGTTTCACCATTTATACCATTATATACTTGGAAACGGCTGGACCGATTTTGATGATTTTCGTTTTTTTGGGTTCGTTGCTGCTTTGGTTATTTAAAATATAGGACACCCATATTCCTCTTGAATTACTTACTTTATCTATTACCATATCAAAATCTAATGCGTAGTTTTAAAGATTTCAGCGTACATAGGGACGGACAGACAGCGGGAAGCAACTTTGTTTTATTATAGGTAAAGTGACAGTGCTTTTGTGTTTGATATCGCTCCATTTGGCTGCAAGAAGACCGTACTAACATCTTCGGAGACCAAACCAAACCTGCCTGTCGATCTGTAAACCCTTTTCTAGCACACACCATCTTTCCTATCGAGTATTAGAGGCCAGGCGCTCCCATAATACCCAAACTCAACTAAATAACAAAAATACCAATCGAATTGAGAACCTTCTCCCTTTTGGAAACCGGTTAAAAACTAAATTAGAGAACTTCAGGGTCTGAGATATAAGTCTCGACAAGAATAGACAAAATCGCTAAAACTATGAACAAGTCATTTTATTAATATTTTCATTTAATTTGATATTAAATCAGCCGAATAAAATAATAGGTAACTTTTAAAACATTCAACCCATCCTTAATCTAGATCAACATTTACAAAAATTATGCTACAAAAAGGTTCTACCGGTATTAGACCGAAATCCGTGTCGCAAAAAAAAACAAAAAAGAAGCAGGCGATATTACCCCGAAAAAGTCCAATATAATTTATTATCTGTCCCAAAAAAACGTCATTCACAATCTTATGTTACGCACAAACAGAACTCGGCTTAAAACCTATCCCAGCCTTTGCTTTTCCATTTTCAAACACCACTATAACCTGGTCTTCTACCCCCCGGAAGGCTAATACTAAAGTTGTTACAATAGGGGTAAGTGAATAAAAAGTGGGGGACCGCCGCCAACTGGTCGGTTACCCCGCTCAGAGTCGTATGACAGATGATTATCTATGGTCGACGTCAAAGTGAATAATTGGAATTTAGAACAGACTTGTTTTCAGAGTATATAATAGCTAGTTGCAATATAAACTTTATAGATTTATTGGTCTGCAGAGATATTATAACATTGTAATAATATAATTGTTTTATTCGTTAATAATAATAATAATAATAAAATTATTATTATTATTTTTGTTTTTCGTTTAGAAACTCGGCTTATGAAATGCCGGTATTTTAGAGAAACACGGGCCTAAGCCAAGTGTTTACCCAGTGCTATGTGTATTGCAAGTACTTTAAGTATGTGGGATAGTGTTGCTGACTCTGTCCTGTGTGCGTGAGAATGAGTTGGTATCATCGCCGTTTTGTAAAAACTTTCTAACAATACGGCAAGTATTGAGTAAAACTGCTTTCTGCAAGATTTTGTACACTGAGGGGGGTAAGTCTAGGGTTTTAATAGACTGGTGGAGCTGAGTAGGGATTACCCCTGTAGTTGAAAGTACTATTGGAATTATGGACACACTGTTCAAACACCACATTCGAGCTACTTCTGATTTAAGATCTGAATACTTGGCCAGTTTTTCCGCAATAGTGCTCTGCAGGTTGTGGGTGTTGGGTACAGCAATATCTATGAGTTGTGCAGTTTTGTTAATCTTATCTACTAAAGTGATATCTGGTCTGTTATAGTGTGTAGTTCTGTCAGTTAATATAGCCCGGTCAAAATATAGTTTGTGTGTGCGGTTTTCTAATATGGTTTCAGCAACATATTTGGAATAGGGTGTTGGTGTTGCAGCAAGAAGATTATATTTTATGGCTATTTTTTGATGAATAACATTCGCAACTTGGTCATGCCTGTGCTTATAATCAGTCTGCACAATGGCCTTGCATGCACCTGTGATATGTTGAATGGTTTCGGAGGAACTATTACAACGTCTGCAAATATCTGTAGCAAGATGGTTTCGTATGATGTGCCTTTGATAATTGCGTGTTTCTATGACCTGATCCTGTATTGCTACCATAAACCCTTCTGTCTCCGGAAAAAGGTATCCATCACATAGCCATTCGTTCGACGCTTTCTTGTCGACGTGTGATTCACATAAATCTTGCCGATGTCTACCATGTAAAGACTTCTGAGTCCATTCTTCTATTTTAGTTTGTACGCTTTTAATTGTTTCGTTGTGTTGTGTTGTTGAATCATTCATATTTAATGGAGTATATTTCTGGTCATTGTATGCTATTGCTTTATGTAACTTGGACTTGATAGTTTTTGCACTAAAATATGTTTTTAAAACTGTTATTTGTTTATTGTGTAAATTTACCAAATCTATTATTCCTCTTCCACCTTCCTCTCTGGGTAATGTCAGTCTCTGCACACAAGATCTAGGGTGATGTTTTCTATGTTTTGTCATTGTGGTGTTTATAATCCGCTGTAAATTTTTGAGCTCTGTTTTAGTCCAATGAATTATACCAAAAGAGTATGTGAGAATGGGAATAGCGTAAGTATTAATAGCTTTAATTGAGTTGCGGGAGTTTAGTTGTGTATTTAATATAGAATTTAATCGATGCTTAAATTGGTGGGTGAGTTTGTGTTTTATTTCTTTATGATGTATTTGCTTGGATTGAATGTAGCCTAAATACTTGTAAGTACCGTTTTCGTCAAGGGGCTCTATTGTTTCGCCAGTTTGTACCTCATAAGAATATTTATGAATTTTACCTGATATAACTGAATTGGTTTTGCATTTATCTATACCAAACTCCATTGAAATATCGTTAGAAAATCTTTCCGTAAATTGAGCTAACTTGTCTAACTCGTCAGGTGTAGTTGCGTAGAGTTTAATATCATCCATATATAAAAGGTGGTTGATTTTAAACTTGGGTTTTTCAGTCAGTCTGTCAGTCGGGTTCTCTAAATACTCAAGTATGTATCCTGAATCTAATGAGTTTAAGTGTTTTGAAAGAGGGTTTAGTGCCATGCAAAACCATAATGGGCTAAGTGAATCTCCTTGAAATATGCCCCGTTTAATTTTAATTGGGTCTGTTGTAACTGTTCCTGTACGGGTGTTCAAATGTATATGTGTTGTCCATCGTTTCATAATGTTATTTAAAAATGTAATTATTTGTGAATTTATTTTATATATATCTAAAATTTCAATAAGCCATGTATGAGGTACGGAGTCGTATGCCTTCTTATAATCAATGTACATAGTGAATAAATCTTTTTTTGTATGTTGAGTTTGTCTGTGTATTACTGAATCTATAGTAAGTTGCTCTTTACAGCCTTGACTAAATTTTCTGCATCCTTTTTGTTCTTCTGTTAAGCTATTGTTGGTTTCTAGGTGTTTGTAAATCATATGAGTGAGGCATGATGTAATTATTTTATACATTGTTTGAAGACATGTTATTGGTCGGTATTTGGCAGGATTAGCGGTATCTTCAGGGTCTTTCGGGAGCATATATGTAACACCCTCGGTAATATATGGTGGCATCATTGTAGGATCTGTGATAAACTCATTAATATGGTTGAGCAAATATGGGTGTGAATTGGTGAACTTTTTGTACCAGTAGTTGTGTATACAATCGGAACCAGGTGCTTTCCAGTTGTGTAAATTTTGAATAGTAGTTCGGAAAATATCTATAGGTACATATTCAAACTGCATTTCACATGTATTAGCTTGACTATCTTTTTCAGCTTTTATCCACTCGGCTTCAGTATAATGTGTGACGGGGTTCTCCCATATAGCAGACCAGAACCTTTGAAGCTCGTCTATTTGTGGGCAGTTTGTACTGCTTTCAGTGTTGGTAGTTGTATGTCTGTTTGTTGTTGACTCCTTTAATTTGCGATAGAATAGTTTTTCGTTATTTTGAAATTGATTATTTTGTGTTTTCCGTTTCGTGCATGCTATATATCTACGAAGTCTGCTTTTTACAACTGTAAGTTTTTGTTTAAGAGTATCTAAGAAGTGTGTGAGTTGTGTATTAGGTTCTTCGTACGATGTGTGAATTTTGTGTTGTTTGAGAGTTTCATTTACTTGTTTGACTAGTTTCCTCTGTCTATTTCCTTGCATATATTGAGTCAGTCTACCTATTTTAGCTCTATATTCTAATACTTTCTGTTCTAGCCTTCTTTGCCATTTAGGCTTATATTGTTTTTGTGTTTGACCTGCTACTTCTTTGGGTGAGAGAAAAAGTTTAGTGCCATTGTGTTTAGCAGCCGTCCATGCAGCACTATAAATGACTGTTTGCAATGTTTCAAAGCTTGTATCCCTATTCAAATAGGCTGGCAATATTGAATTGTTAATGTAACTTACAATACATGTTAATCTTTTTGATGTCTTTTGTTTAGGTATATAGTTTCTAGACGTGGGGTGAATGTTGGTATAATATTGTAAAGCTTCTGTAAATGTTTTTGCAATGTCATTATTTTTCTCTAGATTATGTGTAGAGTAAGTAGTCGGTTCAGTAGTTTCTTCCAAAAGTTGTCCTACCTCAATATTTGTTAAAAAGTTGGAGTTCCATTCAGCTTCTATCTGTAAACTTTGTGTTTGTTCTGTATTGGTTTGTTCTATGTCAGTGTTTCTATGTATTAGTTCTAGTTCATCTGTTACTTCTTTCTTAATTTCCTCTAATCTAGTTTGGCTAATGTATTTGTTATTGATAATTAATCGTCTTTGATCGGCTATTCTTTGTTCTGTTATATGTGCTAAGTGGGGGTATAATCTAACAAACTCAGCATGAAGATTTTTTCTGTAGAGTGTCTTATTAGTCTCTAAATCAGTTACTTTAAAATATGATCTCATTATAGCTTCATTATATTCGTTTGTCCATCGGAGGCGTTGTTCCGGTTGAGTCTTACTTTGCGTAGCATGTTGCGAAGAATGTTGTGTAGACTGTCGCGTTGACTGCTGTGTAGAATATTGTGTAACATACTGTGCAGGATGTTGTGTGGAGTGCTGTGCTACTTGCTCTTGAATCCTCTGTAATTCTTTTCTAACCTCATCATATATCTTATCTGCTGATTCTCGTGGTACCAGTTTTCTCCGGGCTATAGCTCTCCGTTGATCCCCTAGTCTCTGTCGGCTGACATCCATAGTGGGAAATTTTTCTAAAAACTTTGTGTGAAGTGTATGTAGATAACTATTAGTGTCTGTTTCTAGGTTCGTCAATTGTAAATACGTTCGTAGGATAAATTCGTTCATTTCGTATGTCCATTTCCTACGTTTAATTACACTACTAGTGGTGGGCACAGGTTCATTGACTTGGATCGCCTCCTGCGCAACATTCACTAGTTGTACAGAATTATAGGTAGTTGAAGATTCAGTAGTGCTGGATGCTGGAGAGGCACAAAATGATTGATTACTGGAAGGGATCGAAGAAAACAGCGTGGAAGTAGAATCTGCAAGAGATATTTGGTCATTCGTTACGGTGTTGTCAGTAATTTGAATACGTTGTGCTCGATAGTTATTGGTTCTAGCAAGGTCCCGGCGTCCCCCGGGCAGCGGCCTAAGGTTATATCTTCTTTTCTGGTTTTCAGGTTCTATCATAATTAATCCCACGAGTAGCTGGGGACATAAAAGGTCCACCGTGGCAGAGCCCCGCATTCACCACGGTAAGGGTGTTTTCAACTGAAGGTCCCCCATCCTTCAGAGTTCGCATACTAACGACTAAGCTCCCCCTTAGCCATGCAGCCCTCGGCGTATCCTGTTTCACCTTGGCTTGGGCCTACCTATTAATGTCGGACAGGAGAGAGACAATAGATAGAAAGAAAGTGTGTGTATGAGACAGAAAGTAATATAAAAATATAGGAGAAAGAGACAGAGTGAGAGAGAGAGAGAGAGAGAAAAGATAAGAAAAGAGAAAGGGAGAGTAGGTGTATGACCAAAATCGGCCTGGCCAGGACCCGCAGGGCACCCCTACACCGTACATCAGGTGAATTTCCCGGTGCACGATAGAGGCACAGCACGAACCCAAAGCAGACCGATTCCAGTCGAACCCCCATCTCCCGAGTAACCAGAGCCATGTTTGCCGCGCCAGTAACTATAATTGTCGCGTGTCCGCCACCCCACGTGAGTCTGATGTTCGACTCGGACGTATGGTTGTATTAGGGGGCTTATTATTATTATTATTATTATTATTAATATGAAAAATAGTAATAATATTTTTGCAAAGCTTTAAAAAAAAAAAAATAAAATTGTTTTATTCGTTTTCTGATAGTAGAAAACAGATGTTGTTAAGTACAATTCACGTTCCTTTTTAGCTTTCTTCACTACATCCCTATATCTATATCTATATCCCTATGTCCTTATGTCCCTTTGTATGCTTAAATCTTTAAAACTACGCAACGGATTTTGATGCGGTTTTTTAATAGATAGAGTGATTGATGAGGAAGGTTTATATGTATGTAACATTATGCTACAACCAACTGGTGCGGAGCAGAAATCGAATAATGTTGCAAAAACGGGATGACGTAGACGAAGTTGCGCGGGTCAGCTAGTTCTACATGTTATACACACATTTAGGATACAACAACATACAAATTCGGCGGGCTGCCACGTTGAGGCATTGTACGTAAATTTGTACGATTTCCTTGTAAGAGAAAAATAAAAATGCCTAAAATAATATGATATATATCTATATATACTCGTATATATATTTGATAGCAGTACTTATTATATGCTAGCTGTTGCCCGTGGCTCCGCGTGGACTCCTGATTCCGTTCTCGCTGCTTCATTTCGAGAATATTCATATTTATTGACCTTTATACCTTCTCTGGACTCCGACGTCCGAGTCGCCTCCGCTGAGACTAACGAAGTGCAATTCATTTTTGTAAATATAGATAGAGATTTTTATGCACCTACTGAATCTTTCTTCTGCACCACCTTTAGTCGACTGGTAGAGAATGCCTTATAGCATTAAGTCCGCCTATGAAGTTTTACACTATTATTGAATACTAGCTGTTGCCCGTGGCTCCGCCCGCGTGTATATCGATTATCGCATTGTACGACTCTACTTAATTATCTACCCCTCTCTATACTAAGTACTTCTCCTTGCGGTCATGACAACGAAAATAGTTAGCTATGTTACTCCTAGATATTATAGCTTTTTATAGGTGAAAGAGTTATTGAAATAGGTTCATTAGTTTCGGAGCCTATTCATTACAAAGAAAGAAAGAGAAAAACAAATCTTTTCTCTTTATAATATTAGTGTAGATATCTAATGCTTCATTACAATAGGTACATAAATATGTATGTACTTGTAACTTTTCGTACAAACGAATCAAACTCATTAAAATTCTTTCACCCTACCAAAATACAAAGAAAAAAATTTGGTTGTTTTTACCCCGAGTGCTTAACACGCCAAAATGGAAGGGCCCCAATTAATTCCACAAAACCACAACATCATGCATACGTTTATAAGTACATACTACGTAAAAAAACATATCAAAGGGTACTCAAGAAAGATAGGCGAAAAAAATTACCTACTGAATAAAACCCCGCCTTTCAAACGCGCCACTGCGGCCCGTTTCCCCCCATCTCGAGGGGTGGAAGGCACGCACATGCGTATTTTACCGCCCGCCCCCACTAAGCGCGCCTTCCATTTTGTTTTTCCGTGGTCATTTTTTACCACGTTTTAGTATCTATCGCTTGACTACTTTAGGCATTAAAGTTATTATATACTTTGGGACTGTTCAGTTTTTGGAATTAGTAAGTACTTATGAAAAATAAACTTGTCATTAAAATTAAACTCACTGGATAGGTTTACGTGGTTTTGTGTTGTACAGACAGATTAGGGGACTACCTCTTCTCCAAGTCTTATACTGGGACCAGGGATTAGATTGACCTTTTCTAATTTGATAGTGGTAAACTGAGCCCACTTAGATTAAGTTTTTGGGACGATTACACCATTAATTATTTTCTAAGGGTTTATTGGGCTCTTCTTGATGCTGCCTCGAACAATTAGAAATAAAACAAGTCTTGGTAGGTAAACCTTTTTTGGTTAGGAAATCAAACGAACTGTGGACTGCTTTTTATTGGCTAATATTTGTTTATATTACGAGTGAACTTTCTTCTAAAAAATAAAAATAGTAATATGTCTTTATTGCACACCAAGGATGAAATGATACAGCACAATGAGAATGTGATTCTCTTAACCGTCACCTCTCTACATGGTCGGCAGCACGAGTTTGGGGCCTCCTTGTTTTCCCCATGCGGAAATTCCTACGTATATCCCCTACGTATGCGAGGGTGGTTATGTCGGACTTAAGCCGACCAAAACCATCTGGGCCATCAGTTGCCGAGGGTGAGATATGACACACGTATGACACTGCCGCCGCGGCCTGCTCCTGCTAGAATGATAGGCGGTTCCACCTATCACCCCCAGGCCTGCGGTTATGGAGGACAGAAGTCGTTCAGCAACCTCCGACGGAGTAGCCCCCGCTCGTAGCGGGTTGTGCAGGCCTGTAATCTCCTCCAGATTTAATAAACCTAGGAACTAGGATAGGGCCCAGTGTCTGCTGGGGTGTGAGGGATATGTTCGCTACTATCTCACCTCCGGCAACTAGAGACCCAAAGACAGAGTGCGTTTTAGTCGGTTTGAGTCGAGTTGGAATCAGTTGAGATTTCACGCACGAAAAAAAAGTCACATCTTTTGCGTCGAAGTCCGAGGCCGACTGCAGACAGACAAGGATGGCCATACCATCAGTAAACAGTACGGCTTACGAGACGCCTCCTAAACTTAAACAGAATAAGTCTAAGAACTGTTATAGGGACAATAACGGGCCACTGCCCCCTCTACAAACACCTATACCTACACCATGGTGTAAAGCACAGCCCCCTCTGCAGGGGTTGCTTAGTTGCCAAGGAAACGTTTGTTTTTAAGTTGAGAGATTTTTTTTTTATTTATGGCACGTCAATTTAACTTCACCTCGCCTGATGTTAAGCTGAAGGCAATGTCTCATGAAAGAGGGTCACCATTGCAAACACGTTCAGTGCTACAATGGTGGCGCTCTGTAGATGGCAGTCCGGTGGACCGGCAAGCGGGTAAACCCAGGGCCTCTAGACAAAGTGAAATTCGATTGATGGAATCGCGTCGAAGCGAACCGTTTTCAATTTGCTATCAATGGATTACTTGACACTGCGGAAATTTTAGTACAAAAAATATGTGATATAAAATATTTCGAGTCACAAAAATTTTATTTCTTTTTTAGGAGGTAGGACACGACGGTATATCCGTCCCAATCGAGCAGTCCGACTGGGGAAGTACCTCCACCCTATAGAATATCGCCGTTTAATAACCTTGTGTTGTGTTTAGTTTAGGCTTATCCTACATCTTTTGCGCTGACGACACAGAATGTCTCTGTTCTTACAGGGGTTGCGGCACGAGAGTTATTCCTCTGGTGTTACACTCGCCCATAGGTCACGGTAACCACTTACCATCAGGTGGGCCGCGTGCTTGTCTGCAACCTAAGTTGTATGAAAAAAAAATAAAAAAAAAAAGTCATAATACAGATTTATGTCAATCCCATACATTACTAAGCAATTCCATCCTTTCTAATGTCACTTTGTTTAGAACTCTTAAGCCTCGAATATTTTTACTAGCCCTCAAAAACACTCTTATTTAATTTCTACTGTAATAATACCTACCTCGCCAATAACGAAGCAGCCATCTTTAAAAGGATAATAAAACCTTCCTATATCCCAAGCTTTGCATAAACGTAAGTCCTATGAGCGTAAATAGAAAAAAAAAACAAATGCCCATTAAGTATCGGAAGTGAGGGCCTCATCAAGATAAATAGAAATGTCACGATGATTGATTACCAGTCCAAGAGGGGAACCTTCTACCACATTTTGCGGCATAATACTTCACTAAACATTCTTATTCCGGTGGAATAAGGTTGATTTTTGTTTTTAGGTGTCGTTGTTTGGTACCGATAGCATTGAGTGTAGAGTCCTGCAAGGCTGTATTTATTGTTATACGTGGTAGGTAGGAGTAGTAGGTAAGTATATAAGTGAGGATGTCTAAAAGGGGTTACAGCACATTGTTTACATGAATAGTTTTTGAAGTTCTACTAAGACCATTTCAGCTCATACTTATCTAGCTGCAAGTTGAATATACACCTCCTGAATGTACTAAGACCATTGGAGTTCATACTAATCTGCAAGTCGATACACCTGATTGACGGTCCAGACTCGGACTCAGGCTTTTTTCCCGGGGTTTGGAGGTCAGTAACAGTTGCTCCTGTAAAATATATATAAACCAAACTTGAGGTAAATGAGTAGGTAATTGAACCCCGGACTCTGAGGGACTTTGACGATTATACACTATACATTTTAAATACGGTAACGCCGTAATTAGGAGACTGTTGCTCTTTTATATTAGTGATAATAACTTTATGGTCTATATAGTGAAAAGCCAAAATTGCTGGCATGCCGCGGTAGCCTAGTGGTATGGGTAACGAACTGCTGAGACAAGGTCTCGGGTTCGATCCCAAGTTTTACCATGGCACACACCAATGACTTTTCGATGCTTTTCGAAGTTATGTGTGTATTTATCGAAGGTTTATAAGTGCCCGGTTAATGACAATAGGCTCGCCACCTATTATATTGGGACCTAAACATAAACTGGCGAAATGTGGGTGCCAGCACCTCTGCCTACCCCTTCGGGGATATAGGCGCGAGTTTATGTTATGTTATGTAAAAATATTTACTTCAAGCTTGCTTCTGTGGTTTGCGACTTCCCTAAGCCTTACAATCTCCTTACATATAAAAAAATACATACACATATTTCTGCATCTGCCATGAGTTGAGGGTGCCCTGGTACTTCAACCAGCACTGTGAAGAGTGGGCCGATTGGAATTATTCTGTGAAGACTTGGTCTGTAGTCACCCTGTTTGCATCCCCTCGGGACTTATCGACATTAATTATGAAACTTACTTCGGCTTGTAACTAATTATTAATCTGTGCTTCTGCCAAAATTTCGGATGCGTGGTGATATTTCCGAACCTATTTAAAAAGTATGTAGTTATTTATATTACTAGTTATTGTGGTGGTACAATTATAATTAATATACTCATATATTAGTCACATACTCCGGCTAACCGTTTTGTTTTTCCATACGCAAGATTCCCACGGATACCCTTGCACCCTGGCAGACCCGGGGCCCTCTCTTTCGAGATGACCCCAGTATTTGTGGTGGTACAATTATAATTAATATACTCATATATTAGTCACATACTCCGGCTAACCGTTTTGTTTTTCCATACGCAAGATTCCCACGGATACCAATCCTACCGGAGCCGGTGAGAGCGGTTATGTCGGACTCCTACCGACTAAAACGCACGCCGTCTGTGGGTCTGAGATAGTAGTGAACATATCCCTTGCATCCCGGTAGACCCGGGGCCCTCTCTTGCGAGATGACCCCCCTCGGGTATAGGGACCACGGTATCCTTGTATCACCCAAGGGTATGAGGATTATCAGGATAACCTAGAAATGAATAAGCCCGGCAGTGAATGAACTATACCCCTCCTTCCCCTCTCCTTCCTAGCCTCCCCACCCCTTCCCAGCTCTCCCCCTTTCCCTTCAGGGTGGGCAGCGCGTGTGTGACACCCTTAGTGTTGCACACGTTCATAGGCCACGGTGGCCGCTTTCCATCAGGTGGGCCGTGTGCTTGTCTGCCACCTACGTAGTATAAAAAAAAAATCCATATCATTGCTGAGAAGTATCTGTAGCTCAGAGATTTAAGAGTCGGTCTAACAATCAAGAGGTCCCGGATTTGAATCCTAGCCATTGCAATACTGAGGTGAACTCATTCCCAACAAGCAAATTAGCTCAGGTAGAGCAGTTAAATGGAGAATGTATTAGTAGTTTTGGTTCCTAATAATTTCCTTCTTCCTACAATCTTCTTTAAGCGGGGCGTGAAAGAACAACTACCGAGGTCGTCAGGGTGGGGACCTTCGTTCCAGGGACAGCATCTGTAACGGCGACCAGCATGCTTTGAACTACACACCTACTTACCATCGGATGAGGTGCAGTTGACTTAACCACCTAAATATAAAAAGAAACGTAATCCAACAATTTTAAATTTAGTCGATTTTTATGTCAACTCACATAAAAATCGACTTAATTTGAAATTGTTATAGAATTAAGCAATCGTTATTTATTTAAGGTACCTAAATAAATTACGAAATTATAAATAAAACCACATAATTATATTACATTTATTCAGGTTCTGTGAAGAGATTTAAAAAAAAACCTTTTAGGGAATTAAATCAAAGAAATTGCTATAAAATCGTTATACGATCGGTCGTCGACTTAGGTGACAGCTCAACCGCAAGACTTCTTGTTGCAAACTTAAATAAACCCAGGCCATTTTCGAATGAGATGATATTAACATGGGATAATTCAGTCTAGATTAAATCTTATCTTCCGTATGCCAAAAACGATTTTTTCGAAACACAATTTTCAATATCGAATTTTGGCATTATGATCGTTCTGGATATTTGGGAAATCTGATTTACCTCTGAACTATCTGATTGGTTTCTGGTCCTCGAGGTGGAAGTCTCAAATGCAGCCGAAAACAACGCTAAAATTCCAAATGTTTAATTTATCAATGGCGGTAGAAGACAACGGTATATCCCGACATAATGAAGCAGTCCGACTGGGGAAGTACCTCGGCTCTACAAATACCACGGTTGATAATTGATAATAACCTTGTGTTGTGTTTCCGGCGCTGAGTAGGGTAGCCAGAGCTCACTGGAGAGTTCAAGTGCTGCCAGTGGGAAGATATATTTGTCTCCTGCGCTCAGAAACTCTCTTAACCTTCAAGAGAGACATAAAAAGGTTTCTATACAGACGGTAGGGCGCATGTGACGGTCCCGGTGTTGCCAGCGTCCATAGATTCTGTCTATCAAATTTCATAATATTTAAACAATAGTCCATATACCACGGTTACCAATTTGATGGTCTGCCGCCAAAATGATCACAAATCATGTATTTTTTACTATTTATTTATTTTACATGGATTAAATATAGCATAAATAGCCGCCATCATCATTTCATAATATAAAAAGCTATTCGTTGTAACCCTTACATAACCCTATTATTACTATTTTCGCAGGCCGCGAGCACAATGGACCCGCAACCAAGACAAATGAGAAATACGAAACATCTAAAAACGTAGGTAAATAGCATCGCTTTGTTCTATCCACGCAAAAGTGGCACCTTCTTTATACAACACAATCACATACAAAAACTAACTTTATCGTCTAAGCAATAGAATACTATTTCCTAAACGATAAACATCATTCCAAAATCCTGAGAGCCTTGCTTTTATATAGACTGTTTCTAGCGTAAAAATAAATAATTTGAAGCTTAAATTTCTTGCGTTAGAGTCTATTTTTGTTTGTAATGTAGTTGAGTAGTGACGTCATTTCGACTAGTCACAAGTGGTCAAAATATATTGCGCATAAATGTGCTCTGGCTAACCCGGGAGTTAGGGGGGAGTAGGCTTAAAAATCGGAGTAAGGGGCAAAGGGGTGCGTTTTTAGCGTTCGCAGCGCGTCGGCCTATTTGGGGTGGTGATGGCAGACAGGGCCGGATTTCGGGATATGTATTTTTTATATCACGTTAAGTAAACAAACTGATTGCTAATTTTCTGCCGCACTATTATTAGAATTTGGCACATTTTACCAGGCATATTTTTATATAAGGCAAGAAATCATATCAAAACCTGTGATAAAAAGATGTTCTAAAATACATTATTAATAACACACCTGTACTTCTTCACTATATTTATTATTGTACCTAACCGGTTTCTCCGTGCAGCATTCTCAAAGATTTGCATTGACAGTTATGTAGATGTTCTAAAAGTTTTGAAAATTATGAAACAAAATAAAGTCCCATTGTATTCTTACAGACAATTTAGATTACTAGGGAAGGCTCGTGTTTCGAGCATCGCGTCGTCGTAACGTCGTGGAGCGGACTGCTCCGGCCGTTGCTCTTGCGCCGCTTCCCTCGCTTTCAGCCCCGCTCCGCTCATCCAAAATACGTCCTGGAAATATACAAGGTAAATTGTACATGCACCTTTATACTCGTACTTGTTACTGTACTGCCAACTTTGTCCTAAGGTGTACAATAAAGAATTATCTATCGATCTAAAAAAATATTCCAAGATATTATTCACTACACAATTTTGACTCAAACTAAGCAGATCTTGGTTGCAAATGATTCCCAAATATATTTTCTTTTTACATAATTATCATACATGAGAACACTCAAACTAAGCCAAATCAACATATTTATTTATGCATAGGATTTGTTGAAATCGATCCCACGGTATTTGACATAATTGTCGAATGTATTTACTACCGAAGTAACTTAGCTATTCTTAAATATTTATAATTGATGACCTTTTTTTAACCACTATAAGTCCATAAAGTAAAAGCCACCTTTTCAAAATGGCAGGCTATTTCGGACCGGTGTGGTCCATTTACTCACTAACTTTATATTATTGATATTGACCTTTTGTAAGTGCTGTTTGGTGGTCTGTACAGAATTAATGATTTTTGACTTTGAATTTGTGAAAAAATAAACTCAACTGTTTTTATTCACGTTGTAGTGTGGTCCATTTACTCACTAACTTTATATTATTGATATTGACGTTTTGTAAGTTCCGTTTGGTGGTATGTACAGAATTATTGATTTTTGAAAATTTGAATTTGTGAAAAAATAAACGCAACTGTTTTTATTCACGTTTCAGGTTTCATCAAAGGAACCTAGACAGTCAGTGTCGACGTGCGCCGCGCACATCTCTCCTCTCAACATGACAGGAATTGAAATGGTGGTCATAATATTTTTTGTTTTCTGAAGAGGTCAACGTTTCTACCATTGAATATTTTTTCAAGTTTGAAATTAGGGTAATTTTAAAAATGTTACGCCTTTACAAAAATTTTATTAGCACTGTTTAACACTTGGCTAATATTTTTCATCTTAACAGGTATATCGAGCTTAATAATTTCAAATTCATTTCACATTTTAAAAATGTTTTTCAAAGGATTAAAGTACATTTTTCTCTCGTTTTACTCCTTTAAAGCTGCATCTCTTCATAATACTGCAAACTTTTTAGATGTTCCTAAGTCAAATATTTACAGCATGCCCAAGTGCGCCCCTGTAGCGCGTTTAACCCCGCACCCTCACGACCTACGCACATCTCACTCGCACAAACTCCAAAAAGAACTCTCCGTCGCATTCCACCCTTTGCTTAAATTATTGCACCTCTAGTTACCTCCCGCACAAAACAGATTAACCACCAAATACATTATCAATGCAAAACAAACTCTATGCATTAAAAAATAAAACTCAATTTCGATAGCATCACTTCAATTATAAGAATAAATTTCTCGAAAGAACGTAGAGTGATGATCTGGATATCGTATTAGATTTTGATCTAACAGACATTGGAAATTACTCTTTAATTACGAGACTTAAATGCTATTTTTGATTAACTATTTATGTGTAAATTTCACATTTCAAGTACCAAGGGGGTAATCAGACGCTTGCGAGAGACGACAGTGGGCATTAAAAAGGCCACCCGGCTTGTTTAGGGTGTGGGGTAACATGAGTAGGGTGGGGGTAAACGTAGTCAGTAAACCGAAGGGGAAAGGCACATTACTCTAGCAGTCTTCTGCGTGAGAAGACGTCTTCTGGGGTTTGTAATCCACTTCTAGTATGAATATTATTTGATGAGGTTACTTCAAGGAAAAGTGATATAAGAGATTGTTTTATTTTTATTTTTAATCAGTCGTAACCGGTAGTTAGAACCACAGAAAGTCCAACTGGTCTAACTGCAATGCTTTGATATCATTAATGGGTTGTGGAGGTCAGATTTCAGTCGGAAAATATCGAATATAGGACGAACATAAAACATAACAAAACATCAACTCATGCCTTTATCCCCGAGGGGGTAGGCAGAGTTGCTAGCACCCACATTTCGCCAGTTTATGTTTAGGTCCCAATGTAATAGGTGGCGAGCCTATTGCCATTTACTGGGCACTTATAAACATGCGATAAATACGCACTCAACTTGGAAAAGCATCGAAAAGTCATTGGTGTGTGCCATGATAAACCTGAGATCGAACTCGAGACCTAGTCTCAGCAGTCCATTACCCATACCACTAGGCTACCGCGGTCACCTTTTACCGGACATGTGTATATTTGGACCTAAATCTCACTCATAGGTACTGCATAAGTTATTATTATATAATGTACAATATTTTCTATCTGGCATATAGGCGACCTTTGTGGTCACACTTTTAAAAATAATATTATTTCAATGTTACTTTACTTCCTATAGGCTTCTCCCAATATTGGGTGGCCTAATAATAATAATGATTCTACTAAATATAATTTATCTACATAATCCGCATCAGAAAATAATTACTATAGCTAGGAGCTACATTTTATAACTCATATTTCAAACAAGCCGAAATCATAATTAGTGTTGTGTTTTCACTTAAGCGGAGCGGAGAGGAGATGTATGCGTTTGTATAGGCAGCGTAGCAGTAGAACGATCAAGTGCTTCGTGTTCGAGGGTTCGATTCTGACTGGGGATAAATATTTGTACACCTGAATACGCTTAATGCATTGGTTGGGATGTTTTATGTTTGTATTTATTTGCTGTTTGCGTGAACAATCACGATCTAACTGCTAGCGAATCTGAAAATTAAAACAGGTATAGATTCGTCTAGCTTATAACCTTTTTTTTTTCTCCTGTGCGGAAATCCTCACGGATAACCCTTGCCAGAGTCAGTGAGGATGGTTACGTAGGACTAGCACCGATCAATATCACACGGCCATCTTGTTGCCGGAGGTGAAGTAGCCACTGGCATATCCCTCAAGCCTCGACTGACCTAGGGCCAGCGAAGATCCACTATGGAGAATAACCCTCCCTACACGGCACGCACAATGACCCTAAAAGGGAGGCTAAGTGCGTACAAAGGAGTCCCATTTTATTCCATTCTAACCCTCCCTAAAGAAGTGATCTATAAACTGGAATACTGAATATTTGGAGTCTCGTGACGGGTAGTCGGAGCTCTTAAAAGTTCAACTATTCTGACTACAGAACTTCGTCAATTGATTGTGGGTGTCAGATGGCAGTCCCTTCACAGAAAATGTTGAAGTTCAACCGCCTCTTAGTTAGTCTAAAAAGCTTACCCCAACCGAGTAGGAAAAATACTCGGAGAATGATAATATGGACCACTTTTGTTGCTAACTGTACATACACAACGAAACACAATCATCATCCATTTACTAACAAATATAAAACATGTATCAAATACATAATAGGATCATGAATTTCTTTCTGTACATGATACTGCACTGTACACAAATAAATACACATCACAACAACACACTCTAACAATAACAGCGTAATAGAAAACCTGCCTTTTGACCTCCATTGAATCGATATGAAAATGTTTACGACTAGGGCTTTATAGTCATATTATAAAAGAAATTCTTCGTGTCTACGAAAAAAGAAATCGTGACTACGTTAAGTACGTACGGTTGAGTAGTCTGAAAACTGAATATGAAATCTTAGGATATTAGGATCTGATCAAAACGTACCTGCGAGCGAGGTTACTATAAGATTGGGGGGTCAATTACAGTCGCTTAAATACATTATTTTCAAAAATGTGATGTGCCGTCTCTTTATCTCTTAGTTTCCTAATGGGTACTACCCTATTAATAAGTCGCATTTGGAGAACGTACAAAGCGCGATGCAGGCCCGCTAGTTCTATAGAACTTCAGCTTTTCTATACTAGATGGCGTTGGTTGCATGTGGCATCGCTACACACATATGAAGCAAGTTGTATGTCGTTCATTAACGCCCTTAACCATTAAGCAAAGTCTTCAGTGTTACTACTGAGACGCCTTTGTATTAATACTTACCTAATTTATAATATTCTATTTTACGTAGGTTAGGAGTGAAATTATCGCCCATCAATTTTTTTTATTAAGTGTTAAGAACACGCTCTCATATTAAACACTAAACAACAAACACATAATATCATAATGTTAAATCAATTTAGATTATGGACAACAATTTTTTTTTAATACCACATAACTGGTAGACAAGTTCGACCCACCTACTCGTAACTCAAAGTGGTTACCAGAGGCCTATGGACGTATGTAACACCAGTTGCGTCTCACTCATGCTGCCTACCCTGTAGAAATCATCAAACTTCTTAAAGTAATTACAACTCGGAGGTTGTTCCCTGCATATTAGACAACCTCCGTGGCGTGGCGGTAGTGAACGCGACTGCTACGCAGGTTCGAATCCCGCTCAGTGCAAATATTTGTGTAATTGAACATGAATATTTGCATTGGTCTGGATGTTTCTATGTATAAAATGTATCTATTTACAAAAAAAGTTTCTAAGTATAAACATACTTAGAAACTTTTTTCATTCATTCTAGAACTCATACATAACACAAGCTAGTTAAACTATGCTTATCATAAGTCTAGGTGGCGTTGTGTAGATTGTAAAAAAAATAGCCACAAAAAGGTAGTCTGTAGACTAACAATGCAGGAAAACTATACCGAAGCTTTCGCTTAGCGTATTGATAGAAAACTAATGTTAAATTCAACGGATATTCGTACAAAACTAATCTTGCACACATATCTGAGTCTTTTATAAAGCCTTTAAATTACATCCTCCATCATGGAGGACGGTGAACAAAAAACGCGGAGACAGGCGGTATCAGATGAGCGTAATTTTTCATTACATTACCATGGGCGAGTCATGCGCGTGTGAAGATAAAACCATCGCCCCAGTCTGTCCTTACCCTGTACCATGTGAGCGAACTCGATGCGATAGCTGAGTACTAGAATGAACGAAAGAATGAATAAATAATAAATCAAATCAAATCAAATCAAATCAAATCAAAAATCATTTATTCATCATAGACCAGTAAACGGCACTTAAAAAACGTCAATAACAATAATATTTTATCAAATGCAAATGGACCACCGGTTCGAAACGCGGCCCCGACCTGAGAAGACTCCGGCAAGAAACTCAGCGGGCTTTTCTTTATAATAAATAATACTCTTCGATCCTGTGAAATTTTATATTCAACGTTTGTACGTATAATAATAATATCTGTATTATTATACTAACATCCCAATATACCACATTAAATTGCTCTTAAATTTACAAACAGTTTTAACACCACTATACTTGCAAGAAATCAGGTAATAACGCAACTAGATTTTTCGGGGAGTATCGCAACTGGGGAATAATGCTACTATTCTCTGCTTTCACCCCGACTGAAAAAGAATCTGATTTCTTTCATTTTTGTTAACTTTTCAAAATTTTTAGGAGTGAATAATCACAAAAGTAAAAAAAATCTGATAACAAATTATTTTTTTCATTTCATAACTTTTTAAATTGCTGAAAATTATTAAAGATTTACCTTAGATGGGACTTGAACGCGCGACTGGTGTCTTACAGGGAAAATACACTGACTAACTGTGCTACAAATTTATTCATGTCTGATCATGTTGAGAGTTATATTTCTTGCTCTTCGTCCGAAGTCTCTGATGACGATTACGCCAGTGCGTGTAGCGATAGCAATGAGGATGCAGTTCGCCTACGCAAAGACTTGCACATTATCTTTGGGTCTGTAAACAAATTCCTAAATGTTGTGCATATCAATGCTCAAAGCGTTCACGCCCACTACCCTGATCTACTTTGTGCTTTCGATTCTGATATTATACATGCTGTGCTCATATCTGAAACCTTCCTCAAACCTTCACTCTCTTCTACTCAGTATTCATTACCAGGGTATAGGCTGATACGAAGAGACAGGGTGGGCAAAGGGTATGGCGGGGTCGGGATTTACCTGCGCACGGATATAAAATTTAAAGTAATAGACCAGTCTCCTCATGTTTATAGTGGTCTCACTGAATATATCTTTGTTGAGATTGACTTTTGCCATACTAAATGCCTTTTGGGTGTTTATTACAGCCCTTCCCTAAAAATTGACTATTTCTCTTCCTTCGAATCTATGCTAGAAAACCTTTCATCTATATACCAGCACTGCCTGATACTCGGTGACTTTAATACGTGCTTAATTAAGGAAGACGCGCGTAGTCGACGCTTGCAGTCCCTGGTCTCTTCAGTAAACATGCATATCCTATCGTCAAATGCAACACATCGAGCCCCTCACTCTGTTCCTTCTCTCTTAGATCTCATTATTGTGTCTGACCGTGATAAGGTTGCTTCTCATGGTCAACTTCCGGCTCCTTTCTCCTATCATGATCTCATCTACCTCTCCTATAAAATTCGTACGCCAAAACCTAATCCTAAATTCTTCTTTCTTCGAAGTTTCAAAAAAATCGATTTGGAAACTTTGAGAGCCGATGTGAGAGAAGCTGATTTCTCTCCTGTTTACAACTCCGGGGACATTGACACAAAGGTTGACAATTTTAACAAAATCCTCTTGTGCCTCTATGATAAACATGCTCCACTGAGAAAGGTTAAGGTAAGGCATCTGCCTGCACCTTGGCTCTCCGAGAATATTAAACTGGCCATGTCTAAGCGCGATAAAGCCAAAAGATGCTACAACCGCAATCCAACGGACAACAATTGGGCATCGTATAAAACTGTGCGGAATCGCTGCAGTCGTCTGTGTAGGGATGCAAAAAGGCGCCATATCCACGACTCCATCAATAATTCCAACACATCTCAGGTATGGCAATTTTTAAGATCTCTCGGTATCGGTAAAACCGATAAAATCGATGACATCACGCAGAATATTGACCTCAATGCGCTGAATACTCATTTCTCCATGCCTCCGACTTTGATAGATGACGTGGATAAGGCATCCACGTTAAGCTATATTTCCAGTCTTCCCCTGCCTGAATGTGCTTCGTTTATTTTCAACCCGGTTACGGAGAGCGATATAAAAAAACAAATCCTATCAATATCAACGAAAGCAATAGGTAATGATGGTATTCAACAACAAATGCTACTACCTATTCTAAATAATATTCTGCCAGCCATTACTCACATAATTAACTTTTCGCTTGAGCATAGCTCCTTTCCACTGGCCTGGAAGAAAGCACTTGTAATCCCTTTACCCAAAACCTCCAATCCCTCCTTATTATCCCAGTTTCGGCCCATTTCAATCCTACCGATCCTTTCCAAAGTGCTCGAGAACGCGGTGCGAAATCAATTAACCGGTTACCTCTCCTCTAATGGTCTGCTGAGTCCATACCAATCTGGTTTCCGTGCAGGCCATAGTACAGTCACGGCACTTATCAAAATATCAGATGATATAAGACTGGCCATGGAGAACAAACTGCTAACAGTATTGGTTTTACTGGACTTCAGCAGTGCCTTCGATTCTGTTGATTTCGACATCCTCTTGGGTATCCTTTCATCGTTAAATATATCGTCCTCTGTAATCGCTTGGTTCAACTCCTATCTTCGGGGTCGCTCGCAGCGGGTTCGCTCTGATGAGGCGTTCTCGGACTGGTGTGACCTGGCTGCGGGTGTACCGCAAGGTGCCGTCCTCTCCCCCCTTCTTTTCTCCATTTTTATTAATGCTATCAGCAAAGTTATATCTTCCAACTATCATCTCTACGCAGACGACTTGCAGATTTACCGTCATTGTGGGGCTGACGAGGTGGGTGGGGCAATTGCGGCCGTCAATGGTGATCTCAGAGGCATTAGTGCATGGGCGAAATCTTTCGGTTTGCTTGTCAATCCTGCTAAATCGCAAGCAGTCATTATAGGGAGCAGATATTTTTACAATAAGCTTGACCATGCCTCTCTGCCTCCTGTTTACTATAACAACACCTTGATACCTTTTACCTCGGTTGCCAAAAACCTTGGTATTATCTTCGATTGCAACCTGTCATGGACTAGTCATGTCAACGAGGTAAGCAGGAGGGTTTTTAGCACTTTTCACTCACTTAAGCTTCTTCAGAATTTCCTACCTTTTAAGACCAGAGTCTGTCTTGCTCAATCTCTTCTCCTTCCTCTACTAGACTATGCCGACGTCACCTTTTTGGATGCAACTGAAGAACTCTGGAACAAGATGGAGCGACTGCAAAATTTGTGTATTCGTTTTATTTTCGGTCTCCGCAAATACGATCACGTCTCCGAGTTCCGAAAGCAACTAAAGTGGTTACCTATTCGGCGGCGTCGAGATGTACATATTCTTTCTCTTCTCTTCTCTATTCTTCATAATCCTCATTCTCCTTCGTATCTTCGTGAGCGCTTTGAATTCCTTGTGCCCAGGGGTAAACCCTGTCGTACTTCCTCCTCTCTTCTACTTCGAACTCCTTGTCATAGTTCTTCCTGCTACGACAATTCGTTTACAATTTCTGCAGTGCGTCTTTGGAACTCTCTTCCTCATACCATACGCGATAGTCCATCTTCACACATTTTTAAAAAACGAACAAGAGACTACTTTCTCTCGCAACTATAGCAGACATAAAGTATGTATGTATGTATTTATTTATTTATGTATTTATGTATGTATGTATGTATGTATGTATGTATGTATGTATGTATGTATGTATGTATGTATGTATGTATGTATGTATGTATGTATGTAAGTATGTATGTATGTATGTATGTATATATGTATGTATGTAGGTATGTATTTATGTATGTATATATGCATGTTGTATGTATACGTTCTATCTATGTATATCTAAGCCTTTTACCTGGGGTAAACGTCCCGTATACCTTCTACATCAAATTCGATGCTTTATGTACATTAGACTTAACCACTCATATAGCAATTCCTCTGTGCACTCCCAGGTTTGCTAGAAGAAAACTCAACTTTGAGTTAAGCTCGCCTTTGTACATCTCGTCTCACTATCCTGTATAAATATAATATATGTGTACATGAAGAATAAAATAAATAAATAAAATACATAGATACTTCGTGAATGTTTGAAATTCTTCTAGACGTTCTACGTTCTACCTTGGAAACCTCCTTTTTCAGGTCGTCCAGTCCATCTGCCAGCGAGGGGTTCCATCTTTCCTTAACTGTACGCTGAATCCACTCTAAGACTCAATTTGTTCCTTAGGTCGTCTTTCCACAGTGTGTGTGACCAGTTCGTTGCTGTTTCTGTAAATTATTTTTCAATCACTAAACCATACTTTTAAATACTTTATTCTAGTTATACCGGTTGATCTTATAGTGGTTTTGGAAAAAAAGATTTTGGCCACAATTTCGATAGTAAAATCGTAAGGAAGTCCTAATTTGGCCAAAAAAAACTTTTTTTTTTACATGTCCCATACATTTTTCTGTTCACCTGCACATTATTGCCATACAAAAAGTATTTTTTTTTTCTTTTCAAAATTAAAACTTCCAGTCGATTTTGCTACCGAACCTGTGTGTGAAACAAGATATTCTTTTTCCAAAACCACTATAAAATCACCGTGTATAAGTACTACTTTGTAACATCAAAGTTTACTGCAGACCTTTCGGTTAGTTAGCACAAAAATGCTTGAAAAAAACCGTATAAACATGTATTTTTGAAAAATTAATCGTGCTAATTAAATGAAAATTTATAGACCTCTTATTAATTGCGATAAAATGTGTTATTCTCGTTATACTTTTAGAATCTATAACTTCCGTTCTAATCAAAACAAATGTAATACTTTCTTATAGCTCCAAAGAAAAGTTTAATCCAACTGTTATGCCTATTTTTTTCTTCTTTTTTTTTGGTACTTAGGTGCCAAAACTAATAAACACATATATCTTGTTTTCTCGTCCCTATTCAAATTATAAATTAATTCCCCCATCAACTAGGAACCAAGGCACAAATTTAGATAAAGATATCATAAAACATTCGATTCTATTTTTTTAATTAAAAATGTAAAAAATATTAGAATAAAAAAATTACAGCGCTGAGATCTCTTGGTAGGAGGGCCGGGGTGTAGAGTTCCCTTAGGAAATTAATAGTCGAGCGGCGCGGCCCTTGCACGAGGTTCGCACCACCGCCGCTAGGTGGCGACGCTCACAACAAATTGTGTTAGCACCCCGATAGAGGTGTTTTTCTCGGGAAATATTCAAGATGTCGACTTTTAGAAATAAACAGAGGATTCAATTTGGAACGCTTTTCCAAAACATGAAATATTGAAAATGTTGGTTTGGGCTATAGACTGCGGAGACGAGGTCTCGGGTTCGATCCCAGGTTTTACCATGGCACACTCCAATGACTTTTCGATGCTTTTCGAAGTTATGTGTGTATTTATCGCAGGTTTATAAGTGCCCGGGTAATGGCAATTGGCTAGCCACCTATTACATTGGGACCTAAACATAAGCTGGCGAAATGTGGGTGCTAGCACCTCTGCCTACCCCTTCGGGGATATAGGCGTGAGTTTATGTACGTTATGTCACGATTATTTAATTGGTCGTAGAATTAAATATAGATTATTTTATACGACTTAGGTGGCTGACCAGCACACGGTCTACCTGATGGAAAGTGCTCACCGTAGATGGACGTTTGTAACACCAGAGACGTTACATTCCTGCTACCGACGTCTCTGTAGAAAACGACTAATGCCCATCTTGTAGTCGCTTGGAAAAACCACAGCAGGGAGTTCATTCCACAGCTTGAGCGTCCGTGGGATGAAGTTCCTTTCATACCGCACAGTGCACACCGTTTCCAATCGTAATGAGGATGAACTCCTTGATAATAGAAGTTAGACATGCACATCATAAACCATTCTTCTGAAAACCGACAGCAAAGTGAGACCACTCCCTGCCAAGTTGAAAGGATCCACAATTTGCTTACATTAATGCTTATAACGTACACATTTCGCCAGTTTATGTTAAGTCCCAATGCAATATAATATGGTGGCGAGCCTATTGTCATTAACCGGGCACTTATAAACCTACAATAAATACACACATAACTTCGAAAAGCATCGAAAAGTCGTTGGTGTGTGCCATGGTAAAACCTGGAATCGAACCCGAGACTTCAGCTCAGCAGTTCATTACCCATACCACTAGGCTACCGCGGTTATCTGCTTAGAAGCACAACGCAAATAGCGAAGGCGGTAATAAAATAGATCGAGGCAGAAATAATGTCCACTGGCTTCCATCACATAAATATACATAAAATAAAATAAAATAAATACTGAGAAAAATACTATAGTTTCCCCGTTTAACTTTTAAAAACCCACGGTACCACCAGGGGTATGGCCAGGGGTACCGTGGGTCTGAAGCGCCGATTAGCAGGGTGTGCAGGTTTTATTTGTCATATATACAACTTAATAAAGATATTTTATATTATCAGTTAACACGAAAATTCTAACACCAAACTCGACGATTATTCTAATTCAGATTTCACATAACATGAGCAAACTTAAATGTAACATTAGCACCTATTATCGTACTACGTTTCAGAACTAAAATCGTAATAATTTCTAACTACGTCCGTCTGTTAAAATGAACTGTTTAATTTCAACGTTGGCACATTTTGGGCTCTCTCAGAATATTTCAGATGAGAATTAAATGTTTGGATGTAAGCACTAGTTTGGGTTTTGAGAGTAACGTTAATTTGAAAATTTGATTTGTTATGTTGGTTGCTTGCAGTTGCGAAGGGCGATATTTCAAAGGGAAGGCAATGGAAATTATTTTTGCCTCGATCTATTTTATCACGACCTTCGCTATTTACGTTGTACTTATAAGCAGGTAATCGCGGTAGCTTAGTAGTATGAGTAATGTACTGTTGAGCAGTGGTCTCGGGTTCAATCCCAGGTTTTATCATCATCATCGTAATACCAATTAAATCCATTGATAGTTATTTAAGTTGAAGAACTTCTTCTTTAGATATAGCTTGTACAGCTGTAATTGGAGTCCATCTGACCTTCCAACTCCGAGAGAAAACCTGCAATAGAGCTCCGTTCAGAAGATCTTGCAATAAAAATCATAATTGCAATAACCAATACATAAAGTTACTACAACTATCTACTAGTTACCCACGAATCTAATTTCCTCCACTACAGAAAACTATTTAATACGAAGTTAGCAGGTTCGAGTCCCAGACGTGACGCACTCTCAATTAGTGCGCGCAGTAGGAAAGTTTAACCTCCCATATATAACCATTATGTGTAAAATACGGCCAAAGTGCAAAGTTAGACAGTGTTTCTAGCCTTTCGAGGCTATAATTCATTTGTGGCCAACTTCTGAGAGTACCGTCAGCAAAAAAGTGGGTGATAGTAGGTAATGATAGTTCGTAGGAACATTTAGGTATGGGAACATATATATATACATAATTTAAAAAAAATCATAGACCATTTATTCTGTATAGACCATTAAATGACACTTACAAAATGTCAAAATTCAAAATAAAGGTTGGTTTAGCAAACGGACTACCTCTGGTTTGAAACGTGGCCCCGGTCTGAAGCCTCTACACATATTTATTTAATTCATACATATTTATATATCTTGAGTTGTCTAAGAATCGTCGATAATCTCCAAGACGTTAATTGGTGGTGCTTGTGCGGCCACGCATGTAATTTCCTTGCCATTTGCACCGCATAGCAAGGAATTGGGTCATTTTTTTTCCAAATTTAGGTATTTAGCTGCAACTTTTTTGGTTAAGAATTTATTTTCAGAATACCCATTTTCTTACAAAGTGCCCGATTGGCGGCAATAGGCTCGCCCTCTATTACGTGAGACCGAAAATCATAGTTGACGAAATGTGGGTGTTTAATACACCTCTGCCCACCCCTTCGGGGATTATGGGCGTGAGTATATGTATATATGTATGTATGTATGTGTCTAAGAACTTTTGAACTCACTATACCTATTATAAAATTAAATGTCAAATCTCAGTAGGTAACCGTTTGATTTATTTTGCAGACTGTACCGCGGGGAGTGCGCGGGCGCGGCGTGCGGTAATTGAACAAAAGTTACCATCCTCAGCTATGGCGGATTCGTTCACGCTTCCTTACGTATGGTTGCAGACGAGCGGGTAAACGCTGTGCTTTTAACGTTGGACTACACAGTCATAAATGGAATCCTATGTACTGAAAAGCAAGTAAGCCTTTCCGAGGATTAGGAGAAAGATTAGGAGTTGCGTGACAGCCTCCGTGGCGTGGCGATAGTGCACGTGACTGCTACACACGGGGCGCGGGTTCGATCCCCGCTCAATGCAAAAAGTTGTATGCATGAATATGGCTGTTTGCACTTGTCTGGTCGTGCCTCGGAGAGCACGTTAAGCCGTCGATCCCGGTTGCCATCCAAACATCTATGGCAGTCGTTACGGGTAGTTGGAGCCCTTATAAGTATAAGTTGGAATTTCGATATCGCCATTGGCATTGGGAAAAAGATTCAAAGAATGATGATTAAGAGTTGCATAATTAATTAAAGGTACACACTGCACTTAAGATGAATGCACTAACATAAAAAACACTTTTTCTATTTTTTAAAGTCATGATAGTGAACCATCGGTTGCTTTTAAAGCATGTACTCATAGTTACTTTGCATTGGCTCTAAGCGGGAATCAATACCACTACAAAGGAGACGTAGTAAACCTTCCCGAAGAGCGAAACCTATGCTCGGGCCCTCTCTGTGAGTAGCGGTACTGCCGTGAAACAAATTACTACACTATGATGGCAACTCAAAAATGCCGTCGATTTCAAACTTCTAGATTTGTCCAAAATAACCGGCATCGACCTTTTAAATTCGGTAACGAGGAGACAGTTCCTCTGAGGATCAACGTGACAAATTAACGTGCTCTCCGAGGCACGACCAGACTAGTGCAAATACCCATTTTCAATACAAATATTTGCAATGAGCGTGAATAATACGGGCCTACTGCTCATCAGTCGCATATAAGCACGCGGCTCACCTGATGGAAAGTGGTTACCGTGGCCTATGAAGTCGTAGACCTATGGTAAGTATAACTTAACTAGCTTGTGTTATGGGTTCTAGAATGCGAATTAACATATATTTTCTTCCCATACATAGAAACACCTAGACCAATAAAAATATAAGCACTGATCGGGAATGTAACCCGCGCCTCCTGTGTAGTGGTCGTATTTACTAACGCCACGCTACAGAACTCATCGGTTATATACAAATAACATCCTTTAAAAACACAGATCTAACTCGATCAATAATTTTCCGAGTCGTTTCCCACCCTAATATATCGCTATTACACGAAACATTCTATTTCCGCCCCAATCGTAACTTTTCTTCAATCAGCCTACAAATCGTACGGCCAAAATCTAATTACCGGACCTTTAAATAAGCTTTACTGGGTCTTACTAGGCCTCACAGATGGCAATTAAGCCAGGGCTGTAAGTAATTTAAAAAAAAAGTTTAAAATTAGAACATTTTAATATAGGGTGTGGTTAAAAAAGTTTCTATTCAAGTGGGAATGCTTAAAGTTGTGGGTCGTTGTTGAGAGCGGTCAAATTCAGGGCTGTGCTGAAATATTGACAATTTATTATCATATTAAAACTAAATATCTTCCGACTGAATCGTATCAGATTAGGAAGAACACCACCCTATCTTATTCAAAGGGTGTGTAAGAGGACATTAACGGAAAAAATACACAGATGATTACGAGAGAAGGAAAACTCGAAATAAAACCCTGTACCTACCCGTAAAAACCCGTATGGCCAGCGTGAAAAATGTAAGCCAACACCTCGCCATATTATGAATGGCCTATGTCCAACAGCGTACTGCGATAGACTTACTGATTGATGATAATATCTCAATTCACATTTATGAATTTAACAAAAGTTTAATAAGTCATTTTATATTTAAAATTTCAACACTACAAATTCTCAACTCTTCGATTTGTGATACAAAATCAAATAAGTAATATTATAATTGAGGTAAAAATATTGAAAGAAAAATTAAAACTAACAATTGAAAAATTCACTGATTCCTAAATCGTTCACTACAAAACTTATTTAACTTACTAAAGACTTATTTAATCATAATCAATAATAATAATAGATCGTAATAAATAAATAATAATGAAATAAATATTCTAGGACAATCTACACAACGCCACCTAGACCCATGGTAAGCATAGTTTAACTAACTTGTGTTATGGGTTCTAGAATGCGGATTAACATACTTAGATACTTTTTTTGGTAAATACATACATATTATACATAGAAACACCCAGACCAATGCAAATATTCATATTCATCCACACAAATATTTGCACTGAACGGGAATCGAACCCACACCTCCTACGTAGCAGTCACGTTCACTACCACCACGCCACGGAGGTTGTTCGTCCAATATTGGATCGCAACTGATCCAAATCTAGCAACTGTATGTAAAGTATCCAATTCGATCTTGAGGTCCAGTTGTTGTCAACCCTGGTTTGTGTAGAAGTTAGACGGCGGTGGACGGGGCGGGTCTTGTGGCGCAGGGCGGACGGTAATGAGTTGGGAGGCGACCAGCTCCACGCAGATGCGGATGTAGGTACTTTAGTCAGATGAAGTATATGAAAGCAAAATGGCGTAGTTTCTGCTTTTATACCTACTCATTAAATCCATTTGGTTGTTGTTTCCGATTGCACGTGTTTAAACTTCTAGGTTTTCACCTAGAAATTTACTAATTTGTCTCCTGCGATGAGGACACAGAAGAGCTCTTTTAAATACTAAAGTTTTCAGACAGGAATTCAATCATAAACAGTAATATTACTAGCTTAAAGAGATTTGTGACTTTTAGTGTGGAACATTGGTGTCACTGCTTATATATTTTTGTCAAAGTTATCATCATTCATTTTAGCCACAGGATGTCCACTGCTGAACCTAGGCCTCTCCCATCGACCTCCAATCCGACCGGTTGGAGGCGGTTTGCATCGAATGGGTACCCGCGACTTTCACTATGTCGTCCGTCCATCTCGCAGGAGGCCGTCCCACGCTTCGTCTACCGGTACGCGGTCTCCGTTCGAGAACCTTTCGGCTCCAACGGCCACCTGTTCTTCTTGCTAAAGGAGACAGAAATGATTTCATACAATCTTGGGCCCAGGGTGTAAGAAGATGAAAGTGGTGTCAATTAATAGCTTATATATATTATCAACCTTTTACTGAATATTCTGCGGATTTTGTCAGTCTGAGAACAGAGATATAAGAGATTATGTAAAAGTGACATTATGTTACAATCTTTAACCAACAGCATTCCTGAAGTGCAAAATGTGTTCTTTTGCACTCATAATTATTATATTTACTAGAAAATGTTTGAAAAATCATATGAACTTCAAGCTATAGGTAGGTAACACGTGAAAAGATAGGGAAAGGATGTCTAAAATAAAATAAAAAATCATTTAATATAGTGTTTTATTCGCCTTATATTATAATTAAAATGTCGTCTAGAATATGAGCCCAGCAGCCTATAGGTCGTTTCCCTACAATACAATTCAGTACCAGTAACGCATTTACTATAGCCTCCCTTCTTCTACGAGAGCCGTCGACTAAAATATTAATAAAATAAGTTTTATTAATCTTCAGCTACATTAAACAATACATAATTAACTGTTCCGTATTAGGGTAATAAAACATTGTTTGATAAATAAATAATTCTTTGCCATAACTGTAAACAATCTCCATGGGCCTTCTAAATATATATGTATGTATTTATATTTACCTGCCAGGATGGTAGCTGGTTAGATGAGGTTATATTTACTCACAGACTGAGGTGCAAGCCATTGCCGGATCACTGACAGAATTGTTTCATCGTGTAAGGGTGGTCTACCCAGTGTATTGCAATGAGCAGTGGATATCCCACAATTCACACAGAAATCCATAGTTTCAATAATATCCAATTCACAAGCCGGCGGTAAAATCCAAAATAACAATCAAAATTAAATCAAGTCAAACGTGTGAGCGATCTTCGGTGTCCAACGTAGTATATGGTAGGCAGGGTCAGAATCCGTAAAATACAAAGCAGTGGTCGTAAAAAATTACAAATAATCGGGAAAGCAATCAAAACGCATTGGAAAATACGAAACTAGAGATGAAGTGAATATATTAATATTAGTTAAAAGATTACTTTCAAGATTCAGGTATTAGTAATCCGACCGACTATGATATGGTAATATTGCTGATATCAGTAATATTTCAGATCTTGTTTACTATCTGACATGGTCGTGTAATATCATTCTGTTTTCGATTGGTGAATATTAGTCTATGTAATGGATTAGTGTGTGATGTATTCGCTCGGATCGTATTAACTTCGTTGCTGATTGGTTGCTGACTGAGAATAAATATTCATTACTTGGTACCATTTTATAAACAATAATTTGAAACTTGCCACCGCAAACCATGTTGGTTAGACTATTCTTATACACAGACATAACTTGTATTCTAAGTATCAAGCAAGTCTTATATTGGAAGCCGAGGGCAACAGCTACTAGAAACTAATTTACTTACTTACAAAAAGAAACACAACTGGTCCTAACCTACCTATATCTGTATTTAAAATATAAGAAAAATGTGCCACCGACTTCAAGTAGGTACTGTAACTAAGTTTGTTATTATTATTATTCCAGTCCTCAATCACGATGTGTTAAAGTATGCTGTACCTACTATCATACATAAATCAAAATCATTATTAAAAATATATCAATCTTTCATATCTTCAGCGATAATAATAGGTACCTACCTAATCAGTCTATTCAGCACAAGAAGATTGACCTATATTTATTAGTGCAATAATATGTCAATATTAATACGATCATAGATCACCGCGGTATTTGACGATTGGTTGTCGGTAAAATATTACTAATATTCAAATATTAGTTAAGATATTATAATATCATGAAACTAATATATTAAGATTAGCTAATACCAACGAATATCGGTACTAACCCATCTCTACACGAAACGAATGAGCAAACAAAACGGCAACTGTCAGTGTCAATGCTATTATTATATTTTTATTTTTTTACTGTCATGCCAGTGACAGCCTAAAAATATAAGAGAGATTTGAATCGATATTAAATCGATAATTCTTTAATATTGGTTTTTCAGTAATTAATTGATATTTGGTTTAATAATATGACTGTAATTATATGCACTATATTACATGTAAGTATATTATAGTGCATTTAATTACTTTGAGTTAATTATTTACTGCAAATGTGTAATCGATTACTTAATCGATAATCTACCGAAAACTATTTTCTCATATTTCTCCGCTTCCAGACTGAGAATTGAGGTGATTTTTCATATTCTAAGACACAAAAATATGACTGATTTTTTAGATCATATCTCAACTTATTCCATTTTGGGCCCACCGATTTCCGTCTCCTTTGCTATTATCAACTTGATCTATTAAAAAAAATGCTACACAGTTCGTATATTCAGTTACATTGTACTTTCTCACGCCTGGATTTTGTGTAAAGATACGTATGTCACTCGCACAATTTTATTAATTCAAAGAAGTGTCCCTTCTGTAATTGGTCAACAAACTCTTTTACCTAAAGTTGAAATTCGGCTCGCACTCGAGTCTACAGATAAATATCTGGCCGTGGCCGGAGTTTTTTAATATAAATGTTCTTTGTTCCTGACGGGAGAAAGTTTTAATGAAAATTCAAATAAGGACAACTTTTAACCTTTTGTTTTTTCATGTTTTTTTTTTCGGTGTACAATTGTTTTTTGTTATTCCAAGTGGCGGTGATAAGGATCGGCCATTGTTTTGCTTTATGTAAGTTTTTGTGTTTGAATTAAGATAAAAATGAAATACATAAAATTTTTAGAGTTAAATGTTAAAATATTATATTTCTCGTTCATTTTCTCGTAATGCGTCAACAGCTAAAAGGTAAACCTATGTAAAATTTGCATATCATGCCAGTTTGTATCAAACTTAACACTTAACTTAGAAATGGGTACCGCCTACCAAGAAAGATATTTCGGTCTTTCTAGCAGCCGTCAGTTTTTTTCATGTTTAATTAACTTCTTAATTAGAACATTCAAATACTCGTAGGTATTTATAAATATATCTTTTCAATAAAGCCAGTCACAGAGTTTTTATTTTCCTTTTTTGTAAACTCTGATTTTTGATCCGGAAGAGCTTTTTGAAATACATTTATTTATGCATATGTTTAAAACAGAATGGCATAGTTATACGCATTTAAGAATCAATATGCTATCTATGATGCGGACCCTAGAAATGAAAGTGAAGACCTCAAATGCCATTCGCATGATATGTTTAGTTTTGGACAAAATGGCGCTGTAATAACGTTTATTTCTTTATCAACTATATCCAATACCAGTTAAATCCTTCAACAGGTTATACAGGTTGATTCAACTTAAAAAAAAATATATATATTTTTATACCACATAGGTGGCAGACAAGCACACGGCCCACCTAATGGGAAGCGGTCACCGTGACCTATGAACGTTTGCACCAGAGGCATCACACACGTGCTGCCTACCCTGTAGAAACCTTCTAATGCCCTTCTTGAAGAACTCCATATTGTAGTCGCTTGGGAAAACCACGGCAGGGAATTATTCCACAGCTTGAGCGTGCACAGATTTCATTTATCATAAAATATTCGACACAAATTTAAATTCCATCACATCCAAACAAGACGCATCATTACATTTCACATTCGGCCCTCATTTCAAAAAGAATCCGCAGTAATGAGCGGAGGCCCTTATTTATTCCACCGCTTGTTGCCTCAGGGACCTAGGGCAAATAAAACCCTCTTTATTTGGTCTACAGCATACATACATTTTAATCAAGTGGTCCTGTACTTGCTCTGAACCTGATTACTTAAGTTGATTAGGTGTGGGACGTGTTTTGAGACTATATACATTCATGTATATAGGCAACCTCAGTGACGTGGTGGTAGTGAACGGGACCGCTACGTAGGAGGCGTGGGTTCGATTTCCACTCAGTGCAAATATTTGTGTGCATGAATATAAATATCTGCATTGATCTGGGTGTTTCTATGTATAATATGTGTGTATTTACAAAAAAAAGTATCTAAGTATGTTATTCGAGGCGGCCATGCGGTTCAACCTCGCAGACTTCGGCGAGGTGGTATCCGTGGATATTTCCGCACGGAAAAAAAGAAAGATATCCTTAGGTAATTCAATTTTATATAAAATTGTATTATAAACTAAGGACAGGAGTAGCTTACCATATAAGTACATACTGCATACATAAATCGCTATAACTCAATAGTAACATTTACAGAAATATAGAGGTATACATAGATGTAGCTCATACCTTTCGGCACGGTCATAGTTTAACTAGCTCGTGTTATGTGTACTAGAATGCGGATAAACAAACTTAGATACTTTTTTTTGTAAATAAATAATATTATACACAGAAACACACAGACCAATGCAACATATTCATACATAGAAATATTTCCACTGAGTGGGAATCGAACCCACGCCTCCTGCGTAGCAGTCGCATTCACTACCGTACGCACGGTAATAAACAACATGTCATCATTCCCAAAACAGAGCTAAATGAAACGATTGAAAAAGATATATAGGATGTTCTTTCATCTTCCCCCTACCGAATGGACTCCTTGGTTGCTTGCGGGCAGGGGGCGGGTCCAACCCACCCGGGGTACAACGTACCCGGGAAAAGTTGGGCTCAGACCTCTGCGGCGTAATTTATGGGCCTCTCGAGTACACTGAAGTGCCCGCTGAATATAAATCCTGGGGTCGGGGAAGACTTCAAATGTAAAAGAACGGGAAAGGGTTATTTTTAAATCATGGTTGTGTTTATTGTACGTGATGTTATAGTATATAGGTATATGTATATGTACTTCATTTAATTAGGTACTTAATTGAAGACTATAAAACAATTTTGTTATCTGTGATAGTACATAATAGGTACATATGTAATCCCTGAATGGGTAGAGAGGTGTATAAAAACACCCACATTTCGTCAACTATGGTTTTCGGTCCCACGTATTGGGGGCGAGACTATTGAAGCCAATTGGGCACTTTGTAAAAAAAGGGTACGCAAAAATTAATTCCTAACCGAAAATTTCGCGGCTAAATAAATTTGGAAAAAAATTAATCCGATTCCTTCGTTAGTGTAATTCGCACTAACGAAGGAAATTAAACACTACCAATTAACATCTTAGAGAGTATAAAAACGTATGCTTTTTGAACAAGCTCCCTAATGACATCGGGGATTTTCATAGAAATAAATTTCAAAATGTAATTCATAAAATGTAAGATTATTTAGATGATATTCTCCTCTCCAAGACGCTAATTGGTAGTGCTTGTGCGGCTACCTTTTTTACAAAGTATCCGATGGGTGTACCACTTGCAATCACGACAGTTTTGTTCATAATTATGGTAACCACGTCCTACGTTTTGCAGATAGTGTGTACAAAACAGGTACAAACAGAGTGTATAAGAGCGCAGTACAAATTGCCGCGGTAATGCGACGTGCCTCGTGTCGGTATAATGAGGGATTGTGTGCGACATCACGCTGTACTGTGTGGTGCAAGTGATGACATGTCACGATTTTTTTTTATCTTGCACTAAATCCCCACGGATATCACCTCCGCAAAAATCGGTGGAGGGGATTATGACGGACTCGAACCGACTAAAACGCACGCCGTCCATGGGTCCTTAATTGCCAGAGGTGAGATTACACAAGACATAATATCTCTCGCAGACATGTTAAGACTGAAAATCGCCGATATAAATAAATTAATGGGAAGCCTACAAGTGTTAGTTTGACGTTGTAGATGATGATATCAATCAGTCAACTGCTTCAACGCTTGCCAGACAGGTTGGTTCAAGGTTTTATTCCGAATTTTCATTCTCACGCAGTACCTAATATTGTCGCCGTATTTTCCGTTAGTCGCCTCTTACGACACCCTTCGTATGAAATGGGGTGGTGATATTCTTTCTCTCTCGTCACACGGTGAATGCTAGGGATCCTAAAAGTCGTGTGCAGTGGAGGATTAGGAGCTGGAATGCAGATTCTAGGCTCCTAAATGAAAGTAAAATGCGATTAGGATTTAATACTGAGATGGTGATGTAATAAATAAGTACCTACTTTATCATTCTGTAAATCTCTGGGGCCAGCGCAACATTATATCGCCATATTCCGGTTAGGTATTTTGTCAAAAAAATTAATGCGTTCAGAACTCTCACATCTTGAAATACCCTTAACATCGATATTAACAAGGATTATTAATTTGTATTTCGGTATTTTCTTTTTTTTCACTTACATTCCCTTTCGACTTTCGAGTGTAGAAAGCGTTACAATCTCTACTATCTCTTGTGAATTGTACCACACGTCATTTTTTAGTGAAGTGCGTAGGTACTTTACGAACGAGCTTACGAGTTATGACGAATTCGCGTGTTTTTCGGAGATTACGACTCGTACCTGTGTACACTCCGCCTAAGCACGTTCGCATTGCTTAGCACTGACTCGGGCGTTTTCACAGAATATTGTAGGTATACGCAGCTTTATTTATTTGAGTTAACAGGGTTTATGCTAAATAGTTAAAATAAGCTTACATTATGTAAGTTAAAAATGGAGTGTTGACAGTATATGCTAATGATTACCTACCTTCCCTACCAGGTTCCATCACCTAGGTTCTATCACAATTTGTTATGTGAAAGGATTTAAAAATAGATTAAAAAAGACGGCCGTCAAATCTCCACAACCAAATTGGTGATATCGAAATTTTGTAGTTAGGCTAGTCGAACTTTAAGGGCTCCAACTACCCTACACAACTAAATAAAGGTAGGTATTGATTGATACTGACTGATTATCTTTGAAACATTTTTTTAGTTTACTCAACGTTACAGATTTCGGTAAATAGACCATTAAATATACATGGCAATACTCTCGATTCCTCATCTCCAATCATCTTTCACCATTTTAAAAGTTGAACTCAACCCTAACTCCATTTTCACCAAGAAACAAATTGTAAACACGTTTGACACAAAACTTGTTGAGATTTGTCAAAACTTGTAGAAGACCTATCAGAACGCAATTATTTGTTTTATACATGTATTGAAACTATCTCAAACAAGTTGTGAACAATGAACATGTTTAAAACACATTTGCGTGCACACTATAATTTACTACATATTTCAACTTGTCAAATACATGGTATTAAACCCTAGTGAAAATGAGGTCTAACCTCAAAACCTTTAATCATTATCACCGAAAATAATGAGTTTTACGCGAATATATACCCAAGTACCATCCCAAAATATCTGATGTTAATATCTAATATCCGCTTTAAAAATAGATATAGCTGTGACGACGGGCACGCCGAAAATATCTTATGAAAGAATTTATAATGAGTGTGTTGAAAAGGGATAATTGATATGAATTTTACCGAGCCTTACCCGGGAAGGCTTTGTGATGGGACAAAAGGAATTATAAACAAGTGGAATGGTCCAGAAGGTTCGAAAATGTCCACATAAAGGATGTTTTAGTGGTGGGAAAATTGTGATGGTTTGAAACATAATTTTTTTTCGTGATATCTGTAAGAGGAAAATCTACGTCCATAAATAGGCTACGTTTTTCTGCAAGTAGGTAAACTCTACTAGGTGAAAAAAAGGCCGATGAAATTCTCATTATATAGATAGATAGATAATAGTACTTTTAAATATTATTATTTGCATACGAGTTTTTAGCCGTGATTTTGCATATGGAAATTTGAGTGACATTATGTACATTATTCAATAACAACGTACCGACTTTTCGATGAAATATAGTGGGATCAGGAAAGGTATAATAAAAAATAAAAATAAGGTATTGTAATAGGAAATAAGGCAGTATAAATTAATGGGTAAATTTAGGAGCCTATTAACGAAAAATCTTCGTCAGTATAGTGTGTTCTCTATGGAGGTTGACTAATAATGAGAACAAGAGTGAGAAAAAATTAATGATATGAAACTCAAATGGTGTTGTTAAATGTTTGTAAAATGTGCATAAAATGTGTATAAAGTTGTATAAACTGTTAGATTCCTGGCTGCCAACCTTCTATTTTCAAAAGTTCAACGATGCAGTTTTACTTTTCACTATTCTTCATATTTTCTCCATCCACCCTCACTCAAAAAATTCACCTGTATAATCTGATATCCCTTCTACATAATTTTTAAAACCTATCCTCCTCCACTAAAACTACGTAACTAACAAAGTACATATATTACTCAGATCTGTCGACACGTAACCGCTCTGCACCAGAACCCACCAATCTTCGTCAGCTACCCGCTTTAGCCCAACTTTACACTTCAATTTACTTGAAACCGACGCAATCTATTCAATGGCGCCGATTCAATTAAAACAAAAGGTTGTGATTACTCTCTTCAATTTCCCCTGGCCACAAAAGAAAAGCCAGTTTTTGCCATCTATTGGAAATTCTACTGAAGCTCATTTTGGTGAGCCGATTTTCATCAGCAATTTTATTAAAATGTAATTTTTTCGTCGAATTTTCTCTGGAAGTCATTTGATGTGGGGGTATAAGGTTTGAGTGCTATAACAGGGATCGTGAGTTCGATTACCATGTTTAAATGGGCATTTTTGTATTGGTCAGGGTATATGAATGCAGGTGCCTAGGTAAATTAGGTATTATGTATTAAAAACCTCTACAGACATATAGGTATCACAATTTTTAATTTTATAGGGTGATCAATGATGTAACAGGACTAGGGACTTAGTTCATAGTATCTTATCACATATGAGAGTGCTACGACAGGGGTCGTGATTTCGATTACCATTTATGAATATCTTTATGCGTTGGTTTGAGTCTGTGTACTTGTAATATAAAGACATAATATGTATTAATTAAAAAACATCTACAGACCTATACCATAAGTTCTAATTATTTACATTTAGGTAGCGCTGTGTCCCAGTACGATGCAGTGGTAGTAGGGAGTTAATTCAAATCGTTTTCTCACTTAAAAAGACAATGAAACAACACCAAAGTAAAAGACATCTTGACAGGCTTTCAGCACAAAAAACATCCTTTAATTCAAACCGTTGAAAACTATTTGAATCTTTTTCTTTTAATTACAAATATCTAGCCCAAACAATCGTTATTTTAACGTTTCCCCTGGCGCGCGAAGTGTCTTGTTTCCCCTGGCTCCAAAAAATTCAATTTAGTACTTTTTGTAATTACAAAGTGTCGTGGAGCCAGAAGTTTTTCCTAATGAGGTCCGAGGACGTTTTCAATTTAGTCTCGCAGCTGCATCAGAGCTTTGTTCACTAGATGGATGTGCACGCGACAATTGTTTAGAGACATTTTCTAATTAGTTTTATTCTAGATTCGTAGGAAATGGTGAATTCGAGCGCAAGCTATTTTGGTTATGGTTTCTTTTTGCTACTTTTTAATTAATTTTTTTTCGGGACTTTTTCTGCTTGTGTAGTGTGTAGATGTTGCTCTGTTTTATAAAAAGAAATTTAATTTAATTTTAATTTAAACATGCACTTTTTTCAGACGGCTATTGACATGTCTTGTTGATAGGTTTATAAAAAAAACGTTCCATGAATCAAAATTATGATAAATGTCACTTTCCCACACTTTATAAACATTAGAGTCATTTCTATTGGGCCATATTATGTATAAAAACTCCTTTCGAGCGCTTGGACTTGTTACATAACATATGTGATATTTCTCAAACTGCAGGGGACAGCCTTCGGGAGTGTTGATTAGCGATTGATAGGAAATAATGATATAACTGTTTTGCGGACGCTTCTGAGGCGTAGGTCATCTTTCTCGGGTTTATCTTCATCATCCTTGAGTTAATTCTGGTCGCATCTGAATGTGACGGGGTCCGCATTTTTCTAATCTAACTACGTCGTGGCTAAACTTTGATTATTTCCTTAAAACGACTGCTATCTGACCACCATAACCTATAAGTACTTATGGGTGATATCGAAGTACTGTATAGATCTGTTGTTGGACTTTTTAGGGCTCCAACTTCCCGTAACGACTGCCATTGATGACCAGAACAATGCAAATAGTCATATTTAAAGTGAGCAGGGATCGAACACGCGCCTCCTGCGTAGCACTCACTACCGCTACGCTACAGCAACTGTCAAGGTTATCTTTTAGGGTTAAGACAACAAATTAGTCATTCTAAACACAAAGCTACCCATTCACAATCCGACCGTAAATAACAGTGTAAGCACAAGACGTATATAAATTCGCGACTATTTGTCGGACAGCGTCCAGCCAATTAAATCTCCTCATTAAATCTAGGCGCATCTGGGCACTGGCTGACCGCAGCCACACGAAGCTTGCTAGCACAACACGTACATATATTGAAAAAATAAACTGTATTTTATTTGCCTTTGAATGGATAGCTTTAGGAAGGTCGTTTTTTTGTTTTTATTTTAGGTTATTGATAAAAAAATTAAAGACAATAATTTTTGATGTTGGCAACATATAAATAGAGTTCATTTTTGAAGTAATTGTTGAAGAGCACAACAAATCTTATGAGGTTAAGGTTAGTTAAGGTTTGATTTCGTAGCCGACCGCAAACCGAGCAGAAGTTTATAGATGATAATGCTAGGTATATTGTTTATGGTTTTAATTCGATTCGGCTTTTCAATGGTTCCATTTATCCGTATCAAGGTTTAACTAGTAATGCACGACACGTCATCCGACCGTACATATTTTTCATACTCGTATAATTAAAAGAATTAGGTATATCAGTATATACGCTCATCTGTCTATATCTACATATTTTAATTTTTTCACATACATTACTTGTTAAACCTCGATGTGAGTATACGCTCACATTGAGAAGCAGCAAGGAATAAAAACAATAAACAATATTATCATATTCAAATCTATTTCTGTAACTGCTGCATTACTCTGCAGTTGTTGTATGTGGTCCGCTATGGAATCGCACTATTACTTTCAGTTGGTAAATTACATCGATTTAATTTTCATCTGAAATTCAAATTCAAATAAAGAATATGACATGAAGAAGGCAATCATAATTTCACAAAAAATTGTAACGTACTATGTAAGCATTGTTGATAACACACTTGTACTTCTCCACTATAAGTATAGTATAAATATAGTGGAGAACTACAAGTGTGTTATCAATAATGTATAACAATAAGTTCCACCAAGTGCTATCAAATTCTTTTCTTCTTATTAATTTTAGCTACACAATATTAGCCTTATAACTATCATCCTTATAATACTTATAGGCTTATAATCATCATCAATCAACAGTATTAATATACACCATGTAAGATTATACAGTTATTACAAAACAGACAGTACAATTTTAGCCACACCTGAAGTACCTATCAGACAAAATCCATATTAAAACCACAAGAGACCTTTCTCTGATATATCTGGCATGTGCCGGCTTTGCAATTGGCAGTGGTCTGAACGTAATCGCAGCGACGCGCCACGGTTAAACTATGAATAATTTGATAAGACTCATATTGGATTCCACAGAAATAGGCAGTGTCAACTGAATCCTGACACCCCTGACACCGCTGGCACTCTTGACACCACGTCTTTGTGTGTCAAGTTGATATTATGAGGAATTTTGGATGTAGAAATATCTATTTTATGTGGAATACATCACGGTCTGGATAATGTTGGGTCGTTCTTAGTAAGGGTGGAATCACAATTGGTATTAGTCACACATATAAACACACACATACACACAGTAAGGAAATTGTGCCCGTTACACACTATTATCATATAAAGAGGTAAGGTTTGTGAATTTGTGACGTTATAGGTGATTGTGAAAATCATTTTACCAATAGAAAGTGACATTGTTTGTGAGTGCAATAGGCTAATATCATTGCGCTATCGGTGAAGGTCAGCAGCAGGAACGGGATCAGAAGTCTGGTAATTAATACTTTATAATTAAAGTCCTAAAATATAAAGACTAGGATTTAGCTTATTGGATTCTGCAATAAAATGGCCGCAAGTTAATTAATGCTCTCTAGAGAGCCTTCGTTGGTACTGAGTCAACTTCACCAACGTTCTAGTCCAACATAACCTCTCTCGCTGACTTCGGCGGGCGGGTACCCGTGGAGATTTCCGCAAAGAACAAAAATTACTAACGCTAAGTTACATATAACCGTTTGTAATATTTTTGTACAAATAGTGGTACAATACGTAGAATTCTGAAGCAATTCCCGCAATTTACGTGTTTGTAATGGTGACCATCGTTCCTGAGCTTTCGCCTTGAGCTTACCATCAGTCGGGGTGAAGTTAATTTAACCTGTAATGACAAAAAAATACCTATAATATTGACAACAAGTTTTTAATTCAATGTTCGAAATCACGGATAAAGCTTGTCACATGAATATTTAAATATACACTTTTCTTGTATATCTAAATGCTAAGTATGCACTAAAGACGAGTGATAATATTTCTAGCGGACCGCTGGACAAGCTTACACAAAGTCTTGCATCTGCACAAAACGAACATACCAAACTGCTGTGCTTACAGTAACTTAGGGTTGTCACTAATAAAAATAATCAAATTACATTATTTGCAAATAAAAAATTGTTTTATTATAAATGTACAGATTATTTATACTGTTGATTAATGTCGCTTGGTGGAACTCACTGTTATACATAATTGATAACACACTTGTACTTCTCCACCTCGGGTACATTTTAAATGTTCAAATTCAAATAAATGAAAGGCACTCTGAAAATAAATAGGTAGATATAGACGAATAGTTCTTAAGTGCCATAGAAAATTTGAAGAGGTGATAGATCTTCGATACTTATCTCATTCGTGTTCTCAAAGAAAAAAAATACATGTCAATACTAGCCCTAAAATCACTTAATATACCAATATTAGCTCACAACGCAGAATGTTTAATTAATACTCAGCAGCATTCTAGTTCAACTACCTTCATACCGCATTTGTTACGACAATACACTGACCATGTCCTTGATTGCCAGCAACAAATTATTATATTTACTATATGATGGCGTCTAACCAAAATTGTTTACGATTAAGTACCTAAACAAATGGACAATGAAAGAAAGAAAGAAAGACAAAAAAATCCTTTTATTTTGGTGCAACACCGAATGCACAATTAATTACTTAGTAACACAACATACATAAGTTAAATTACGTTGATGTTTTTCACGTTGCACCAAAACTATACCCGTTTATACTAAATATACTATACCTCAGTCGCGTAGCGGTATTGAACACGACTGCTACGCCGGAGGCGCAGGTTCGATTCCCGCTCAGTGCAAATATTTGTGTGCTTGAATATGAATATCTGCATTGGTCTGGGTGTTATTATGTATAATATGTATGTATTTACAAAAAAAATTGTATCTATGTGTGTTTATCCGCATTCTAGAACCCGTAACACAAGCTAGTTAAACTATGCTTACCATGGGTCTGGGTGACGTTGTGTTGATTGTGCTAGAATATTTATATTTATTTAGAATATAAATATAAATAACTATAGCCATAAGAAACGTGGCGGCACTTGTGTGGCAACCCTGACTAAAGCCCCAGATACGAGCTCAGGGTTTGTTCCAAGTCTTTGCTTTAGTGTTGTTATTTAACGGATTAGCTCATTACGGAGCCAGCATAAATCCTTATCTTGACCAACTAGGGCGGCGGTGTTTTTAAATGCTTTTATTTTTAGTCTGACTTTATATTAAGACTGGCTATTTCTTTTTTAATGATTATAATTTTTAATTAGATTTTTTCATATTCTTATACTATTATTATAAAGTGGTAAAGCTTGTAAGTTGAGAAAGAAAAACGTTGAAAAAAGCCCACTGAGTTTTATGCCGGAGTATTCTCAGGCCGAGGAGCGAACAGTTTATCCATTTTCTTAAAAATTCGTTCATCATTAAAAACCCACATTATTCGTGAGTATCATAGGCTATTTATCATCACACTATCGGTGAGGGTCTAGATGACCTGCGACTAGATGGAGCGACGATATACGCAGAGTGGCTGGTGAGGAGTAGAGGAGGACAGCCGAAGACTGGGCTAAGTGGCGTATCATGAGAGAGGCCTATGTCCAGCAGTGATGACAGATGAGGGTAATCAGCAGGAACAGGGCCGGAAGTCCACCTAGGAGAACCATGAGAGCAACCCATAAGACCTAGCCTAAGTTATTTCAAACTATAATATTCACTGTGTCCAACAGCTAAGATAACCGTTTGAACTTGATTGAATGATAAACATCGAAACATCTTCACAAACCTCAACCCATTGATAATACACTAGCAGGAAATTCACCGTGAACGACTAAATTCGTCGTATTATCGATATCTAAACATAATTCAATATAGAGACCAACTACATACATTGAGTGATAAATTCGTATTGCTTCTAAACTTATTTTGGTTGCCCACAATATTAACTATTATTCAATAAACATACAATTCCAACCGCATGTAAATCTGTAACTTAACAACAGTTTCAATTATCAGAGTTGAAAATACCTCATGTATTTTCCTTTAGAACAATTAAAGCTAACATTTATCCTGCTTGTAGACTAAACTATTCATGTCGGAACGAGGAGGCATCTATTTGAGTACAGACAAGTACTGAGTCACATTTGGAGCGCTTTGCCGGCTGACAGCTTCGCGGCCATCCACTAATGTTGTGCTGACTGCACCCCCACCACAGTTTGCAATACCTTTAGATAAGATACTATGATAAATCTGAATTATTTTAGTACTTACAATTCACGAGCGCGCGCGAGCCCTTGTAATATTCGCAGAACAGATAAATAATCAGAAAGGTGACACGACAGATTCAGTAGCGGAAACGATATCGCCAAACTCACACATACAACCGTTAATAATAGAGCATTACAATAATATTTATTTTTATGACAAATTAGCTCAAATCATACGTAGTCAAAACGAAAACACATCTTAACTGTTTAAAAAAGTGATTGCTTTATACAAAAAGTATATTATGGCGTGTCACACTTTGAATCGAACAAGCTTGAATATTGACGGAGACGTATATGGATTCTAAGTCTTGCATATTGTCAAAATTGTCCTTCGTTGCGTGAAAACGCACAGCAACCGCACGCGTACCCTGCTTTTTCACACTTCCACTTGCATTTTTCTGATAATCGTACCGTTTGCATACACACGTTTATATGCGTAACACGACAAGCACAAAAACTCAGGGCCTTACTTTTAAGAGATAGCTCTTAATAATAGTAATAATAATTAAATGATAAATATAGCTAATAGCTATAAACGAAGCTATTCCGAAAAGTTCAAAATACTTATCCTTCTTTGGAGGTGATTTGAATTTTTTTTAAATCGACATCCCATAGCCGATTTTGCGAAATCTGGTGGAATAAAAAAGCAGTTACTCTTCCCATTCGCAGTCCATTTGCTAGATATATGTTGGCATCTCCCAATGTTGGAATTCATTATGAATTTTCCTTCTCTTGCTGTGCCTGCACTTTCTGCGTTTTCCATTTCCATAAGATGGGATGGTGAATATTATTTCTCCGTCACCACACAGATTGATTATTCGCAGTTCTTTTACTACAACCAACCACTATCATTCTTAAAGTTTTATTGATCCTCACACGTAGCACCACCTACGACATTATCTTTATTTTCTTTTATGTGGTAGGTGGCAGACAAACACGCGGCCCACCTGATGGAAAATGGTTACCGTGGCTTATGGACGTTTGCAACACCAGGGGCATCACATTCTTGCTGCCATATAAAGAACCTCCATACTAAAGCTACCTTATAAAGAAGAGGGGGGAAGGCGAAGGGGAGAGCGGAGAAGGTGTGTAGAAGAAAATGAAGGGTTACTCGGTCTTCCCACTGACAGCATTTATAATGACAATTTTATGATTTATTTTTATGCCACATCTAAAACATTCCTAACACATACCGACCTAAGCTTTTAGACTTGCACATCGAGCTTCTAAAGTTTAAGCTCCACTCATATATAATTCTAAACCAAGCTTTTGTTCCGCTGGGAAATGGCGGGGAGTTCAGACTTAAATAATTCACTCAGCCCGCCTCTAGTTAACCGTAGACGAACCGGTTAAATACGGAAATGTTCGGTATTATATTAATGTGTGAGATTTAATAAGAAATCCGCTTCAGCTTTTTGAGTAAATGAGTGCTGGAATTATTTATTAACGATAGTGGAATCGATTGAAATGTGATTTATTGAATCGGTTTATTTATTTATATTATTTTTAAACTTTATGCACAGTAGAATTTTACAAAGCCGGACTTAATACCAAAGGCATTACCTGACAGTCAATTTACTCTGACGGTTAATTACCGATTTAAATATTAATTTCAATGTAAAAGTGAGAGAGCGAAATCATTTATAAAACTAGCCTATGCCAGCGGCTTCGCCCGCGTGGCTGTCGGCTATCGCGACCCAAACGCCATCTGTGCAGCTTAAATTCTCTTTTACTAATCATAACTCTGGTTCTACTTAACCGATTGCAATCAGACAAACGTAAGATTTTAAGTTGGACCAAACCCCTTGAAACAAAAAAAACCGAATCGAAATCCGTTCAGTACCAAGTTGCGTCCATCGCGGACACACAAACTTTTTACAATTATAGTATATGTGTTTATCAAGTTTTGTGGTCAACTGTACGTAAGGTAAGCTAAGTGAATCATTTTATATAATAACAGCTGACCCGCGCAACTTCGTCTGCGTCACCCCGTTTTTGCAACATTTTTCATTCCTGCTGTTGGTCGTTGCCTGTTGGTCGTAGCATGATGTTTTAAATACATATAAACGTTCCTCTTTAACCATTCTATCTATTAAAACAAACCGCATCACAATCCGTTGCACAGTTTTGAAGATTTAAGCATACAAAGGGACAAGAAAAATAGGGACAAGAACGCGACTTTATTTTATACTATGTAGTGATGATACATCGACATGTTGTCAAAGCACTCAGCAGTATTAGATAATTAAGAGAACGCAGCTGCGTCTTCCTCTCATCCATCAGTCCTACCCGACTGCACAAATAATAGGTTGTATATTGGCTTACGTTATGTTATGAATATCTACTACACCTAATCAAATTTAAAGCGGTCAGAGAGTAAGATTCTGTAAGAGAAAGAACGCGGGTTCGAATCCCGTCGAAGTATTCACTTTTTCCAATTTAAATTTGATTTAAAAAAGTTAGCATACCTACTAACTACTTTAAAAAAAAAAATCCGACTTAGGTACTTACCTTACGTAAGTAGGTAAGGCAAGTAAGTCGGAAAAAAAAATTACCTAGCAACAGTACCTAAGTAAGTACTTAGGTATCTACTCGTATGTACTGATTGCCAAAAACGGACGAATTTTATTATTTTAAATACTTTATATACATATACTTTATATACTTTACTTTATATTAAATACTTATATACGTATACAAACAACAAACAGATACGCAGTTGATTTCCCTGCGATAGAAGGAAAATTCATAGTAAAAACCCTGTACCAACTCGTCTGGCCAGGTAGTAACAGTAGGCCAAAAGTTCCCAACATTGGGAGAGGTCTATGTCCAGCTGTGGACTGACTTATTGATTGATTGTATAACCACAGTTTCTTTTTGGTATAGGCGGGTAAGTGCTTAATCAAAAAATATTATTTATGATTGAAAAGTCTATCAACGAAAACGATTTTTCAAGTGTATACCCACGTGACTCAAAACCTACCAGTCCCTTACAAAAGAAATGCTCTGACCATTGATCTACTGGTTCACGTCTTTAGCATTCGAAATTCTCCTTTATGTCTTAGGGGGTGACGTTCAATTTTGGCAATCTGAATAGATTTGAATGAATTCAATAAATACTTTAAAATTTCATAAAAAGAACACAATTTAAAAAATAAACGGAAGAGGCAAGGGTACCTTGTCTTAAAAGTAACTTACACAAGGTAAACAGGTAAGAAAGGTTCTTTAATTGACAAATAATTACTTGTAGTTTATTATTTATATTATAATGTTTCCTTATAGTAAAAATTTAAGTCTGCTTATATTACTGTGTACCTAAAATGCCTAGAGAGTCGTTAGTGGTATGCCAAGTTTCACGTCAGAAACATGCCTACTAATTAAAACTGTTAAATCCGGACCTCATTTGTTACATTGTAGTACAAATCTCTTTCACAGCGAGTACTTTCAACCCAATTATAAAACAAAGTTAATATTTTTACAGAAACTTTTTTCGTTATTTGTTATTTTACGAAAAAACTGTTAGCGAAAAGTCAGAAAACATCAGGCTTTTGAGCAAAGTTAATCGAAAGCAACATCAATCCGATCCCTGATTAATTCCTTGTCCCATGTAAACATAAAAAAAAATAAAAAAGAAAAATTTTACGCACGCCCAAACCTCTCGAGCGAAACATCGGTACTCGATTGAATCAATTTAAACTTCAACCGAATCTCATCTCGCAGGGTACGTCCCTAATTATGCCTACGGAAGGACAGGGGTACAAAAGAGACAAATTTATATTTGCGCGGGAAAAATTTAAACATAGAACGATTTTGTTCTTTATTCGTAGAGGATGTAGACGGATGTTTGATAAAACCTTTTTTTCTAATTCCAAATTCAAATGAACTAGAAGTGTAATCGTCTGTTTCGAGCAGGATCCGAGAGGGTGGGATAAAGGTTTCCAAAATGGCGGCGTAAGATTTTGTTCGGTTATATTAATTAAATCTTCGTAATTTATGATCGGCTCGTGTAGCATGTGGTGCTTGTGATTTATTGTTTTTGCTGTATTAATTCTACATTAAGCTGATTCTGTAATAATCTTATGTAGTTTGATATGTAGAGGTAAATGATAATATCCGTCTTTGTACCTTTTTCGCATTCCGTGTTTAAATAAAGACAAAAAAAAATAGAGAATACCTGCTCAGTGACTTGCATCATGCTATATAACAAGTCGTTTAAAAAAAGAAATATTATCACAGTTTACAGGTTTAAAAAACTAAATCTTTTTATTTTTAACGTCTAGCTACTAAAATGCCAATGATGTTATTCCATTCAACTGATACTACATACAATATGCATCTTTGTATTAGAGATTTGCATTATTTTGATTTTTTTTTCACTTGCCCAATGTAAAGTGCCTTTAACTTACACTTTTTAAACTTTTTAAATTAAGTAACTACGTATGTAAATATGTACCAACTTATTAATACGTATGTATCTGATTATTGATTTACTTATGACGTTCAAAACTACAAGTTTAAAACATAGAAGTCTATGATTAAAAAATATTATTGAGTCAAACTACATATTCATGTAATATTTTAGTTTTCACCAAATATTAACCGAAATATAATTTACTTTTATTATCAAATAAAAATCTCTTTATACAAACCATACCTACCTAAGCACGTACAAGTCAATTGACGTCAGAGAGATCCTGAATACAGATAATACCATTATACAGGGACCCAACCTCTTTCAACTAACCTCGGCGTAAAAAATTAGGGCATACCTCCCTGGACCCTCCCACCACCGCGCGATAACTCACCCCCCACGCTCGGCCCTTGAGAAAAATAGCTCGAAAACAGACAAGATTTAACTCGGCCCAGTTTTGGGTCGATATTCTGAGGGACAATGTTATAACGAGATAAGGATTAGTCAATGCTTTGATCACATAAAGTGTATGCTCGGCGAGTTTTTAACTTCTGTTTAACTATAGTGAGACGATTGACTATTTACATATTTATAAATATTTCTGTGAAAGCGATCCTCTTTCACTTCCGTCTGTTTTGTCAATAGATTGCAGCATGACGTCCTTATTATGGGCCACCATATGAGCATAAGATGATGGTTCCTGATACTATCTTGATGGCCTAGGCAGATACTCTTTTTCGCTTGAAGATACTGGGATTGCAAAAAGAATAAAACATGGTGTGCTGGCAGAGCACTTCATTTATTTCTCTTAGGACAAATAGGTTCAGACAGATCCGTGGACAGAGTTGAAGGCCACGAATGCAGAGACACAATGGCTCTATGATAATGATCGTGTGACAAATAAAGGAAGTGCTGGACGACGTGTGATATTGTAACCCATAATACTAAATTTACAGATATATCTAGTATTGAGATTATAAGCGACTTTTGCTATTAACACTTTGGAATGTACCCAAATTGTCTGACATCTTTTAATGAATGTATGTAAATGGAGTGTAGTGTAGTGTGACGTAATAATTGCGATGTGGGATTTGTTGATGAAGAAACTTCACCCTCAGAGTCGTGACAGCGCATACTCCAGTCAGCTTGTGACCACGGCTAATGCAACCTGGCCGAAACGTCAGGCAAATCAAAAGGTAAAAAATTATTGTATTTACCATAATTATGATCGCCCTATGATCGCGGTTTTCCTAATAGTCCGGTCATTTTAGACAATTGAAATAAAGAAAATTCCGACACAGCCAAATTTTCGTAGAGACCTTAGGTTTACCACAAGGAATAAAGTGTCAAAAGTCCCCATCAATCCCATGTGAGCTTAGAGACTTATTCGGGGCTCAAGGTCAAAATTTTGGGTCTTTTGGATTTTTCTCGAACACGGTAAGTTTTATCGAAAAAGTAACTTCGAAAAAGTTGTAGATCTTAAAATTCTCTATAAAAATGGTCCCCTTGATTTTTCTCTAAGACCCACTATTTCCCAGATATTGCGCTTGTAAGAATCACGTTCTACATAATTATGCACACATTTCCACACCACCTGTGAGGTAGTGTACTCGGTGCGTTTATTTTAATGTGGTATCCCCGGTAGGGCTATTCCACGAACCTTTATGACATTATTTTCAGGAACAATAATTATTTAATAGTATGAAGATTATTGATATGGGTTACTGAGTTTAACTGTCGTTCTAACTTTTTTTCATTACTTTAATCTGACTCATACTCTTCATATTCAACTTCAACAATCATGTTTTCTTCGATTTCTTCTTGTTATTCTTCTCTCCTTCCTGTTGATAAACGGTTAGAAATTGTTCAAATAAAGATGAATCAGTTGTCTCTTCATCAAAATCACATAAATCTTACTCTCTTGTATTTAATTGAACATTTTAGCAAGAGACACCTTGGCAATTGGTACACACTGGAGAACACTGCAACTCTACTTTTTTACAGCCACATTTGGCACTACAACCTTTCTTGCAATTGCAAAAAATAGTGTTAAGAAGTTTTTCTGGAGCAGGGGGCAGTAAAGTTTGAATCGGTTCCAAAGTATTATTTATCAATTTCCAACCCCAGTCTTCAGGGTTCAGTTTATTGCCTTGCCATGTCTGAACTTGATAGAATACTCGAAACAAATGTTGAGTAGCAGATGCCGATGTTGGAGGAAGACAAGATAGCTGTACTTGCTTTTTGTTTCGTGTATTTTTTACTAATGTTAAATATCTGTACGTATCTATGCAATAAATTTTTTTTGAAGCTCCATAAACCGCAAGAAGAAACCGAATTCCTTTAGTAATTAGTATTTGATGTGAAGAATTAATTTCTGTAAATACTTTTGCGCAGTCAATCAAAAAAAAAATTGATTCCATAGATACGTACGGCAAGGCAATGAACTGAACCCTGAAGACTGGGGTTGGAAATTGATAAATAATACTTTGGAACCGATTCAAACTTTACTGCCCCCTGCTCCAGAAAAACTTCTTAACACTATTTTTTGCAATTGCAAGAAAGGTTGTAGTGCCAAATGTGGCTGTAAAAAAGTAGGGTTGCAGTGTTCTCCAGCGTGTACCAATTGCCAAGGTGTCTCTTGCTAAAATATTCAATTAAATACAAGAGAGGAAGATTTGTGTGATTTTGATGAAGAGACAACTGATTCATCTTCATTTGAACAATTTCTAACCGTATATCAACAGGAAGGAGAAGAAGAATAAAAAGAAGAAATCGAAGAAAACATGATTGTTGAAGTTGAATATGAAGAGTATGAGTCAGATTAAAGTAATGAAAAAAAGTCAGAACGAGAGTTAAACTCAGTAACCCATATCAATAATCTTCATACTATTAAATAATTATTGTTCCTGAAAATAATGTCATAAAGGTTCGTGAATTAGGCCTACCGGGTATACCACGTTAAAAAAAACGCACCGAGTACACTACCTCACAGGTGGTGTGGAAATGTGTGCATATTATGTAGAACGTGATTCTTACAAGCGCAATATCTGGGAAATAGTGGGACTTAGAGAAAAATCAAGGGGAACATTTTTATAGAGAATTTTAAGATCTACAACTTTCTCGAAGGTACTTTTTCGATAAAACTTACCGTTTTCGACAAAAATCCAAAAGACCCAAAACTTTGACCTTGGGCCTCGAATAAGTCTCTAAGCTCACATGGGATTGATGGGAACTTTTGACACTTTATTCCTTGTGGTAAACCTAAGGTCTCTACGAAAATTTGGCTCTGTCGGAATTTTCTTTATTTGATCACTATTTTTATGTCTAAAATGACCGGACTATAAACATGAGTAGGTACTTATTAGCAGTAATCTCACACCAATTTTGTGTACACTATATAGGAAAGTCACTTTTTGTACAGGTGCCACGCTACAGCCCCTGTAATATTTTTTCAATTCCTACAGAAACTACCGACGTACACTTTACAATATAAGTATTTTACTGAACAATCTCGAAAATCTACACGCAAAAATGAAGGCACAGAATTTTTTATCGTTTTGATATCGTTTCGTCAGCATAAGTACAATAGGTACCTTCCCTTACGCACGCCGTTAATCTAGGCAAATGTACCGAGCCCACCCGCGCCTACATAAAACTGTTTGATGTTTTAACTGGCGGGATTTCTACAAAAACTTTGTTTATTTAATCCCAGAGCTTGTGTGTCTGAGTACATTATGTATGAAACGAGGATCGCCTTTGAGGCCCATGTAATATAACTCGTCTTTCGAACGTATTATTATTTTAAACCTGGCACTTTACATTGGGCATTTCGTACCACTTTAGCCACGCGGTGCGAAACAACCCATTCAAAAACAGCTCTTTGGCAATACAAACCGCGGTCCGAATCGCTTGCTGTGTGAAATGACCCATGTTCCCAAATTACAGGTATAACGACAGATTTCAACGGTGATAAAATTGGTTTCACATTTTACTTCTTCAATAATTTTTGCATAAACAAACAGACAAGAGTTGTAAAAAAAAATACTTTTGGGTTCAGAATCGCTAATCATCATCATCGTCGTCGGTCAGCGCAACATGTCTTTCTCCTCCACACATTCCTATCAGATGTCATTTCCTCAGTCACTCCCTTCCTTGCCATAACTTCTTTCACACAATCCATCCATCTTTTTTTGGGCCGACCTCTAGTTGTAAAGCTCTCTACATTCATACTTTGGACCTTTTTTACAATGTTGCTATCATCTCTTCTCATAGTATGTACATATCACGCCAGACGTTCAATTCTCACGTTCAGAATCGCTAATGTACGTACACATAAATTTCTTTTTGTTAATTTATCTAATGTGCACACAACTTTTAGTAAGTAAGTAAACTTTTTAGTGAATGTTCTTCTTTTAGTGAATGTAGCTTTTCAGTGTAGAAAAAAATCTGAAATCGGCCAAGTAGTTTTTGTGTTTATTCATTCCAAACATACTCACATACACAAATACTTACAAATGTTTCCTCTTTATAATACTAACCGCGCGCCGCGTTTCTGAAAGGCCCGTCAAATCATTGATCAACTAACACTGCTATTAATTTAACAAGGATGTCAAATCAATTTGGGTTTCTGAAACGATGTTCAGGCCAAAATATAAATAAATAAAAAAATATATAAAATAATATATTATTGTATATAATATTATTCTTTATATTTTATATTTATGAAATAAAAATATAAATAGCGGTTGCCATACGAATCTCGGTAAATTTGAAAGCTGCTATGTTAACTGACACGATGATCAAATTAAACTATTAAATCATGCTTCTAGCAACCCAATTGCTACTTGACAAGAGATTTAACAGTTGGTTAGTTAATTTTAACGTTGATCAGGCTTTTGGAAACTGGGTATAAGTGTACATGTAGATTTAGATTATAAATACTTCGTTAAAATGTGAACTTTTAACAGGTATATTACATTGATATAGGCGGTAGTATTGTAACTCAAAGCGAGGGCTGTCGAAGATGACATGTCAGGTGCCTGGCGCAGATGCCAACCCTCCTCGAGTACCTCCGAATTGACCTGAACCCCTGGTATAATTAATTTGTATAATACACATGTATAGCTATTATATGGTGGCTAATTACATATGGTAGACAGCCTTATTATATGTATTTATGTAGTTTAATGAGGCATAGTAGAATTATATTTGAATCAATGTCTAGAACATGTATAAGCATTTATTTTCTAGCCGCGGTAGCCTAGTGGTATGGGTAATGGACTGCTGAGACGAGGTCTCGGGTTCGATCCCAGGTTTTACCATGACACACACCAATGACTTTTCGATGATTTTCGAAGATATGTACTCGTATGTATTTATAGCAGGTTTATAAGTGCCTGTTTGATGACAATAGTTGGTTGGTCATGGTTCGCCACCTATTATTATTTGGGACCTAAACATAAACTAGCGAAATGTGAGTGCCAGCACCTCTGCCTATTGTTATGGTTCAATAGTTATACCTCAGGCACATATTTTGATTTTTTTAAAGGACCCAGGACTGTAGAAAGAAGGAAGCACGTGAATTGGTAAAGAATTCCAAGACTTAATGGTACAGCAGAAAAAAAACTCACCGTCGTAGATATATTCCTAATTTTATTAGAGAGCTTGTTAACATAGCGTTTACAGTTACCCTAAAAAAAATTAAAACTTCATCCCCATCATAGACTAAAACATTGTTCTACGTATCACAAAATTATGACTCCTTAACGTCCATTGCGCATAAAAAAATTCCCACCGAAATTGATCCACTACGCGCACTACGGTAATAAAACCGCCTTAAAAAGATCAAACAAATGTGTGTAACATTTGTTGATCTTTTTAAGGCGCTTTCGTCACATACAAATATTGATCAGGCTCGGTCAATACGGGGTCAGCCGTCAGAGCGGCGCTCTTGAACTCGCAGTGTGTGGCCGGAGCAAAAAGAACCATTACCATGCCACTACTCGCTCGTAGTCTAGTTGAGCAACTAGAGATGAGATTATATGACGTGGTGATAGTATCGTTGAATACGGATTGATTTTTGCCGTTGCAGTTAGATATAAAACGGTTTGGGGTCGACCATATCTTATGTTTTCTTACAAGGGTTAAGTTAAGTAAGGTAAGATCACAAAAATGCGCAGTTATCTCACCTGCGGTAATTACAGACCCAAAAATGGTGTACAATTTAGTCGATTCGAGTCCGATATGACCTCCCCAACCGGCTCCGACGACGGGGAGTTTGCGTGGGGATTTTTCACACGTTAAATAAGTTTAAATTATGCTCTAAAAGAAGTTTACATTCTGAATGATCTAAATATCAATAGGTACCAAAAAAAAAGCTACATATTTTTAACCACAAATAAAGTTTTTTTTTTACTATAACTGGCGTGGCGTACCTATATTTTTTCTTTTATATTCTTACGTTATTAGTATTATGCAGGGGGAGCTGGTTTACCTATTTCAATTTTTTTCTTATATTATGGGGGAGGAGATTAAAAACTAGTGAAAAAAGCCTTAGCGGTTCAATTATTGAGATAGCTCAATAATTGAACCGCTGTCAAAGAGTTCATAGTTCGGGCACATGAGGTATATATTAGCGGGTTCGATTTCCGCTCAGTGCAAATATTTGTGTGCTTGAATATGAATATCTGCATTGGTCTGGGTGTTTATATGTATAATATGTATGTATTTACAAAAAAAAATGTATCTTTGTATGTTTATCCACATTCTAGAACCCGTAACACAAGCTAGTTAAACTATGCTTACCATAAGTCTAGGCGATGTTGTGTAGATTGTCCTAGAATATTTATTATTTATTATTAATAATATATCGATTTGCAGGGGACGCTGACTTGGTTCCCAAAGAACTTGATGGGCCCTAAACACCTATTCTATCGTGCAGATAGGACTACCAAAATACTCTTGAAACTAAAATCTAACATACAGGGTGTAAGGGAAATACTCCCTCTCGAGGGTATTCAACTTTTACAATATAATAAACCTGAATTGAAAATCAATGGAATTTACCCTCTCAAAAGTTCATAAAATCCATGCGAAAAGTGCAATTAAATGTAGGATCAAGAAACCAATGAAATTGGAGTGCAGAGTCCACGGAAGGGATACACTCTGGGAGGTGACTCCCTGCCACTCATGCACTCAATGCGCTTGCACTTTTGTGTTTGAAAGTGAGATGCGATTGCTGGGTTAAGTATGGTTTGTGAGGGTGTATGTGTTTGTGTTTGCGTGTGTGCGTGTGTCTAGTATGTGTTTTTTATTAATTTATTTACACTTTTTGCACATATAAAAATAATGCTCATGGCATTTTAAGCTCGCTGCAGCCGCTAAGGTAGGGGCTCGAAGTCTTATGATGAGAATATGTTGAGCTTGAAATTTACGAACACGGACAAAAGGAGATGATGAAAATAAGTCATAAATAGAAAAGCTAGTACAAAAACTGTTATTCAATCACAATTACTATGTTTTTTTTTAATAATTTTGGCAATCGTTTTGTACAAAATAAATGTAGGTATCATACAACTCATGTTCTTATTATTTTTTTAAGATAAATTTGCAATCGCTTTGTACAAATGTATTCCTACTCTCATGTATATTTATTTTAATATACCTACTACGTCTACACTGGATGTTAAGTTATTTAAAACGGGCTTGAAACTACAGTAGTTCACCCAAATTAGGGTCACTTATACCTACGTTTTTTTAACGTTTTTAACTACCTACTTTAGGTACTTAAAAACGTAAACAATCTTAGTGTGTCTTTTTAATATGTTTTGTTTAAAAACTCAGCATAAAAATATATACAACTTAGTAACGCATTTTGAAGATTAAAAACCTGTAACGAACCACTAGTTAGTCGGTTAGTCACTCAGTTTATTTGTTTAACATATTTTTTTATAAAAAGATGCCTCAGAATTGTTTACCTCTATTTAAGTACAAACAAATGGAGTATAGTTAATTTTTTTATACCACTTAGGTGGTAGACAAGCACACTGGACCTATGGACCTATGAACGTTTGTAACACCAGGGGCGTTACACTCCTGCCTACCCTGTATTATTTGTAGTCAGGTAAACAAATACACAACAAAGCAGACAATGTCTCCTACAAGATATATACAGTATGTATTCACAAACAAATTGCAAACGTAATACTTTGTGAAACACAAAAAAAAACTCGATTATCATCTGTGGGCGCAATTCCCGACGGAAGCCCTTTTGTTATTGTCAAATTAGCCAATCCTCAAGATAACAAAACAGTCCCTTCATTGTAAGGGACAAAAGCCCTTTTTATTGACGGGCGAAATTTATACAGGGTGGGTTTTAACTATCTTCCGTATATAATCCTTTAGGGGGGGATAGGGAGGTTGTATTTGTAGGGGATGCTTGCGGTTTTCTCCCCAAAGGGAGACTTATCTGAAGCTTTGAATTTGGAGCAGGTTTTCACGGGGCGAGTTTTATTAAATTCGTTAGAAGTGGAGTTAAGTATGAATTTTGGGTTCGTAACGTATTTTATGGGTTAATGGGGCAAAATGTGCATATCTGCTTTTATGGAAGTCATTAAGAGTAAAGTATACATACTTTAACTAAATTTATGAGTCCCATAAAGTACACCCAACACCCATATGGTTATCCTTATAAGAAAAAAGGGCGCGAGTGACAAAACCAAGGTGTGAGAAAGTGACACCGCCACTACACCTTCAATAGTGTTGAATCGTTCTAAATTATGTTTAATTTACATGCATTTGACTTTGATAACCGTAGTTCCGATTTTAACCATTTCAGGTAGTTATCAATAGGGATAAATACAGCAAAACCTTATTTCATATACCGATTGAAAAGATTATCTCAAAGGCGTAAAATATCACGTGTCGATTTTGTTTACATATCAATTACAAGAGATCCATATCTTGAAACGTTTAAGAAGTAACACGTCTAAGTCTTGACCCGTCCTAATCGTACAATACTTAAGTCCAAAAATGACCATATCCATAAACGCCTATTACTACAAGCATGATAATGCCTGTAGTAATAACTATATCCACTACATTTTACTACAACTCTTACTGTATCCCCTAAGCATATTAACTAGGTACACAACTCAAAAATTAACATCCAAGCATTCTAAAGCACTTCGTTTTATGAAAGACATAAAACCTTGCAATTCAACGGTAGGGGAGAGGTGGCAATTTTAACTATCCTTGTATGTAATGAGGGTGGAACAGGGTATGGGGATGGATTATGAGGGTGCGTCTTGCAAACGGCTCTGCGTGCCTGCCCGCGGGCGGCAGCGATTTGTCCTAACATCCCCGCTATACCCTTGCGGGAGAGTTCTGTGTGTCTCAAAGTGTTGTAAATATTATTTTGTTTTTGTTTTGATTAAAGCATTTTGTTTCATCTGTATAAGACAAAGGGCCTGTGAAATTACTGTATTCACGTTTAATTTTAAATACATTCTTTGTACGTACTGAGTAGCGATGTCGAGTGCTGCTTCAAAGTCAGATTTAATCCTTCAAATGAAGAGGTTTAAAGTACATGACTTTATTTCATTTATTAGTAGTATATTTAAAACTATTACCATGGTTTTTGCTATAAGCGGTGAGCCACCATTGTAGTACAACTAGAAAATGTAATGATAACCTACAGTCCTATAACGGAAAAGGTACGGTCCTGTTAAGCTAACCTTCGAGCAAGAGGACTTGACATAAGTAAATAATAAATAATAATAATAAATAAATATTCCAGGATAATCTACACAATGCCACATAGAAACATGGTAAGTATAGTTTAACTAGCTTGTGTTATGGGTTCTAGAGTGCAGATAAACAGACTTAGATACTTTTTTGTAAATACATAGGTACATATTATATATAGAAACAGCCAGACCAATGAAAATATTCAAATTCATGCATACAAATACTTGCACTGTGCGGGAATTACTGCCATGCCACATTTTGAAACGATCAAAAACATAATGATTAGTGATATGTGTGTAATTATTATAAATTGTGTAATTCACCTGTGCCTATCCGGCAGGGAAAAAGGCGTGGGTATACATAGGAATGTTACATAAAAAAAATGAAGATTTAAACATAAAATTCGAATATATTTCAGTTATCAAGTGGGGCTCGTACAGAAAACTTTGAGAGCCGCTGTAAAAACGTGTGTTTACGTCGTAAAAGGCGGTCGATGGAGGCTCTCTGACGCGAATGCATAACCCTCGTATTATCCACAGTCGGATGAATGAGCTGTACATTATTGTTAGTTACACCGAATTATGTTCAGTTAAGATTGGTAATAATTTACATAAATATAATAATATTTTTTTTGTAATAATATTTAAGAATGTAATTAAAAAAAATGGAATAAAAAGAAATAATAATAAATATTTAATACAGTAATCATTTTACATTTATAGTTACATAGTTTTTTAGCCTATTTATTACTATCACATGTACCAAGTAGTACAATATTGTTATATATTATATAAAAATTAGGAGTCTAATCTTGTCTTACATATATGTTTTAGAATGTGCCTGAAATAGGTAAAATTGTATCTTAGGCTTGAAGTGCAATTCACATTATATTTATACAGGTGATAAGTAATTCCAAGATATAAAAGTTACTAGGTATGTACAGTCACCTGCAATAATATGTATACGTTTTAGAACAATTTCACAATAAACTTGTCGAATTTTACCGTCTCATGTCATAATGTTGACTTGTCATTAATTATTGCGACAAGGTTCCAACGTGTATACATATTATAATTTATTACTAATATCGTCGTATTACGCGTTTTATTTCACTATGTAATATATTGATATAAAACTGTTTTTAACGAATTCTAATGGCATGGCATGTAACGTATGCTCAGAGCAAATATTGCCTCGGAGAGCATGTTAAGCCGTCGGTCCCGGTTGTCATACAAACATCTATGGCAGTCGTTACGAGTAGTTGGAGCCCTCAAAAGTCCGACTAGCCTAACTACAGAACTTCGATATCGCTAATTTGGTTGTGGAGGTCGTTTCACGGAAAATATGAAAGATCAACCGCATCTTAGCTAGACTAGAATGCCGACCCCAACTGAGTTGAAAATAGGCTCAGAGAATGATGAGCTACATCACTCATAGTGTAAAACAAAGTCGCGTTCTCTGTCCCTATATCCCTATGTCCTTCTGTCCCTTTGTATGCTTAAATATTTAAAACTACGCAACTAATTTTGATGTGGTTTTATAATAGATAGAGTGATTGAAGAGGAAGGTTTATATGTATATAACATTATGCTACAACCAACTGGTGCGAAGCAGAAGTGAAAAATGTTGCAAAAACGGGGTCAGCTAGCAATATATTGGAGGTAGGACATGACGGTATCTTCCGTCCTAATTGAGCAGTCCGACTGGGGAAGTACCTCCGCCCTACAGAAAACCGCGGCTAATAATAACCTTGTGTTGTGTTTCCGGCGGTGAGTAGGGTAGCCAGAGCTCACTGGGGAGGTTTTGTGTTGTCAGCGGGAAGACCAAAGGCTTCAATTGACACTGCTGACTTGTGCGGGCGTGAAATGTTGGCGTGGCGGTCAGGGAGACCCGGTGAAACGGCTAACCGCTGGCCGCCCGCAGGCTGTACGGTTCCCGAACCTGGGGATTACTTAATCTCCGCCCCAGGAGGCTGAACCAGCAGCCTGTGTAAAGTTCCCGGAGCTGTAGTCGTGCCGGAGAAGGAGACCGGAGTGGACCCGGCTGCAGTACCCGGGAGGGGACCGGGGGCCCTTCCGCCCGCCACGCCAGCCAGTCACATAACCCTAATATGTCAGTGGTGGCGCGAAGCCTTGCCTTTGTCTCCTGCGCTGCCAGCACAGAGGTTCCCTTAACCTTCACCCCCCCCCCTCACCCCTTCACAAAAATGGTCAAGTCGAAAAAGAAAAACGTTCCTCCAGCGGCTAACTCCACTATGCAAGTGGACTTTTGCAACATCAGGGGCCTACACTCAAACCTACACGAGGTCCACCACCATCTAGAAGCCGCGAAACCGACGTTGCTCTTTCTGACGGAGACTCAAATATCATGCTCTGCCGACACGGGATATCTAATGTACCCTGGCTACAAACTCGAGCACAGTTTCATGAGTAAAGCCGGGGTCTGCCTGTACGTCCGGGATGATATTTGTTGCCGCCGTCTCAATGGCCTTGAAGACAGGGACCTGTCCACCCTATGGGTGCGTATAGATCACGGTGGCCACACCCGTATCTATGCGTGCCTCTACAGGTCTCATAGCGGTGACTTGGGCACGACTCAACTGTTTGAGCACTTGCAACGGTCGGCGGACCGAGTAATTGAGCAGTATCCTACCGCGGACTTGACATTCTTAGGGGACTTCAACGCCCACCATGTGGAATGGTTGGGGTCCCTGAGAACTGACTTTGCAGGGAGGGCTGCTCACGAATTCGCTCTGACCTATGGGTTCTCGCAACTGGTGCATTCTATCACCAGAACACCAGAAATCCAGACCCATAGAAGCTCTATACTGGACCTTCTGCTGACTATGCGTCCGGATGAATACACCGTAACTGTGGAAGCACCTCTCGGTACTTCGGACCACAGCCTCGTCCGGGCGCAAGTGTCACTCGCACGGCCAGAACCACCGAGGCCACCTCAGTGGCGGCATGTCTGGCACTACAAGTCGGCAGACTGGGATGGATTACGAGAATTCTTCGCATCGTACCCGTGGAGGCGGCTCTGCTTCACCTCAGATGATCCAAGCTTTTGTGCATCAGCAGTCGCTGAGGCGATTCTAGCTGGTATGGAATGCTACATTCCCAACCGCTGGATCGCAACAGGAGCAAGTAAGCGTCCGTGGTTTAACCGGCCTTGCAGAGATGCTAGACGTATCAAGCAATCTGCCTACAAGGCTTGGACCACGGCGCTTGCTAAGAAGGATCCGAACATCACTGAGGTGAAGCGGAAACTAAATGCCGCCTCGAGGTCCAGTAAAAAAGCTATTGTTAGGGCTAAATTTGATTTCGTCGGCAGAATTGGTGAGCGGCTTGCGCGCTACCCATCCGGCAGTCGTGCATTCTGGTCGCTTGCCAAAGCTGCCGAAGGAAATTTCTGCCGGTCCAGTCTGCCACCGTTGCAAAAACCCGACGGTAATCTAGCCCATGATGCTAAGGAGAAAGCCGATCTCTTAGGCCAACTCTTTGCGTCAAACTCGACCATGAATGAGGGGAGTGCCGAACCACCTGTTATCCCCTGGTGTGGTATAACCATGCCAGATATTAAATTCACACAACGGGTGGTTCGGCGGGAACTAAAGTCCCTAGACATTCGGAAGTCGAGTGGGCCGGATGGTATACCGGCAATTGTGCTCAAGCAGTGCGCTCCTGAGTTGTGCCCAGTACTTACACGACTTTTTGCGCTTTCGTACTCCAAGAGACGAGTCCCGGCTTCGTGGAAGACAGCATTCGTGCACCCTGTCCCTAAGAAAGGCGACAGAACAGACCCGTCCCATTACAGGCCTATCGCTATAACCTCCCTCCTCTCGAAGGTAATGGAGCGTGTTATAAACACACAGCTCCTGAGATACCTTGAGGGTAACGATTTATTGAGCGACCGTCAGTACGGCTTCCGTCATAGTCGCTCAACCGGTGACCTTCTTGTGTATCTCACAAACCGCTGGGCGCAAGCCATCGAGAGTCAGGGTGAGGCGCTGGCTGTCAGCCTTGACATAGCGAAGGCCTTCGATCGGGTCTGGCACAGAGGTCTCCTAGCGAAGCTGCCATCGTACGGACTCCCAGAGGGATTATGCGAATGGATTGCCAGCTTTTTGTCCAACAGAAGCATCCAAGCCGTCGTCGATGGCAGTTGCTCGGACCGCATGGACATAAACGCTGGTGTCCCACAAGGCTCCGTCCTGTCCCCGACCCTGTTTCTGCTGCATATCAATGATATGCTGTCTGATGACGCCATTCATTGCTATGCGGACGACAGTACCGGGGACGCATATTACACGGGCCGTGCAAACATCACTCGCTCTAAGGTGGAGGAAAGTCGCGAACAACTTGTGTCTGAAATCGAGACTACTCTCACCAGAGTATCCGATTGGGGACGACTAAACCTGGTCCAATTCAACCCCACTAAGACACAAGTATGTGCATTCACCGCTAAGAAAACCCCATTTATTGTAGCGCCCCAATTCCTGAACACACCGCTCACCATCTCCTCGAGTATCGGGATCCTTGGTGTCGATATCTCCAGCGATGTCCAGTTCCGCAGTCACTTGGAGGACAAGGTTAGGCTGGCATCAAAGAAACTAGGAGTGCTCAACAGGGCGAAGCAGTACTTCACTGCGGAGCAAAGACTCCTTCTTTATACATTATAGGCACAGATTCGGCCCCACATGGAGTACTGCTGTCACCTCTTTGCCGGGGCGCCTGCATGCCAGCTTGACCCCTTTGACTCGGTACAACGGCGAGCGCTGAGGATCGTCGACAATCCCATACTCTCAGGCGGTGTGGAACCACTGAACATCAGGAGGGACTTCGCCTCACTGTGTGTGTTCTACCGCCTGTATAATGGCCTGTGTTCAGAAGAATTGTTTGACATGATGCCCACACCTACTTTCTATCATCGCACCGCTCGCCATAGAGAGGGAGTTCATCCTCACACACTACGACCGGAAACGGTGCGCACTGTGCGGTATGAAAGGAGTTTCATCCCGCGCACGCTCAAGCTGTGGAATGAGCTCCCTGCCGTGGTTTTCCCAGGCGACTACAATATGGGGTTCTTCAAGAAGGGCATTAGAAGGTTTCTACAGGGTAGGCAGCACGTGTGTGACGCCTCTGGTGTTGCAAACGTCCATAGGCCACGGTGACCGCTTTCCACCAGGTGGGCCGTGCGCTTGTCTGCCACCTAAGTGGTATAAAAAAAAAAAAAAAAAAAAAAATATAAAAACCAGTGAACCCTTCGACAACTTTCAAAGTCCAAAAATATTTAACCCTCTAACGCTAGCACGTGTCAAAAGTACCCAAACTAAATCAAATGTGTCGAAGGTTAACCGTTTACCCGGTGACACGTACCGGCCAAAACTGGTACACGACTGACTAGTTCATTTGAGATAGGGTAAAAGTCAACCCTATTTATTATGCTTGGGCAAGTAAGTTCAAGAGGTCATACAGTATAGACGCATGAACATTTTGAATATCTCTGCGTCTTAATAACGTACTTTATGGTTTTTGATAATAATAAATATTCTTTCTTATGCCATTGCGATAGCAGACAAGCACTCGGTCCACGTGATGGAAAATGGTCATCGAGACCTATGAACGTTTGCGACACCAGGGGCGCTACACTCTACCCTGTACTGCTGCCTACCCTGTAGAAACCACCCTTCTTGAAGAACCTCATATTGTAGTCGCTTGAGAATACCATGGTGGGGAGTTCATTCTAAAGCTTGAGCGTGCGCGGGATGAAGCTCCATTTTTAATGAGTTCTACCGAGCTAGTATCTCCTTCACCAATCCTACTAATAAGCAATATAATAATATTCTGTAATAACATTCTTAAATAGCTCTTAATATCCAAGAAAAATAGGTACAACAGTAAGTATCTTCCAAAGAGTACATTTCCAATCGCCAATGTTATCAAACAGCTCAACTTTAGCAGGTATCCAATTGCACACCAGCTCCTTTACCTACTCTATTTCCTAAAGAATAACACACAAACATATATCGTTTAAAAAAATATTTAAAAGAATACAACCTACAAAAAAAGTTGCAACCCACATTCATTACAATATAGGTACATAATAAACCTATCAGCAGATACTCATTGCGAAAGTGATAATGACATTGAAAATTAAAATACGATGCACTCGTCCCAGTGACCGGCGAGCGCGCGTAACCGAAAAAAAAAATCAACAACACCCAATAAAAACGTAAAATTGCCACTGACATTATCCTATTACGTCATCATTCCATTCATGAAAACGATGCGCACGAAAAAACAATCGCATCGAAACACGTGTTAAACGATCCCATTAAACGCGAGCCCGTCGAAAAATATTAATTATTAATTAACACGCTTGCGTCGAATTAAAATATTTTTATTGGCGCCAAAAGCAAAAAGGCGGGAGTTAATTCCGTGGCCGCGATGGCATTGTTTGCGGGCCGCGTGCATAAAAAACGGAAACGAGACCGTGATAAAAAATACAAACGAAACTTCGGGGAAATAAAAAAATGTGAACCGCGTGGAGCACACCGTGATTTAAAAATAAAAAACGTCGGACGTCCGTAATGAAATCGAAAGGCGGTTCGTCGATAGCTATTGGAAAAAAGTAAAAGAACGCGGCACTTTCACGCGTGAGAATCCTGGCCTTTTTGGCAGCGGACGTGGTTACGGTATGTCACACCGCACAACCGTTTGTGTTTTAGCGGGTTAATAAGACGTGCAATGGCAGGAGAGGGTTATATTCTGACCCTTCTTGTATTATGGAATTTCTTACTGTTTTTTATTGCAACCACTGTAATATAATCATGTAAAATCCGTAAGCAAACCCTGTGACGAATGCGTGGCAGAACAGACAATAGAATCTTTAGTCAACAATCCAATAACAACACAAACTAAGTCTCAAGATTTGACAAAGTAGGAGGTATTTTCCTCTCATTCTTAAATAATTTAGATAGAATAATATGTAACTATCACACTAACTTTTTCCATCTCTATGCAATTTTGTATATTAAATATAGATTCTTTGGTTTATGTTCTCATATAATCGGATTTGATTTTAACAGAAATACTATATTTTTGTAAAATCAGATTTATGTTTTTAAACTCACACAACATCCTAAAGAAAATGAAATTCTTTGTTGTTTGGTGTTCATTTCTTTTTCATTTATTTACATCAAGCAAAATGCACCGTAAAACTGTAAGAAGATGGACTCAATGTCAAAGATAATTGTGATAATGCAGAGATACATTGAAGTATGTAAGGAGTTATAACTTGAAGGTTTAAAATACCAATACCTAAACTATATATCAATACTAAATTCTATGATATGAAAACATTATGAATTTGACCAGATGTTAAGCTTCTGGGCAAAGAGCGGCAAAGTTAATATTTTTAATCTTACTTCACAGGTATCGCTGAAATTCTCCCAACCATTTGGTGAGCGCTAAACGCTACTCGAACGGTACGAAATATAATCTAACCCTGCAAAAGCTCAACGACCTATTAAAAGATTATCTCCTTGAAAATTGTACGGAGTAATCGGCCATTAATTTTAATTAAAATACTAATTAACAGGCTGGGTGCGACAGTCTAAATTGGCCAGTTTTGCTCACCGGCAAGAGCTTATCCCGGTCTCTGCAAAAAATGTTCTTTGTAACAAACACTCCATTAATAACAATTTTCTGTACGTACACTTAATTTTTATTTAAACGCAAAAAAACCAGTTGATTATGTAAACGTTAAATCCCTAAAAGTACTATTTTATTTCATTCCAAGCGATTGTGGAATTTATAATAAAAATAGATAATCTAGATGAACAAGACGACGTCGTTTCATTGAGTTTTCGATAGTTTTTGTCTTTGGATTTTTGTCATTTGAATAATGAAATTTTTCGCATCACGTTTGGTTGGATTGGTTGATTTTTAAGATCCATCAATTAACTGCACCCTGCTACATAGTAAGAAGTTCAAATCCATATAATAAGAAGCCATAATCACAAGGTGTGAAAGAGTGCGATAGAGCTAGAAATTACCTCACAGACTACACGCAAGGACAGCACCCGGTTCCTGTATAAAATGGACAAGGGTTATCGCATTGGGGGTTGATGCGGTCTAAGAAGCGAACCCTTAGCACTAGAGTAGTATTTTGCGAATGGCCACCATTCTAGATATTAAGCACCCTAAAATGACAAATACTTTTTATGATCCGTTCGAAGAACCCGTGATCATTAAAAGAGGGAAACATATTCTTTATTTGGGACAAATTGTGGTCCTCAGTTTGCAACCTCAGAAGAAATATGTTGACATCCCGCTTAAAGAATATGTACTTGTAATGTAAACTTAAGAGTTGTAAGACCACTGGTGGTTAGCCAACGACAGGACCACTATAAACATCTCAGTAAGTAATTAAACTGTAAAAAGTGAAACTGTCAGAAAACCTTTGCTAAGATATAAAACGTAAAAAATGTATAATTAAGTACGGTTACGTAAAAAATATGATTAAAAAAATATAAAAAGGAACTCATTATACCCTAACATCGTCAGCCACCGTTCCCTTCAAAACCACCCTCTAACATAATAACCCTCCCACACCCTCCTGGGTCATAACGGCCATCCCTTCGAAATATTCTTTCAACAAAACTCGGCAACCCTTCGGAACAAAAAAGAAAACGCTGCATCACGGTCATTTTTAATTTTAACCCTAACGACGCCATTGAAGGCATTTAACGTCGGCCATTACGCCCTCACTATCTGGTGCGTGCATCTTCCCGCGGTAAATGGACGGGAAAGGGTCTGGAATAACACGGATAGCATTTGGGGGTTGTGGATATTAAGTAGCTAGCTTTATAAAGGATATTTTTCGTACAGATTGTCCGTAGTTCTGCCCGCGTGAAATACATATCCCGATCTTTGCGATTCACACTCCCCGAGCTATATGTCTAATATTATTTATATATGCCAAATTTCATTAAGACCTAGTAACAAACATTAACACAAGCTTGAGCACTTATTTTTTTTTATTTGTTTACATAGAAAATCAGTATTACATAATAATAATAATATGTAACACCTATTAAACCCGTATGGGATTATCTTGGATTAGTTTTACATACACGTAATAATAACATACACATAATACGAAACAAATTAAGATAAAATAAACAAAAACTAAAATCAATTATTCACTACTCAAGCTAACCAGAAAACAACATTAAGCCCTCAAATAATTTGAAACTTGATTATAGTTGTCTCAACATTCATAACAAAATATTCAAAAGACTGTATCCCATGAAAGCCCAAAGTAGCCATGCATAAATACGAGCTTGGAGTATTCATCTCTCCGTCCATATTAATATTAATACTCGTGATTTGCATTTTAGGACTTGGTTGTGTTGCCTCGGAGTCTCGCGCGGAAAAATTTCCGCTATGACGGACATCTGAGTAAATGGCGCGAGAAAAATAACGCTTGTCGCGTGCACGCCACGGAAATTAAGGGCGCGGGAATTTTGAGTGTTGTGTTGAATTCTACGGAATTACTGGCCAAATGACCCCGTCGCATTCTTGGGTTAATTCGAATTTTAAATATTTATAAAAAGAATACGTGGTGGGAATGTACTTGGCCAAGGAATAAAGTTCAAAAGTTAGTGAATGCAAGCTAACGGCTACCATAGTCTATGGTTCAACATCATCATCATTATCATGGCGTCAATCCCGGTCACATCTGAGACCTCCATCACGGAGTCCGGGGATTTTTTTCGGCGTTGCCTACTGTATTTTGCACGGGCTTGGGCAATACTTGAACTGCTAGAATTGGATTAAAGTAGAATCATATCAAACCTGTCTTTATGAATACAAAAAAGAACATAGAGAACTTGTCATTTAGATTTTATTAATAATATTTAATTACTCTCCAAGATGTTAATTGATAGTGCTTGTGCAGCTAATACGTGATTAATTTCCTTGCAATTTACACCGCATAGCAAGGAATCGGGTAATTTTTTTTTCCAAATGTATTTAGCTGCTACATTTTCGGTTAGGAGTTTATTTTCGGCATACCCATTTTGTTACAAACTACCTCATTTGGCGGTAAGCTCGCCCCCTATTGCTTCGGACCGAAAGTCATAGTTGGCTAAATGTAATTTTTTAATACACTTCTGCCAACCCTTCGGGGATTACGGGCGTGAGCATAATGTATGTAATGTAGGTAATAAAGTTCTTTACCAGCTCACGTGTTTCCTCCTATCTACAGTTTCGGGTCCACTAAACAGTATTAAAACTGAGGGACATATTTGAAACACTCTTTTTTGATGCCTGCATACTATCAGACAAGGAGAATTCCTATTAACAATTCATTTTTAAAAAACCTTTTAAACGTCTAAAATGGCGTTAAAATATATTTCCTACTTCCTTTCTATCTACCTATCTGCCGATCTACTTCCAATAGCTCGTAACCGGGTATGAAAATTACATCAAATCGATATATAGCACATTCCTTATAACTAATTGCAGAGTCAAATGAAAACCCTTCATAGTTAAGCGCGATCGTCGGATCTTCAAGCTTAATGACTAGTAAACACAGGGTGGGCCCCCATTGGTGGGCATTTGGGCACGCTCCTAAATGAGGCGTCGATTATTTGCCTCCAAACCCGGCCTGTTTGCCCAAAGCTCCTCCGCTAATTGATGGCTCCGTGCCGAAGCTTTTTTACCCCAAGACCTATGTAATGGGGCATTTTCTAGTGAAATATCTTTTTCGGGTTTTTGTTACTCCAAACCCCTTTTTGCGTAAAGGGTTGTATACTTACGGAATTGCTGTAATCAGTTATGCTTGGGTTACTTTGACCCAACCCGAATTTCTGTGCCATTTTAATGAATGTAATTATTTGCATATTCCCTTAATTTTGCAAGCAGCACATTAAACAGTTTCCAGTGCCTGAACATATTAAAAAAGGGTCCGTGAAAATAGTTACCTTTGGATTTTTGTTACACAAAAACATATAAAGGGTATATTTACTGAAGTAGCTGAATTACAGAATTATTTTCACATAATTATTTTAATATACTTCTATATGTAACCAAAGAGTCACCTGCAATAATATGTATCCGTTTTAGAACGTTTTCACATTAAACTTGTTGAATTTTACCGTTTCATGTTATAATGTTGACTTGTCATTTATTATTGTGACAAGGTTCCAAAGTGTATATATAATTATTGCAGGTGACCGTACAGCCTCTGTGGTGTGGTGGTAGTGAACGCGACTGCTACGCAGAAGGCGCGGCTTTGATCTCCGTTCAGTGCAAATATTATATGTGCATAAGCTTATTTGTACTGGTCTGGTCGTACCTAAAAGTAAAACAACTGGTGAAACTGCAGTAGGTACCTACTTCGATATCTCGATATAAATATCGTAAAGAATAAATGGCGTGGAGAATTACAAGTGTGTTATCATCAATAAGTTCAACTTAGTGCCATCAATCAACAGTTATAATCTACTTCGATATCGATGCCTATAGATTGTAAAGGTCAGATGGCAGTTGCTTTACATAAAAAATGGAAGCTCAGCCGCGACGCACTTAGACTGGAAAAATGCGAACGCGGACTCACAGGTGAGATTTTCCGACGGACATTAACGCAAGGATGATGATGATGATGTAATCTAAGAGTAGGTAGAAGTGTATTATATTCGTACCTTTTTTTAATCGTGCGAAATTTCCCCACGAATCCGATTGGGTAGGTTATGCCCGACTCAAACTGGCCAATAATTTTAAATTTTTAATATTTGACGACCTCCGTGGCGTGGTGGTCTTGAACGCGACTGCTACGCAGGAGGCGTGGGTTCGATTCCCGCTCAGTACAAATATTTGTGTGCATGAATATGAATATTTGCATTGGTCTGGGTGTTTCTATGTATAATATCTATGTATTTACAAAAAAAAGTATCTAAGTATGTTTATCCGCATTCTAGAACCCATAACACAAGCTAATTAAACTATGTTTACCATTGATTCTAGATGTCGTTGTGTAAATTGTCCTAGAATCTTTATTTGTTTATTTATACGCATGCCTTCTTTGGGTCGTTAGTTGCCGGAGGTAAGATAGTAGCCAACATAGTCCCTCCCACCCTGTATACGTTACCCAGTTTGTGCATTCGAAATCCTTCTAGTATCTAATATTTAATTGTTTGTACCTAGTAGAAGTTTTTTTTCTGCTTATTTCATAAAACATAACTGTAAATTTCATAAATATATTTCTTGTGTGTAATTAAATTATGTATTAAATTATACAAAACCGTTGACTATTTCAAATAATTGTGAAACACTGTTGTTCGATAAATTAAATTATTCTGTTAACTGAACGCCATTATTATTTAATAATGTAGGTACTTTTATTAAACACATAACATTTATTATACTATTAAAAATAACAATGGCAAGGGCAGTAGCAATGTTCCGGTAATAATATAATGTGTTCAGTTACACTAACCTGTTGTTTCTGTTATTTATATGTATTACGTCTAGAACCCATAACAAAGGCAATTTGACTTCACCTCGGCTAATGGTAAGCTGAAGGCAAAGTCTCTATAAAAAGGGTCACCATAAAAAACACGTACGTTGTTATAATGGTGGTGCTCAGCTTGAGGGCCTCATCTGATGCTTTTTCACGCCCCGCATGAAGGACCATTCTTTTCCCATTCCAAGACTTAATGGTGCAGCAGAGGAAAGTTAATAAGAAACATTCTTTACCGTATGCGGGTGACATCTAAGCCCTGCACGTATTGTCCTGTGTAAGAAAGAAGAGAATGGGACTAATTGGAAGAGATGCTTCTAGAATATTTATTATTTTATTGATATGTATATTGTATTGTTATGAAGACTATTTGCTGGTTTATTTATCTATTTATACTATAAACATATTATATCTTAATACTAGTTTACAAATGTTAAGCTGACTATAAAAGTTGGAAAAGTGAGACCAAACAAAGTCGCGCGGTTCAACTATTACGTAATAATTATATGAAAAATTAATGAAATCCATATCGATATGTAACAGTTGAACTTCCACAAATAAAACTTCCCATCAATTTTAATGAGCGCAAAATTTATTTCAACTGGCAACACTGAGTTACAAATTTTGTTAACAAACCGTCCCTGGATATTACGGTAGCCGCCTTCCATATAATTTAAGCGCAAAATTTACATGTGTCGACTTAACGCTCCCTTCGGTGATTGATGACACGTAGCAAAATTATATTACCGGGCCCTGTGGAAAATGGCGAATACCTAAGTATAACCAATACGGAGTTAAGGGGGATACCGGGGGTCCCGAGTTTTAGGGGTACTTGAATAGCCGAGTCAGATACAGTCATTACTGTTTAAGTACGAAGCTGACTGAGCCTAAGCCGCTATAGATATACTTGTAAGAATGAAATAGAATAAGTAACATGTACTCCATTTGGTTATTCTCCATTTGATTATATACCTACTTAACTAAACATAAATAAAGGCCGCAACATACTCAATGGTAAAACGAGGTGGATAGAGATAGAAATTAAATAGTCAGCTAAATCCTGTAGTTATTTTCTTTCAAGCGAAAATTTGGACTAGTTCATTGTAATAACAGAGTCACGAAATATCCAGTATTGGGCTTAGTTAAAATTCTGTAAGATAATTTATTTAAAATATTCCAATGACCATTTTATTTCTATCCACCTCTGGATTCCTATTCACCCCGTTTTACGGTACGTCTTTCCTTTATAAAAAAAAGGCTAATCAATACATAACCGCAACTTTTAAACCTCACCAAGTATAAATAATTTCGCTATTTGTATCCACAAATAGTTAATATACGCACCACTATATGGTGATAAAATTAACTATTATCGACTAGTGTTGTACTCATTGAGGGTACAACGATATCGATACATATCGTTTCCGGTGCTCGCTTATACGGTCGGCAAAAAAATAGAGGGTAAATTCCTGAATCTAAGATGGAGATAATTTAATTTAAATTTCTCAATTTTTAAACATTTTTACACAGGTATGCTTACGCCAATTTCCCTCTAGGGTACGTAGAAGTAAATTGACACCCACATTTCACCAGTCTTTTTATTTCAAAAAAATGTGTTCCACACTGTATTTTCTTTCTTAAAATTACCAGTTTCGCTTTACAGGCTTATAAGTTATAATGATAGAAGGAGAAAAAACTGTAAAACAAATAACATTTTAATAATAAACTACAGTTGGTACGTCAGTAGCATGATCTTATATATATGTATGAACCTTTCTCTTGAACTACCTATTAAAATAAACCACATCAAAATCCGTTGCGAAGTTTTAAATATTTAAGCAAACATAGAGACAAATGGACGAAACATAGAGACAATGGAGACGTCGAAAAGAGATTTTCTTTAGTACTTTAAAAGTTTGTGAAGAAATGTGGATGTTTGTAACTGAATTACGCTCTATAAGCTGAACAAATCTGGCTGAACTTTAATACAGAGATAGAATACAGTCTGGAATAACATACAAACTTATCCCGGGGAATGTTTCCATGGTTAACGAGGAAAATTCCTTCACACGCATCTCTTGATATGCCAACCGTACTTCTACGGTGTTATCTAAACAGTACTCTCCCCGATCTATTGTGACGTCACACATGAATGTTCACTTTCACCTTCCCGCAAACAGGTATAGTGTTACCACACGTAAATACTGTACGTACCTAACCTTCTCTTGTCTATACTAAGTTGTGGCAGAGACACGATATCGATGGCCCATTACTTGTTTACAGAGGTTTGCAATTAGCCACACTGATTTGATAATTAGACCTAATGAATTTAATTGGTTACTTAATTAAGGTGATAAAATGTGAATTTGAAGCTTCAATCTATTCTCAGTCGAAGTACAAACACAGATCGAAAAAAATATCTTTTAAGAGTTGTACGAGTCATGAGTGGCTCTTTTCAAAGTTGAAGTGAAAAGTCATAAGTCTTATGAACTAATTAAAACTTCTCATAAGCTTCTTCACTGCCAGTGTTACTCATGTTATGAAAAAGTGTATCAGATTAGAATTTGACGTTCACCGTGGCAGCTAATGATATACCGGGTGATTGTAAAATATTTTTGGCATAGTTTAAGCAGATATATTAATTCGACACATTTTTTTACTCGTACCATACATTTTTCGGTTTACCTATACATTATTTCCATACATTAACTATAAAATAGAATTTTAAAAAATCGGACTGTTAAAACTTCCAGACGATTTTACTATCGAAACTATGTGCAAAATATTTTTTCCGAACATAACATCATAACATAGGGTAGGGAGAGGTGCTAGCACCCACATTTCGCCAGTTTATGTTTAGGTCCCAATGTAATAGGTGGCGAGCCTATGGCCATTAACCAGGTACTTATAAACCTGCGATAAATACACACATAACTTCGAAAAGCATCGAAAAGTCATTGGTGTGTGCCATGGTAAAACCTGCGATCGAACTCGAGACCTTGTCTCAGCAGTCGGTCATAGGTACCACTAAGCTTATAAAATTACCTTGTATAAATATAATAGTATCACCCTATACGATATCTAAGTAAATTTCAATAAATCAATATCTATAAGATCGAACTAAACCCATTCACATTCCCGCATTCTTATCTGTAACCACGATACGGATACATTCACCCCCTATGTAGGTAGTATGTACCTATAGAGTAAACCAACATTAATGTACCAGCTACAACATTCACTTTCACTATCTGCTGACCTCAAACGGCATCTTTGAACTTACCAACACTTTCAGTATAACTTAGCATATTATGTGTAAGTACCTAATTTTATTTATACTTATTGTTATACATTATTGATAAAACACTTGTACTTCTCCACTATATTTATTATTGTATCCAACAGGTTCGTCGAAAGATTGTTAATGGTGTAATGTAATGTTTAGGAATTGGAATGTTCATAACTGTCAATGTAAACTTTTAAGAAGTCCGCAAGGTGAAACCGTTTAGCTATAATAATAAATATAGTGGATAAGTACAAGTGTGTTATCAATAAATGTACATAATTTTGTTTTACTAAAATTTATTCATGTATACTGTTGTCATCATGTCCTTTGGGTTTCTTCTATAATTAATAATTCTATAAATAATAAAAATAATAATTTTTGTTCTAGTTATAAAGCTTAATTATTGTGTCTTGGCACTCTTAAAAAAAATAAAATTAAAGTGGCCGTACGTACGTTGAATAAACATCATGGTAGTCACACACGCTACAATATGGTTGCACAAATTTGGACTTGCGCAAATTTTGGCTTGCACAAATATATTGTAACGTGTATTGTAAGATACTTGTGCAAATTTCATTAGAGGGTATTTACACTGTGCAGTTATAATTTAACGTGTCTGGCTACCACTAGAATAAAACGAAGCGATGTATTCTAAACACAAACCGCAAGATTCAAATGCCGAATTGATTGTACTATCTATTGTTGTCAAATACGTCTATGGCCATGAATGGACACACCACTAGTTTGTTAAGCAGCATCCACACGACGTGTTCTGTTCTTAATGTTAACTTTAAAAAAGAAACATTATTCTAATTTCAAATAAATATAAGAAGAGCTACACTTGAAAGGTGGGTGTCCCTGTCCACATGACTTGTTCATTTCTTCTCGTTAATTAAAAAAAAAGAACATTATCCTTATTTGAAATAAATATAGAAAGAGTATGTACACTTGATTGAAATATAAAAGGTTCGGGGATTTACATACGCAAATACATTTTGTCTTTTATGTATGTGGTTAACTATTTTTTAAAAGACCAAATATATCAAAAATATTATTCTCAATAATGTTGTAATTTTAAATAGTGTTCTAATTTTAATTAATGTAACAAACATAGCTAACTGTTAATACAATCCGCCAATGTAGCTTTAATAAAGAATTATTATTATTATTTTGTTTTTTTTTTCTTAACTTTTGGCTGGTTTTTACTACATTTACTTATACTAAGTGAGTACAGAATGTGGTGTAAATTATATTTGTGTGTTTCCGTGCAACTGCATGAACTTCCTGACAATTGTTATTATGAATGTTTTTGTTAATGTATTTATTTTCAAATTACTCAACACAACAATATTACCTATTTATTACAGTCTGTATAAATATTTAAAAAAATATGTGCTTATACTTCAATTCATTTAATTTTCTGTGTCAACGTAATAATTCTTTACTCTTCTTGTCGAAGAGCAAAACCTATGCTCGGGCCTTCTCCGTAAGTAGCGGCGCTGCCATGAAACTTAATTACTACACCACGATGGCAACTCAGAAATGCCATCGATTCGATAGAAGAAGAATAAGAATTCATTAAAATTATTTGTACCTTTTTTATCATCAGATACATTCCAATTTTGAAAAATTCAATTCAAATCAGCACAAGTCAAAAGTCTCCCAAAAACGTGCCATATCATTCACTGTGTCTACGACTTTATACTGAGTGAACATCACTATATCATATAAATATATCTATGGTCTAATAGCACTCTCGCTACTGAGGCACGCACATGTGTATTTGTAGCCATTACCAACTAGGTCAAGGCGGTACTCTCACTGTCTTTGGCCACTATATGTGCCTACATCTATACCTCTAGGCATGTGACGATAAGCCAGGACAAGATGCACGAGTGGACATTATCTGCTTAACCTTTTTATATTTTCTTTCTTTCTTTCTTTCTTTCTTACCAATCCAGCTAAGCTCAATGGCTTGAGTTAGGAGTGGATTCACGCCGGTAGTGTAATGGTTAGAATTCGAACCGGCTACCTTTTGATCGAAAGGCCGACTCCTTAACCACCAAGCTACTGACGGGGAAAGATTCACGGGTTCGAATCCCATTGGAGCATTCACTTTTTCCTATTTTTGATATGAACACTGAACAGTCAGCCTATTTTTTCAAAACTTTCTGTAGGTACATTACCAAAAAAGCTTCGTAGTTAAGGAGCCCGGCCTTGCGATCGCGAGGTTGAACTTCACGTCTTTTCATGCTTTTGTAAAAACGTGCAGATCTATGCAAATAGACTTATTCATGCATATAAATATTTGTACAGAGCGAGAAATGAACCTCGACCTTCCTAGCACTACCTAGCATGAGGCAGGTTTTGTGCCTCCCCATGAAGGCACACGGGGGACACTGTGGTTCCTAGACACGAAGGAGCTCATCTCGAACTAGAGGGACCCGAGTCTGACGAGGTGCGAGGGATATGTTGGCTACTATCTTACCTCCGGGGACTAAAGACCCAAAGATGGCATGCGTTTTAGTCGGTTCGAATCCGACAACGTACTCAACCGTTTTCGGCGGAAGGGAATCCGAGGGGATTCGTCGCACGATTAAAAACATGTAACAGTGCACTACAGGACTTACTTACATAAAATATTTGTATTTTTATAAGCATAGCTCAGTTTGTTCAACCAACAAAATATTCGTTCTATTTTTAAAATATCTACACACATTCTATATGTGGTCCATTTTTGAAAATGGAATATATTTGCCATTTTTTAAACTATATTTTTTAGACAATAAATAAGTAGAATATCTTAACCCTCCAGCTACCAATTTTGGGCATATGGTAGCACTTTATCTGTATAATGTACATAATAATATAAAATTTAAAAACAGCTTTGATTCTATTCTGTTCCACTCTTCAAGTAAGCAAGATAATTTAAAAAATTTAGCATTCTTAAACCATGCAGTGAGATTTTTTGAAAATTAGGTAGATTTTTAACAGAAGAAAGCTTCCAGCTAGATCATAACTCACTTAGAAAGCAAGGATGGAAAATGTGAATACCAGGTGTGAGGTTATATAACGCACATTTGAGATTTGAATAGTGGACTGTTATTGGCCAATTGTTTGACAGTTTGAAGAAGTTGCTTTGAGAAGCATGTTTAATTTTACCAAACCTAATCGACTATGTACGAGTATAAGAGTGTTTCCGTTATCAGTTATCATCAGTCTAGGAGACTTTATTTCGCTAGTGAAATTTTTTAGGGAAGGGCATAATCCCTTTCTTCTTTAATCCGTCACTTCGCTGAATTCGTACTGTCAACGATAAACCGGAAATGTCTACCCCAAAGAAACTAAGAGAGACGTAGCTATTTTTAATGTCTAGGCCACTCGACGAGTTGATTTCCTAGGCCAGCCCAAGTAACAGTAGAATATGTGATTACAACATTTTTATGCGCTTGTATCCTTTACAATGATTTTATGCGTAAATTAACAGAACCATTCGTACTATATATATACCCACTGACACCCTAATATACCAAACAAAGATATCTAAACCCGAATCAACCCCAAAACCGCCTCCTCCCACACCCCTCGCCTACGATTAAAGAAAATTATAACGCGGGCTTTATCGACCCGCCAAACATGAAGGCGGCGTTGCCTAGCAACCAGGACCAACGAGCCTAACCCTTCAGACGCCGCGAGCCGCTTACTTTGCGGCCTGGCCGCCGCGGGGGACACAAACCCCCGTTTTTCGGCATTGATCCGAACACCACCGCGCCTGCGTGTTGAACGAAAAACGAATCGAGGAAAAGCAAGGTCACATCACTACAAGTTCTTTTTTCAAATTCGAATATTGAATGGAGAATGATTTCGTTCAGAAATGTTGCTTGCCGCTTGTATAGTTCAGTAGGACAGTGCAGTGTGGCAGCATGCACCGAGATGAATATACGTCTATTCAATCATTTGACTTTAAGCTCCTATTATGCCGAACCGTCAATACACCTTAAAAATACTTAAATGATGAATCTACTTCACCATCCAGATTCATAAAAGTACACCATGTAACTTGAATAAAAATGAGTTATCTATTTATACATAATTATGGTCATCCTCGATGTAATTCATACCTATTTAAACTTATTTAGGCATTAAAACTTTGAATAACAAACAATTCTAAATAACAGCAAACAATCTTATAAATGTCAAAATAAATACACTCGCAATTTGTATTCATGACAACTGATAAATACTCTTTGCTCCTACTGAATCTTTTACAAAATGAAATGCTTACCGTCCCGTCAGTTATCAGTAGCAACTTATCTGCCCAGCCAGCGATAAATATCAAAATTATGCAATCACACGTGGCGCAATTCGTTGTTGAATAGAGAACGCTGTCTGGCACATTTCGAACTATTGACGTTCCAAGTTCGATTAGCGAACACAAATATTTGAATACAGAACCCAACCAAACTGCAAGTAGTATAAATAAAAGTATGCTTACGTCATCAATGTAATTATAGAATCTAATTATTAGGGAAGCGTGCACGCGGTTCGCACTGAAATTAAATTATCTAATAAATTAACGGCCGTCGATTATGTCGGAATAATTGAAAAGGAATCGCGGAAAACGGCAGTAACTAATCGTTTTGTCGTTTCAATTAACTTTAAATTGAGACAAATCCGATATAATAGTGAGGCGGCGTTCACAGGGTTAGCGGTGACGGTGACAGGCCGGCCGAAATTAAATCAAATCATTTTGAGTGGATTCGAACGCTTTGTGTTTTTAAGTGAAGTTGGTACCTATGCGTATTTTTCGCGGTATTTTACAAAGTATGGACAAGAATGACGAGTATTTTTTTAATCCAGTCGAAGTAGCTAATTTGAGCGCCTAATCTGTCAGATTGTCATGAGTATTATGCAACATTCCCAAAAAATATCATCATCATCATCATCATGCTAGCGTTAGTCCCGGTCGCATCCGTAGCCTTCGCCATGGAGTCCGGGGTCTGCTTTCCGGCTTTACCACTTCTACTTCGCTCGGTCTTCTCAAAAAAATATCATTTAATGGAAAGGATACTAGTAAAACCACGAAAAATGTTAGCTCATAGTCCTTACAATAATACTTTTTTTATGGATGAGAATACTTTGTTGTAAGTGCGTAATTTTTATAAATAATTATTTTTTTAATTCGAACCAAAGGCTACCGAGATTAACACGTTCATACCAACAAACAAATAAATCTTTAAGCTTTACAATATTATCTTATATTCCTTCATATCCCCATGGGTGTGATAAGTTTCCCTTCGAATCAATCAATCAAAACAGTCATGGGTCACACCTGATGGCGACTCCCCCGCGGCCGAGGGTGGTTGTAGTAACGATCAACTGCACATATATAACACGTAGGTACCTACGTATAACTTCTGGTCAACTTTAGAAGCAGACAAAGACTTTTCTGTGTTGGTACAATTAGGCCGAGTGTATGACACAAAATATTTAGTCTATGCCCAAAAAAGTTTAACTGTCATCTGAGAAGGCGCGAAATTTTTTATCCATGTGTTTTATTAAGCATGCATGCAATTGTATTCTTGGCTAGAAACTCGATGTTTTTTTTTTATACCAATCAGGTGACAGATAAACACACCGCCCACCTTATAATAAACGGTTACCGTGACGTATGGACGTTTGCAACGCCCGAGGTGCCATACTCGTCCTGCCGACTAAGTAAAAACCTTCTAATGTTCTTGAAAAATCCTTTTCGCTTGGAAAAACCACAGCAGGGAGTTTATACCACAGCTCAGCATAACGCGTGTGCGGAATGAAGTAATGTGTGTGGATAAACTCTCTGCTTGTGGCGACCGGTGCGTTGATAAAAAGTAAGTGAGGGCATCATGTCGAAAAATTCTTCTGAACACACGGTAAAACACACATAACAAGGCAAAGTCCCACCTGATCTAATGAAATCTTGTACATTTCTTACATTCCATCATTCTTATAAACACTCTAGAATGTTCTTCTGGAAACAAACAACTCAGTGTGTACGCTGCCCATTCTATGCACGCAATAAATATGTCGGTGAGCGTCTCCCGGTCCTTAACGTGCTGTTAAAACTGAATTGGTTATTAGACGCCGTCTACGCTATGCTGATTCATAAATATTTGATTACGGAGATCATAATCATAATTCACACAATGTCTTTATAAATTGTAGCCTATGTGTTATTCTGATGTATAAACTATATTATTGTAAAGTTTCATTAATATCCATTTAGTAGTTTTTACGTAAAAGAGTAATAAACATACATCCATCTATCCATATTTACAAAATCGCACGTTAATAATATTAGTAGGGTTTGTAGCCTCAATAAAAAAACTTTAAATCGTACTTACCCAATATTTCACACATTCGTATCTTCACATTTTTCTCTTTCAGGGTAGGCAAAGAGAAAAGCCCAATAACTATTTCCATATTTACACACTTCACAATTTCCCTCTACTGTCATTAAAAAAAAATCACTAATACTGTCACAGATCATAAAACTTATACGTCACAACTAAACTTAACCCTGCACTAACCTGCCCGTCTTCACAGTAACTAAATCACAACAAAAGAAGCGAATTTAATTACTCAACCCTTCCAACGGCCACGTACAAAGTTCGTTAAACATTTTCACATCACGAAACTGAAGCGAAAATACTGACAACATTCTGATGCTAATAAACTGCGAGAGAAATTCTTCAAAACAAGATTTATTTCTTTTTTTTTACAAAAGGTATGTAAATTATCCAAATAAGTAACAGGTGGGGTCATCTAGGTTAAAGGGGTCATCTCGGAGAATGGACCGCGTATTGTAGAAACTAATTACAATTGCAGATGACTCAAGAATTCACACGGTCCGGAAAGTGAATATTTTGTTGTTTATGCAATATTATGCATGACTACGTAGGGTAGTTGGACATATAAAATTAAATGTGCATATTTAGGCGATTCCTTGGGAAAAAATAATTTTGTGATTGTAAGAACACATTTTTGATTTATGAGTACAATTTATAAATACAAGCAAGAGAAAACGTAGTTGTTTTTCTATAACCTATTTTATAGCTTTTGCCAATCTTTAACTAAATTGTTATTGAAATTGATAACATACCATCACATAAACTTACGCCTACTACCTACTACTACCCCGAAGGGGTAGGCAGAGGTGCTAGCACCCACATTTCGCCCAATGTAAAAGTTGGAGAAGCCTATTGTCATTAACCGGGCACTTATAAATCTGCGATAAATACACACATAACTTCGAAAAGTCAGTGGTGTGTGCCATGGTTAAACCTGTGATCGAACCCGAGACCTTGTCTCAGCAGTCCATTACCACTAGGCTACATACAAAATATTACTGGCCATCATTATTCATAATAAATTTATAATCCTTTAACAACTGCCGAATAACGTTCTCATACTTAACCCTAACAAGAAATTAAAATTTTTAATTCGCTACTAAAATTTCGCTTTATGCAAATCGCCTTCTCAAGGTTTGGCACACAAATGGTCATTCTTGCGATCTGGACCATCCTATTGTATGGTCAAGATGACCCTACAATGGAATCTTTATGTTAATCCGGCACACGTAGGGTCAGAGGTCTCGACATTTGGACAATGTCATGAATATTCTGTGAACAGGTCTGATTAACCTTTAACCTGGCGTTCTCACGGTTACATTTTAAATGCGTTCTTTAGTTTTAATTGGGTTTAGGCGAACGTTTAAAAATCTAGTTTGGTAGTAGAAGCTGAACGGTTAATATCGGTGGCCACAAGCTACTATTGCTTTATGTATCTTGTTATGTTTACGTGTGCGTTTGCGAAAACGGTTGTTGCGAATTATTCTTTGCGAATAAGTCTGAAGAATTTGGACGGTTAACTGTAGCTAATTTTTTTGCAAATAATTTTACAGTTTAGTTGTGTGAGGTGTTAATTAGAAAATTAGGAATTTTGTCAAAATTGAAAATACTTTGAATTGGAAGTAGAGAAGTATTTCTGCTCATGTGTGTGCTGTGGTAATTTTTTTGTAAGTGGTATATTATGTGGTATATGTACCTACTGAATTTTGTAGTGAAGTGGAAATTAAATAGGTATCTAGGTTGTTAAGTACCCCCCCCCCTCCCAATAATATTTTTTCTTCTAATGGATTTCCGCCATGTAACTCCTACTTCCATATGTTATCTACTAAGGTAGCATACCAGCACACGGGCCCCTTTAGGCGATTTTGTTTGCCAGACGTTTGGCAATAGGGGGAAAATTGAAATTTAGGTAAGTATATAGGCAGTTAAATTTTTTTTCGCGAGAATGTCGGAGGGTTTTGTAACTATGGTCAAGGGTGATAATTTCCAAAAGGAAAGCCGGTAGTTTCTCAAGTGCATGCAAAATGTTGAGTGATCCGGAGTTTCAAAGTCTTTGGTTGGTCTTTGGTCTGGTGGTGGTGGCCGCACCATTAAGTCTTAGGATTCCTTACCAGCTCACGTGTTTCTTTCTTCCTACAGTACCGGGTCCTATAAGCGGGGCATGAAAAAGCATCTGATGAGACCGTCAAACTGAGCACCACCCCATTGTAACACTGTAAATACGTGTTTGTAATGATGACCCTCTTTCCTGAGACTTTGCTTTCAACTTACCATCAGGCAAGGTGAAGTCAAACTGACGTCCTCAAATATCAGAGAGTCCGTTTAGTACTCCTTCCCTTCTTCCCTCCATTTTCCCTAAAATGCAATCTGCAACCGCAGCTACTTATAACTCTGTGATATTTATTATTAAGTAGTAATTGGAAATAACACATTTTTCACGTCTAAATTGTACTTCAGCATGGAAAACTTTACGTGAGTGTCATTAGGTAAGAATGACATTTGTAAGCTTTACATAGAGATTGGTTTAATCTGCTTGTTATGCTCAAAATAAGCCTCGCATAAAACCCTGCGGCGCAACTAGTGTCATTAATTATTATCTATACAATCAAAATTATAATATATTCGCGGTTACCATCATCAAAATTATTTCGTAACACTGAATACGCGAAGTAAAATATCAACTTAATTAATTAGGCAACAATCAACCCAATCACAGTGTTGCCATCATTGGAAATCATTTTTGACTGTAATTACTAACAAATGGATCTCATATTTCTGCAGTGCAAACTAAATACCTACCTACCTAACTGCTCCAAAAAGCGTGATTAAACATTCTGCACTATTCATTATCTATAGAATAACACACGCGGGTATAAACCCCCCCTAAAACATTACACGCACGCTCGTTCACCCCACACCACCCCAAACGCAACGTTTTTCTCCCTGGCAAGATAAAGACCAAATAAAAAAAGAAAACGAGAAAAATCCATCTGTCTCTTTTTAACGTAGGCAACGTGCGTTCGTGCGAGCGGTGTGACATCTAAGCTACGAATGACTCACGAAAACTTGGACTCCGCCCGAGACGGCCGCCTCTATCCGTCTCTCTCACTTTTTCACACTTTTCATCTGGTGTGTACGAGTTTAAAACGTCGTATGTACGTTCTAGTGTACAGTGAAATTTCAACTGTATTTTGAAAGAGTTAAAAATCAATTTCGTAGAGGATGTACAGCCTATTGAAAATATTTTAGAATGAAAGCGTTTGAGAGTGGAAGGTCTCTCTCGCTCGCAAAAAAGCTGTACCGGCGTGCGGGGTGCGGGGGTGTCGGTTAGAGGGCGCGGGGGCAGGGGATAGTGGCCGCCATGATGCCCGCCGACGGAGGACCAAGACTGGTATTAATTTCGGCTTATTTTATCCGTTGATTTCAAGTATTTTATTGCTAATAATATCAAGTGTAGAAAATATTTTTACAAAAAAAAAATTTTGAAAGTATTGGTGTGAAGTATAACATTGATATGAAGGGATACCTTATTTTTTTTTAGATTAGATAGACCTTATCTAATAAAAATAGATCTACCTACTTACTTTTTTTTTTTTTTAATTATTAGATATTTTTTGTTTAGCTATTGGATAAGTAGTATGATATTTTTTTTGTTTTATTTTACGAACTATTGATTTTTAGGTAGGTACCTAAGTAGATTACAATAAGAGCAATAGATATAAAAATTCTATCATAGATATAATCTATAGAAATTCACTTATACAGTCATCTATGGTAATGGTTGTATAAGAGAATTTCGAATGCTTCAGATGTGGTTTCATGGCTCAGTGGTCATAACGTCCCCCCTGTAAGGGAAAAATCCCGGGTTTGAATCCCGTCGAAGCATTCACTTTTTCCGATCAACATTTGATCTACAATATAGGTAATACCTTGAGTCGCCCCGTCTTTCCTATTCTAGCTTGCAAACATGGCAATACCTATGGATGAGATAGGTATGTGTTTGTTTTCTTACTTAATAGAAAATCCTTCAATACTTATCTATAAGGTTAGGTACCTACCTACTTAAAAGAAGTAAACAATCTCAGCGTGTCTTTTTAATATGTTTTGTTTAAAAACTCAGTATAAAAATACATTTCTGCTTAGTAGTAACGCATTTTGAAGACTAAAAACCTGTAACGAACCATTAGTTAGTCAGTTAGTTAGCCTAGTTTATAATTATGTTTAACATGTATTTTTATAAAAAGTTGCTACAAGATTGTTTACCTTTTTTGAACTACCTAAACAAATGGAGTATAAGTAGAGAGCTCTTCATGATCAAATCAAATCATGATGAGATTTGTTGAATTTAATCTCACTTAAAAGCTAATTAATAAACTATAGTTTATTAATTATCTTTTAATCTTAGTGTTTATAATGTTGACTTGACGGTAAAGTCGTGACCACGGATGCTGCAACGTATCCGAAACGTCGTCGGCAAAAGTTAGTGTTCAAAAATATATCGCGTGAAGTCCCGAACATTATAAACACTATGAGTAAACGCCGCGATAATTTAAAAGTTACATATAGTCACTCTTGTGCAGACTTAGGTACCTCACGGGGTTGGAAGGCGTCTGTAAACTTATTTTTAAAAATAAAACCTTTTACCGACATGTTACGCTCTAAAGTGTATTAAATAAGAAAATATCAAGGATAAGGTTATCGGCAGATGGGTCCCACCATCGCGTTAAATATGGTTGTATTGTATAGGAGAATTTCTAATGTTTCAAATATGGCCTCGTGGCTCAGCGGATAGTCTTCGCCAAGAAAGAACGAGGCTCTCGTCCGAAACATTAACTTTTTCCAATCTAAAGGATAATAGTAGTATATATCGCCGTACAAAGTTGTTTTAAGAGGTAAACAAAATAGCCAAACATTATTTACAATTGCCATTTTCAGAATCAAGACCTACCTGGGTTTTTTCAAAGATTTTTTCCCTTTATCCAAAATTTTGTTTTCTGGATTTCTATTCACCCCGTTTTACGGTAAGTAAGTTAAAACAGTATGTAAAATTCATGTCATATCTACTTTTAAATAAGTCTATGTCAAAATCTAAATACATTAAAAATCATTTATTTGCACAAATATGATCAAACATGATGTTACATAAGATTACTACTGTTCAGCACATCTACCATTCAATGGCATGCAGGCTCTATTTAAATTCTTACATTTGCATGCTTAGAAACAAAATTATAATACGATTACAATTACGATTACAAGAATTAGATTAAAATACAAAATGCCTTAGAATAATCAGTCATAATAGGATGTCTACATAGCAATAATAATAATCATAACAGTTATTAACATTTATTTATTATTTATTAATAAACTAATTATTGAAATAAAATTAAAACTAAAATGAAAACTACAAAAAAGACTTAAATTAAAAAGAGTCGTGGAATTCCTCCGCATCGCCATCGCATGCCTTTTGTGGTAAGTTTCCCAGAAGACTGGCAGCATTGCCACGTTGTATAGAAATGCTTATTCTCTGTCCTAAAAAAAGGCCAGTCCTCTGGTCACGAGAAGCGTCGATACGCTACGATACGCTTCGCAATCTAATAATCATAATGTCTGAGATAATTCACAGTGTCCAAAACAAATTATCCATAATGTCCACAATAGGCATTAAAAATTGTAATGTCAATAAATAAATAAAATTTTGTAGTAGTTAGTCATCTAGACGCCATAATATAAATGTTTGATTTCCTCTGGCACGGCATTATAAACACGACCACACATTGCTGTACAATTTTTGAATACTACTAATAAACTAGTTTATATACTAGTTTTTTTAGTACTACTAGGTCTCCATACAAAGTTTTTTCAATACTACTAGGTCTCCATACAAAGTTTTTTCAATACTACTAGGTCTCCATACAAAGTTTTTTCAATACTACTAGGTCTCCATACAAAGTTTTTTCAATACTACTAGGTCTCCATACAAAGTTTTTTCAATACTACTAGGTCTCCATACAAAGTTATTTCAATACTACTAGGTCTCCATACAAAGTTTTTTCAATACTACTAGGTCTCCATACAAAGTTTTTTCAATACTACTAGGTCTCCATACAAAGTTTTTTCAATACTACTAGGTCTCCATACAAAGTTTTTTCAATACTACCTACTAGGTCTCCATACAAAGTTTTTTCAATACTACTAGGTCTCCATACAAAGTTTTTTCAATACTACTAGGTCTCCATACAAAGTTTTTTCAATACTACTAGGTCTCCATACAAAGTTTTTTCAATACTACTAGGTCTCCATACAAAGTTTTTTCAATACTACTAGGTCTCCATACAAAGTTTTTTCAATACTACTAGGTCTCCATACAAAGTTTTTTCAATACTACTAGGTCTCCATACAAAGTTTTTTCAATACTACTAGGTCTCCATACAAAGTTTTTTCAATACTACTAGGTCTCCATACAAAGTTTTTTCAATACTACTAGGTCTCCATACAAAGTTTTTTCAATACTACTAGGTCTCCATACAAAGTTTTTTCAATACTACTAGGTCTCCATACAAAGTTTTTTCAATACTACTAGGTCTCCATACAAAGTTTTTTCAATACTACTAGGTCTCCATACAAAGTTTTTTCAATACTACTAGGTCTCCATACAAAGTTTTTTCAATACTACTAGGTCTCCATACAAAGTTTTTTCAATACTACTAGGTCTCCATACAAAGTTTTTTCAATACTACTAGGTCTCCATACAAAGTTTTTTCAATACTACTAGGTCTCTATACAAAGTTTTCATGAATTCACAAAAAAGTAAAATAAATTAATAACTTATGTTCATACATTAAATCGAAAAAGTCTAGCTCTGGCGCCGTTCGACTTCTTTTATTTATGGTCAATTTATTTGTGAGAATATTTCGTTGTTTGTAACTCAAACATGCTCTAACGGCTGAACATGACTAGCTGTTTGCATCAGGGATAGGATAGATATGATCTATAGATATGTCTGACTGTTTATCACAGGGATAGGATAGTTACGGTCTTTTTTTTCGTGCGAAAATACCTCACGGAAACCCCCCTTCCTCGCCGGAGCCGGTTGGAGACGTTATGTCGTACTCAAACCGACCAAAACACACGTCGTCCATGGGTCCTTGATTGCCGGAGGTGAGATTATACAAGACATATCTCTCGCACTCCGGCACACCAGGATAGTTATGGTCTGGAACTATACAACGGCAACTTTTTGTCTCTCGTATAGATTTCCATTAGTAGCGGGAACTTGATAATAAACATAATTCTGCTCATACTATATACTAATTTGGCATTTTTACAATCTTCCAACACTCTTCCGGACCTTTTGGTCATAGCATGACGTTATATACATATAAACATTATTCTTGAATGATTTTATAACGGAGGAAACCTTTAGATCAGTACGGGAACCGTACTTACACTTAAATCGCACATACTCACTACCGCTACATCAATTATGAATGTGGAAAATATTCAAAATCAGTGGAGTACAATGGCAATTTCAGATAAATGATATTTAATAACCTAATAAATGGAGGTGCGGGTTCGATTCTCACTCAGTGCAAATATTTGTGTGCATGAATATGAATATTCGCATCGGTCTGGGTGTTTCTTTGTATAATATGTACGTTTACAAAAAAAAAATCTAAGTATGTTTATCCGCATTCTAGAATCCATAACACAAGCTAGTTAAACTATGCTTACCATGGGTCTAGGTGGCGTTCTGTAGATTGTCCTAGAATATAGAATAGAATATTATAATCTCCAAGTTATCGGTGAACTCTTCTGGTAGCAAAATTATTAATTCCATAGCAACAATGAGCCAGTTCAATCGCATGAATCACTTTCACACTTAATATCGGTTGTTTTCATGAAAAACATCATTATTTCAGCCTTTACCCAACTTGGGGGCATTTTAGTCTGAGTAAGATACGGTTAAACTTCGATATTTTCAGTAAAGCGACTTTTTTTGAACTTCAACTAGCCGTAACAACTGCCATAGATATTCGTATGGCAACCAAGATAGACGCCTTAAAATGCTCTTCGAAGCACGAACAGACTAATGCAAAAGCACGGAGCGGGCATTGAACCTGCGACTCCAGTGCACTTGCTTTCGCTACCGCTACGCCATAGAATAAAAAATATAACATTACATAACATAAACTCACGCCTATATCCCCGAAAGGGTAGGCAGAGGTGCTAGCACCCACATTGCGCCCGTTCATGTTTAAGTCCCGAGTAATAGGTGGCGAGCCTAAACCGGACACTTATAAACCTGAGATAAATACACACATAACTTCGAAAGTCATTGGTGTGTGCCTTGGTAAAACCTGGGATCGAACCCCAGACATCGTCTCAACAGTCCATTACTAATACCACTAAGCTACCGCGGCTACTATATCACGAAAAAAATATATAAAAAAATTCCCAGAAATCGATTCAAACTCGGGACCAATCGACCGAAGCTAAGTTTTTATAATAGGTACTTAGATGTACTCTGTGAATTAAGGTCCTACCAGACACTTCTTCCTCTTAAGTGTTCTCACATTGTAAATAGTATCTGACGTAAAATCTGATTCCTACCGGCTTTCCAAAGTGCTTTTTCTACGGGCTTCGCGTTTGAAAATTTTCGCTCTACGCCACTGATAAAAGAATCTGAATGGCAATACTACCTCCCTGGTGTTGCAAAAGTCCATGGGTCACGATAACCAATTTCCATCAGTGGCCCGGTGTGCTTATCTACCACCCAAGTGGCATTAAAATTCTTACGCCTATAAATCCCCAAAGGTGAACATGTCGTACCCTCAGGGAAAAAAAAGCATAAGACGGAAATGCTGATTTTTCAGTATGGCGAAAAAACTGAATTTATGGGCATATTTACTTTATTTCCAAACGTAGAAGAATTATTCTTATATCAAAAAAAGGAGAAAAAAATATTGCACTTCGTGTTGTATTTAAGTTAGTACTAATGTTTATAGTTTATTAGGAATTGTAAAAATAAATTATTATGCTATTTTTCAGAATACAATAAAATAAAGCATTCTGAGTATCAAAATTTATGCCAGACTTTGCTAGAAAAGTAAAATATATTTCAAAAAGTATGTTATATTAAAGCAGTAATGAACTCGTGAATATGAACATTTTTGGTAGTATAAGTAAGATTACTGCATTATTTCCTTTATAAAAATTATGTTTGTAATGCACAAGCAATATTTACCCCTTTTTTCAATATAGGGGCTTGTTAAGATAACTTAAGTAAACAATAATAATTACATATTTCATTATATGTTTTAGAAAAGTTAGCTGCATATTAACACATATTACTTAGAGTTATTATTTATGACTACAGGGAAAAACAGAGAATGCATTTTTTTATGCATTTTTTTTTATTTTAGGCAAAATACTAATTATAGTTTTGGTAACAATTAAAGTTCGTACTATCAACAATTAAATTGCACAATAATATTCAGTAATTTAGAGTTTCGGTGAAGATTACTACCACTATTGATTTTTTTATGAATTCTTAAATAATCAGTAAGTAGATAATTTGATAAGACTAAACTTGTAACAATTAACGAATTAAGTTTTTATTGGCTCCGTACAATAAAATATTTATGTTCTCTCAGTAAACGAAATTCAATTATGTCAGGGGAATAACGGATAAAATCGGCTCCGTACTAAAAAAGTATTCCATCCCGACAGTTTACGCACCAGGCATTAAAGTAAACAACATCGTGGGCACACCGAAGGATATCTTGCCGCTTCAGACGCCAGGGGTCTACAAGATAGATTGCAGCTGCGGTAGTTCATATATAGGCCAAACAAAGCGGACTATTGCTGATAGGGTCAAAGAACACATTGCAACTGTAAAGAACCGCCGGACGAGCAAATCAGCGATTGCAGAACACCTTTCAGTAGCAGGCACGAATCACTGGATTGTATTGCACAATACGCAAGTTCTCTCCACCGAACGTCACTTTTATTCGAGAGCTGTACGTGAAGCTATTGAAATCTAGAAGTACAAGAATTTCAATCGGGAAGACGGTTTCAAGTTATCTGCGACATGGAATCCAGTGATAAAAAACTTGCTGCCTCGCTTTTCTGCGCGGTCGGATAGACACCAAGCCATTTGCACAGATAATAGGGACCCTGTGAGTGTGGTATGTGATGGTACCTGCAGAGAAAATAATATAAAAAATGTCGAAAATGTGCGGGTAAATGTATAACCGGCTACCTCACGAACTCGATGACGGAGGGCGTGCGCGGCTGAGACAGTCAGCCTATGACCACGGCCGGTGCAACCTGGTCGAAATGTCAGGCATTCCAAAGGTTTTTTTTATCTATGGCACGTCAATTTGACTTCACCTCGCCTGATGTTAAGCTGAAGACAAAGTCTCATAAAAGATTTTGAAGAAATTGAAAGAGTTTTGTATTACCTATACGATGATCGCGTTAATTCCCGTTTACATATTATTATAAGACTGAATTTGTTGAATTACACTCTGTTCTGTTTCGCTGGCTGGTTTATGAGGTCTATTGGTATGTTGTCCTCGAAGGTTTGTTATTTGGTCACCATTAGCATATTTATCAATGGCAGTGTAAACTGTTCTTTCTTTAATATCTAGCGTATTAAGAAACATGGTTTTGCACACTTTTCAATCAGTCACAAGACATGCATCGCTTTATGACGGCAAATAATAAACCAATGTACGATTTCGTTCACGTTTACGCTGCATTTTCATAACTTTAGGTTCTATAATCTCGGTGTTTTTCAAAATGAACTGCCATTGAGTTTCATGGTTACTAGAAGTCCAAAATTGCTTAAATATTCCCAACCTTTTTCTAGGGTTTGTATTAGCTTCAGTTACTAACACTGGACGAGATGTCATTGCTTCAGATTCTGTGGTGGAATTATTTCCAGCTGGTATAGTTTCAGCGTGACAGGCTATAAGTGAAGGGTCAGAAGTTATAGGCCGAGATTATAGAACCTAAAGTTATGAAAATGCAGCGTAAACGTGAACGAAATAGTACATTGGTATATTATTTGCCGTCAAAAAGCGATGCATGTCTTGTGACTGATTGAAAAGTGTGCAAAACCATGTTTCTTAATACGCTAGATATTAAAGAAAGAACAGTTTACACTGCCATTGATAAATATGCTAATGGCGACCAAATAACAGACCTTCGAGGACAACATACCAATAGACCTCATAAACCAGCCAGCGAAACAGAACAGAGTGTAATTCAACAAATTCAGTCTTATAATAATATGTAAACGGGAATTAACACGATCATCGTATAGGTAATACAAACCTTTGGAATGCCTGACGTTTCAACCAGGTTGCACCGGCCGTGGTCACAGGCTGACTGTCTCAGCCGCGCACGCCCTTCGTCGTCGAGTCCGTGAGGTATCCGGTTGTACATTTACCCACACATTTTCGACATTTTTTATATTATTTTCTCTCCAGGTACCATCACATACCACACTCACAGGGTCCCTATTATCTGTGCAAATGGCTCGGTGTCTATCCGACCACGCAGAAAAGCGAGGCAGCAAGTTTTTTATCACTGGATTCCATTTCGCAGATAACTTGAAACCGTCTCGTCTTCCCGATTGAAATTCTTGTACTTCTTGATTTCAATAGCTTCACGTACAGCTCTTGAATAGAAGTGACTTTCGGTGGAGAGGTATCTTTTTGGGTAAGTAAGCGCATTTGAGATAATTTCCTTATAACGAATAAAAAGATAATCGTGTATACAAGACTAGCGATGTAAAAAAAAATACGCATTTAAATCATAATAATTGTTACTATTAATATTCTACATAAAATATTAGGGATAAACGTAGTAAAAAGTAATACGTCATATTTCTCAATTTATTCTTTGCGTTATATCACTTAATCTACTAATCCGTAAGATAAAATGTAATGGAACAAAAACTCTCAAAACGAATTTCTTGTTTTAATTCGTCAAATTTAACAAGAAAAATATGAAAAAAATTTAGTATATGTATCTTTAAACGTACTTTTCAAATATGATAAAATCGATAAATCAAAATAAAATCACTTATGCCTATTTTGCACTGGGGGTGCGATGTGTGTTGACAATTACTTTTCGCTTACATTTTGATTTCACGTAATACTAGGCGACTCTACATACACATGCTCACGCTCATAATCCTCGAGGGGTAGGCAGTGAAGTATTAAACATCCACATTTCACCAACTATGATTTTCGGCCCAACGTAATAGAGGTCGAGCCTATTGCCGCCAATCGGGCAGTTTGTAAGAAAATGGGTAAAAAGTTGCAGCAAAATAAATTTATACTTTTACCCAATTCCTTGCTATGGGCGAGTCTATTGTCGTCAATTTGGCACATTGTCATAGGCAGTGTTTACTATGAGAAAAGACCAACCCTATTTTTTAGTTACCCTATATAAGGGTGGCCCTATTCTTCTTTGCCGGGAACCGTCATGGCGGTAATAAGCAGCAACTATGCTTGCTTGCGATACATAAATATAAAAACAGTTGCATATAGGTCTAATCAATATAAAAACAGTTTTGGTCTTTCTAAGTAAGCTTCAAAGAATCGTGTTTCATTTTTAAATCCTCCATAATATAATCTTCTTTACTGTCTTTGTATACCTTTTTTATGTGCGGAAATCCCTACCGATTGTTCCCCGCTGAAGTCAGCGTAGGTGGTTGAAGATATCGGACTCCAACCTACCAACATTACCGAGGGTAAGGTAGCCTCTGGTATATCCGACCGTTATTATATACAGCAAAACCAAAGTTCACATTTAGAGGATTTACCCATAGTCCCAAATGTAAGACCCACTAGGCACTATTACCCATGGTCGCACTAGTGACTAGTGTAACCACAGGGAATATTTTTTCTCCGTAGCTTTAGTTAAAGAAATGTTATAATTTAATTTTACTCTTCTTTTATATTTTTTTTAATAAACCAGTTAATTTTATATCAACTGTAGTAAATTATGTAATCTGTGTCTATGGTTACTTAAGTTTTTGAACTGTATTAACTAACTGTGGAAGATTAAAAAGGTTAAAACGCTAATTTTAACCGTCCACCCAAACACATATTACCTACCAATGAGGAACATCATAGTTCATTAGGTACAGGAAGTTTCAAAAGGACATAATATATCTTAAAGATTACTTAAAAGGAATCATTTTGACATGGCAGTTAACTAGCGTATCAAAGGTAAAGTTCACATACCCCAACGGTTAAAGTGCATCGAACCGGTTTGGTTTGATATCATATAGGGTGGCATGTGAAAGATTAGTAGCGACATCTGTTGTCGAATAGTCAAAATAAAGTTACATGAAATAAGTTATTGTTACAAAAAAATGTCACTGCACTTTGTAAAAGGATTTTAAAATTCCAGTCTGAACTTTGTATTCAAACTTAATAATTAATAATTTTTTTAAATGGAAAGAAGTTTCATCATATTTTTAATATAGGTGGCGCTACTTGCAGACAGATGAATCATCACCATGATGAATGATTTGTAATTAATGCATTCTCTCGTAAACCACTCAAAATATTTATTATTTAACATATTGCAAGCATTCATATAAAAAGTGTTATAACTCAAAATGTTATTACAACTTTTTGGTGTTTCAAGTATGCAACCGGTTTTGCTACTCACCGCTAGATGGCCAGTGTCGATATCTTTTTATTGGATTTGAGCTTGTTGTGGCAGCTCGTTGAAGTGTTGCAGATAAACTGAATTAGTTTTTTTTTGACCAGCAATAACAACACTGTTTTTCTTTCTTTGCTTTTAGATAGGGTTAACTGGATATCTTTTCTGATTGGACTTTCATTTTTTAGTATGCATTCTTTTTCAATATGGTTGCGATTTGTAACAAAATTGTTTTACGTATGTCGACTAACTTCTTGTAGTCCTAGTTGTAAGAATATACGTGTATGTTGTAATATTATGTCTTTTACTCAAATTCCCTGGTTCCTGTGACCCTTTAGGGTTACATTCTTCTAACTAGAACATTAGTGAAAGTTTATTCATATCGATAAAGTTTATTTAACATTTTATTTTTATTATTTATTGAAATTGTTATTGATGTTTCGGATTCCTTTTTGAACCAACATGAAAATATCCGATAAAAAAATAACTAAATACTCGATACACATAGTTTTTTTTTTCAAAATGCTAAAAGTGCAAGCAAATAACTGTCTATGTTGTCTCCGCAAAATTTGAAGGAAGATATATTATTTACACCGCATAGCAAGGAATCAGTCAATTATTTTTCGAAAATTTTTTAGCTGAACATTTTTTTGACAAAGTGCCCGATTGGTGGCGGTATGTGGAACCGAAAGTCATAGTTGGCGAAATATGGGTGTTAGATACACCTCTATCGCTGAACATAAATGTATCTATGTATGGATTAATTAAATAACAAAAATTATTACCAGACAGACTCGCAATGAGCTAAACAATTCCCCTTACAGAACTCGACTCGTTGTCACAGCAATTAAATTATCTTCACGTCACAAAAGTATGAAGACTTGGTCCGACTTCGAGCAATTAGCCCCCACAGGGGTGGGCCGGGGGAACCAACCCGTCGAATCATCTTCCCCCCACGGTTCTCTGATGAAGATATGCAAATGTGAGAGATAGTTTGTTGGGATCGACCTTTTAGTTTTGGGTGGAGATTGGAATACAATGGCTGGGTACCAACTGGTGAGTATGTACCAAGGTTGTCGAAATGGTTTATATTTTACTTTACTAGCTTTTAGCCGTGGTTTTCTCGGTATAGAATCTCGTTCCAGCAACTTGTGTGATAATTATGTGGGATAAAAGTAAAAATTCATAAATTATTTATTTTGTATAGAACATTTAAAGAACGTCAAAATTAAAAATGTTACCTATAAGTTAATTTATAGTTTAGCAAATGGACTACCGGTTCGAAACGTGGCCTAGGCTTGAGAAGACTCCGGCAAGACGTAACGCAACGGGTTTTCAAATGAACAGCTCGTTTCCAAGCTTGTTTATCAGTCAAATGTTTCTATGTATAATATGTATGTACCTATTTAAAAAAAAAAGTATCTAAATATGTTTATCCGCATTCTAGAACCCATAACACAAGATAGTTAAACTATGTTGACCATGGGTCTAGGTATCGTTGTGTAGATTGTCCTAGATTTTCGTAGAATATAGTTAAAAAAAACTTAGCATTACTTTCTTTTAGTTTAAGTTAGTTAAAAAGTTTATACATACACTCATGTGTTATTACAGATAGTAATCCATCCCTAAACCAAATTTCAAGTAGATTCAGCCGCCACTTATCCAATAGCGATAAAAAGTAAGATATGAAATGTAAACAAGACCACTAAAAGAAAAAGAAACTACATTATTATTCGTTCAGTATATTTTGCGCACATCGCAAACACACCAACAACAATGAAAAAATAATCTTCTTGTGTTCAATATCGTTGAAACACATGTAGCAGACGATATGTCGATACGACACAACGACACATCGTGTTTTGCACTCGATAGCAGTTGTCGTATGTCGTCGACGATGATTCGTTCGAACATAATCCAAGTAATTTTTTAATCTCCAGTGTACAGCAACAGCTATTTTACGATTGTATCGGTTGATAAAAATAATTCCTCGGAAGCCTCGTAGCGTGCTACGTCTTTTCTACAATACTACAATGTTCGTAGACATTCCGTAGCACCTTATTGTTTTACATTAAAAAAAGATATTAACATCTCCTTAATATTTGATATTTCCCTATTTGTTTCTTCATTTCTGAGTGCATCTAGACTATGAATTTTAGCGCCTGTATGCTATTGTACGCCTCAGCTATTTTGACTTTTACGGGAGCGATGACACACGAATTCTCGTCCACCTACAATCTTAGGTATCTAAAGCATGGTTGAAGACCACTGTTGATGCTAAGGGTATGACATCCTTGCCGATCGCATACAGCTGTAGCAAACATAACAAAAATAAACAAGAGTTAGAACATCTGTGGACTGGTGATAGTGAACGAGGCTGCTACACAGGTGACGCGGTTTTGATTCCCGCTCAGTGCATATATCTGTATGCATGAATATGGCTATTTGCATTAGTGCAGTAATGCCTCAGAGACCATGTTAAGCCGTCGGTCCCGGTCATAAAAACATCTATGCCAGTCGTTACGGGTAATTGAAGCCCTTTTTTATAGTGCGACAAGTCTAACTAACTTCGATTTAGTCTAGAAAGTTGACCCCAATTAATTGAGAAATGACTAAGAAAATTATGATGACGTCATCTACAGCTGCTGTATGTGACTATAAACTCGTATCTTAACGATGATCAGTGCTAAAAATATGGCCCACAAACTAGAACCCTAGACAAATGCATTGGTATTTGTCACACGTGCTGCCTACCCTGTAGAAACCTTCTAATGCCCTTCTTGAAGAACTCCATATTGTAGTCGCTTGGGAAAACCACGGCAGGAAGCTCATTCCACAGCTTGAGTGTGTGCGGGATGAAACTCCTTTCATACCGCACAGTGCGCACCGTTTCCGGTCGTAGTGTGTGAGGATGACCTCCCTCTCTATGGCGAGCGGTGCGATGATAGAAAGTATTTTGACAGTTATGACAAGCGTGAACGAATGTCATACATCCATCTATTCTATTACAATCTACTATTCGATTGTCACTGGTCTAGGGCCCCAGGGCCTCTAGACAAAGTGACATTCTATTAATGAAATCACGTCGAAGCGAAATAAAATATTCATAACATAACATAACATAAACACACGCCTATATCCCATAGGCAGAGGTGCTATCACCCTCATTTCGCCAGTTTATGTTTAGGTACCGATGTAATAGGTGGCGAGCCTATTGCCATTAACTGGACACTTATAAACCTGTGATAAATACACACATAACTTCAAAAAGCATCGAAAAGTCATTGGTGTGTACCATAGTAAAACCTGGGATCGAACCTGAGACCTCGTCTCAGTAGTCCATTACCCATATTACTAGGCTACCGTGGTTACCGCGGGTAAAATATACAAATTTCATTAAATTTTTGTAGTCCCATTACAGATTTTTTCAATCCCATATACTTAACTAATCGATTTCATGGGTGTTTCCGTAATTAGAATGTCCCTAGGTCTAGAGCCCCTACTGGATTTTATTAGCTGATCTCATAGTGTTCAGAAGTATCGGGACTTCACGCGATATATTTTCGAACTTACTTTTGTCGACGTTTCGGGTGCGTTGCAGCATCCGTGGTCACGACTTCACTGTGTCGCGTGCAGTCCCGAAACTTATAAACACTATGAGTAAACGCCGCGATAGTTTAAAAGTTACATTAGCTGATCTGTCGAAGTCCGCCTACAAACGTGCGTTCCACTCGCAGCATCCCAACCGCTTAACTAAAGCCATCATCCTCGCACCCACGTAGCGAAGATCATTATCTAGCACGAGAAAGTTGGGTGGAATCTAGTTAGATCCCCCTCCGGCCGCCCCTCACCCCCGGCCGCACCCCACAGCAACCTTAACTTGTTATAACCAGTTTAAGCCAGTTCGGTTTAGTTAGGCACCTGCGATACAAGGCAAACACACGGTTTGTCTTGCTATTTGATTATTCGCTATTGTTTTTGGTACTGTTTTATATATTGGTCACGTATGTTGGTGAAAGTTGGCCGAGGTTGAACAAAAGTTTTCACTGAGTACTAAAATAGCTTAACTTGCGTAGTGTCCAAACGGGACTTGAACCCGTGACTTGAACATTAAACAGATAAATGTATCTACTACAATAAGAGATACATTTGAACCATATAACACTAGTATCTTGTGTAAGGATCCCCACGGATAGGTACTACCTCTGCCAAAATTGGTACAGGTGATTATGTCGGACTCAAACCGACTAAAACGCCGTAGGTCCTTGATTGCCGGGGGTGAGTTTATACAAGACACATCTCTCGCACCTCGGTAGACCCGGGGACATCTCTTTTGAGCAACCTAAAATACTAATATTTCCTCTTTCCCCCTCCAGCTAAGCTCAATAGCTTCAGTAAGGAGTTCACATTGGAAGTATAATAGCAAAGATTCGAACCTAGTACCTTTCAATAGTCGACACGAAAATTTAAAGACTTACGATGAAAACACTACCAAGCACATGAAAACTTAACATAACTCTCATATAAACTCACGCTTTTATCCCCGAAGAGGTAGGCAGAGGTGCTAGCATCCACATTTCGCCAGTTTTATCTTTAGGTCCCAAGGTAATAGGTGGCGAGCCCATTGCCATTAACCGGGCACTTATAAACCTGCGATAAATACACACATAACTTCGAAAATCATCGAAAAGTCATTGGTGTGTGCCATGGTAAACCTGGGATCGAACTCGAGACCTCGTGTCTCAGCAGTCCATTACCCATACCACTAGGCTACCGCGTAACTTAACAAATACTTATATAAAATAGAGTATGTTTACCTCGACCGCAGTCAGATCTCCTCCTGGCGTATTAAGATAAATAAATAGCCTAATATGCTTATGTAAATTGTTAAGTTGGGCCAGCCCACGCTGATAAACCGGTAGATAAACCGCCAGACGGATTGTACGAAAAATAAGATTTTATGTACCGAGCGACCTTGTGGCCTAATGGCCGGTAACTTGGAACAGGGTTTGTATAAATTTTTAACCATGTTTTAATGTGTTACACTACTCATCTGAAATATGTTACTTTGTATCCCACCTCCGGCGATCGAAGACCCAAAGACAGCGTGCGTTTTAGTTGGTAGACAGAAGAAATAGTGATGAAAATTGAGAAAGGTATGGTAAGATGGTTCGGTCATATTGAGAGAATGGATGAGAGAAGACTAACAAAACTGGTGTATGAGGTAAGTGTGGAGGGTACTGTCAGAAGGGGGAAGACCTAGGAGCATATACCTGGACCAAAGCGGGGAAGTGCTAGAAAAGGGGCAGGTTAGGAGTACCCTAAACCGACCAGCATGCATGAAGAAGATAATGAAAGTGAATGAAGTGAGAGTAGTAGACCACGGTTCTCCATTTGCTACGATCCGATGCTACCCCTATGGATTTAATTTATGTAAGTACAGTCATATGTCATTATATGTATACGTTTTAGAACTTTTTCACATTAATCTTGTCGAATTTTACCGTTTCATTTCATAATGTTGACTTGTCATTTATTATTGTGACAAGGTTCCAAAGTGTATACTAGTACAATAGAAGAGTCTCCTTATATTGACATATATGTTTACTGACTGCCATAAACGTCAAAACACATATAATTTGGTTCTAGATTGCACTGTATGGAATGTCTTGGAACATTTATTTATAGGGTATATACACACAATACAAACAGTGATAGCTATTAGTATACAACACTACAAGGTGTAGGCTAGGGTAGGCACCGGTGCGTATGGTGCGTGCGACCCTATTGACCACTGAGCGTGACTCCCAACTAGGGCTTCTTAGCACAATATTTTTAAACTTATTTAGGGTGGAAACACATCTATACGTAGTTTTACATAGCATTTACATGTTCTAAGGCAGCGTGAGGCTCGACAAAATGAAAAATCACAAGTATACTATTTTTATGTTTGGATTGGATATTTGAACTTCGATATCGCCATTGATCTTTGGACCATTGGTTGTGGAGATCAGATGGCAGTCGCTACACGGAAAATATCGAAGTTCAGCCACATCACAGTTCGACTGGAAAGCCGACCTCAACTGAGTTCGGAAAAGGTTCAGAGAATGAGTGACTATTTTTTATGTTTGATAGTTGATTTATAAAATATAAAATAATGATGATATCAGGAAAAAGTTTCTGAATAAATTCTATTTAAGTTATGGATATTATTTCAGTACAATTATATTATTCCATGTCCCAACACTACCAAAGTAGGAATAAGGAAATATGTGTACTAATCATCAGCTTGTGACCACGGCTAATGCATCCTGGCCGAAACGTCAAGCAAACAAAAAGGTAAATATTATTGTACATATTTACATGGTATTTACCTTATAATTGCTTTAATACCCGAGTTACACCATCTTAACTGGCCGTGAGATAAATCTCGCTTATCCGGCGATCGGAGTGAGGTGATAGTCCAACTACGCACGTAACGACACGTGGTGTACGCACATAAAGTGTTTATCTGCACCCGGCCTTAGGCGCCAAGGTGGACTGGCCACTGTCTTTGTGATAAGAGGTAGCGTGTAACTTAAATTACGGCCCCGGGTCTGCCGGGGTGCGAGAGGTATGTTGACTATTATCTCATCTCCGGTAACTAAGGATGCAAAGCGTTTTAGAGGGTTCGAGTCTGATATAAGCTGCCCAAGCTGCTCCGGTGGGGGAGAAATCCATGGTTGTTTTTCGCACAGTAAAAAAGGCATAGTTCGTTGACTGCACAGTATGTCGGATACCCCAAAAATAAATGGTTCTTCAGTACATACGTGATTTTCGCACTTGTAATAACGCCAATACTTTAACAACCAAAAACATGGTATATATCCTCATGATTATTATAATAGACATGTTAAAATGCTTTAATACACTCTTTTTTAAGTAGTAAAACTGGGTGAATAGGGTTTCAGGGGTAGATAGAGATAAAATGGTCAATAGAATTTCTTAAATAATTTCTTTTACTATATTTCAAATAAGCCTGTAATCAGATATTTGATATTTCTGTTATAACAATGAACTAGCCCAAAGTTTCGCATGACAAAAATCAGCTGACCATTTTATTTCTATTCACCCTTTGTTCTCTATACACCCCGTTTTACCGGGTAATTGAAAAACGCCATTTAAATTAGGTATATTATATCTTAGTCAGAAACTACTGATTTGTATAGTACCCTCTACCCTCTTGGCGGTTTTATCAGGATTGTCAGCATTCAACCACAGTAAAAAGCAAACACTGTAAGTTATTTTTAACGTCTTCTAAGCGTCATCTACGAAATTCGTAGCTCCGTAGCCCAAAATCCCTTTATTCCGGTATTATCAGTATGAGGTAGCTTTCCACTCTCTGTTTGAGAGCGTACATCTGCCAAACTACATAATGGATTTTATGCAGTTTATTATGAGCGTAACCGAGGAATGATGTGATTTTTTAAGACAAGTGCGAAATCAAACGAATATCTAGTTGAATAATGAAATGTGTACTACTGCCTTCTTTTCCCCCATTGACCTCTAACCGGTTGGAGATAGTCTGCATCCAACGGGTACCCGCAACTTTGACAATGTCGTCCAGTCATCTCGCGCGGGGATATCCGCCTACTTTTCCGCTCTACGCTTGTGATTTAAATCCCAAGAAGTAATTATCACGGCGCGATTGTAAAGTGTCGTTATTGCGATTACATTGTTACTAATGTGTTTCCGTACACTAAGTCATATCGTTCAGTCGTTCGGTTACTTCTCCCCCCTATTCTCCCCCCCCCCCCCTCCTCATGCCCTGGGCCATCATTTTCTGGTGCTCAATTAATGTTTAACTAACTTTTAACGCTATGGACATTGTACTGCTGACTTTGTCAACTAATTTAAATAAAATATGTTAGGTTTTAGTAGGTAAGTTAGTTTCTCCCTTAAAAACCCATAAGGTTACCCTTATAGGAACAAAATAATGTTATCTTTAAACAATATCTGACGTGAGAAAGAGTTGAAGGGAGATAATATGAATGGTTTTTTTATAAACCATTTCTTGCCACTTCTACCACTGACATTTGAAATTCGATTTCAGTCGGTTCGAGACCGAAATAACCTTATGGTTACGAAATACGGTTACGCGAAGAATACAACAAACATAGTAAATATCCCGATCGATTTAACAGTGAATACGAAATAACCTACCCAATCGGCTCTGGTAAACTTGGGATCGAACCCGAGACCTCGTCTCAGCAATCCCTTACCGTGATTCAGACCGACAGCATTTGTCCGGATGCTCCTGATACTAGTATTACTGTAAATAATGTATTTATTTAATTTCTTAGGATTTACACTTGTCTTTCAAGATACTTAATTTCCTTGCGATTAACACTACATAGTGCAGGGTCAAAAAATATTTTTTGAAATTTATTTAACAGCAACATTTTCGTTTAGGAATTCATTTTCGGCATACCCATTTTTTTACAAAATGCCCGATTGGCGGCAATATTCTCGCCCACTATACATGGTACCGAAAATCATAGTTGGCGAAATGTGGGTCTTTAATGCACCTCTGTCTACCCCTTCGGGGATAACGGGGAGCATATGTATGTATGTTTCAAGATACAGTACTCAAATATCGGGGTACAACGGTCCGAGTTCGAATCACACTATGATAGTTTAGTAAGATTGAAATAATATTACTTTTAAGAGGGGGTGTGGGAGGGGTAAGGCACGGGATCACATCGGAAACATGTTTCGCTGCTTTTCTGGACGAGCTCTGAGAGAGCTCTTTGATATCAAAGACGTACAGTCAACAAAATATATTCTTAATTACTTAACTCTAATTTTTTGATTACCTTACATTTTAAAAAACTAGCCTCAGTACACAGGCAGTACGACGGAAGCGTGAATTCGATTCCCGCTCAGTGCAAATATTTGTGTATATGAAATACTCATATTAACATCGGTTTGGCTATTTCTATGTATAAATTTAAAAAAAAAGTATATTTATCAGCATTCTAGAACACATTATACAAGCTATTAAGCTACGTATGAGTCTAGGTGACGTTGTGCAGATTGTCCTAGAATATTCATTTATATTTATTATTATTCGCGTAAACTATTACAGTATTAACTACAATATGACTAAGAGTCATTAATAAATTTCATAGCTATTCTGAGATTCCAATATATCCCTTTGTATGCTTAATCTTTAAAACTACGCAACGGATTTTGATGCGGTTTTTTTAATAGATAGAGTGATTGAAGAAGAAGGTTTATATGTATACCATCATGGTACGACGTGCAGTTATGAAAAATGTTGCGAAAACGGGGGTTGACGCAGACGAAGTCGCGCGGGTCAGCTAGTAAAATAATAAACCTTTTTGTGTAAATGAACTTCTGTCGTGGACTGTACTTACTTAGCGCTGTAAATATTGACGGTTGTACATTCGTACCGTGCGCTCACTAAGTTCCGCTCAATTCTATTCCATTTATACTCGTAGAACGAACATTTTCAAGTACTAATTACTTAGTAGGTACTTCTTAGTATACTGTACTTAAGTGTACGCTATCCATAATGTTATTGGTTTTTAGGATTGTATACCTGTAAAGAAAATTATTATGAAACTCTGGATGCGGTTTGGCTTTCCTTTCTATGACTATTAGTAATATTTTACTATTGCTATCGTTGGGATTGTTAAACCGTGGGTGAGTGGTGGGTAACTCTTCCGCCCAATATATTTTCTAGTAATGTATTTCCACCATTTAGCGCCTACTTCAATATTTTATATTTGTCTGTTTGGCAAGACCTTTTTCTCAAGAACATGTGAAGGTCTCTAGTTGAAATTGATACCACGCCACAATAAAAAAAGACAATCACACATAGACATAGAGTGCATTTTGTGACGTCACTGCGGTAAGCAAATTCATATTTAGAAATTAATTTCCTGTTCCAAATTCAAAATTCGTTCCCGCGTTTCTTTCAATCAATGAATCAAGCAATTAGCCTATTGCAGTCCACAGCTGGACATAGACCTCTCCCAATGTTGAGAGGTTTTTCCCTACTGTTTCCACGCTGGCCGGCTTAGGTGACAATTCACCCTATAAAATCTCAGCTATAGGTGAATTGCCACTCATTAAAGAAAATGTAAAAATAACGTTATTTAACAAAATTAATAAGAAATCACTAATCAAAATTTTAAAGTAACGAAGTGGAAATTGATAGTAAAAGTTGAATTAATAATAAACTTACGTAACAAAAAAACTGATATGACAATTTTACTCATGAATCATCATCATCATCATCATCATAGCATGAATTTAGGACCTAGCCACCAGAGAAACGAGGCCTCGCAGAAGGGTTGTTTTGGAAATTATAACAATATGTAATTGGTGACCCTTGATTCTAAAAATACAGTGTAAAAACACGTACTGTGCGTATAGAGAGTTTTTAACCACTATTTGGGTCCACTACTCGTCTTTACCTACGTATATGAATATTAGTCTGTTAGATGGTTAGAAGTAATTATTCTTGAACTCTGTAGGTACCTATTGACAGAGGTGTGAGGGTCGCGAGACGATTTGTTGCAGGAAATGAACTCGAACAGAGGTAGGAGGGGCTCTCTTCCTCTCTCACGTCTATGATACATGTTTACATAGCTCTATGGTTATACATTATTACGTTATTTTGAAAACATTTCATGGCTTGATTGGGAATGTAAAGGTCGTGCCATATATCTTGAACCTAAATCTCGTAAGAAACAACGCGGTTGTTTAGACATTTTTTTGTTTATTTTTTATTTATTGATGGTTTGATTATGATTGGTTATTTGAGTTTCTTCGTCAAAATAGCACCCCGTGCTATCCTCAGAAGACACCCACAAATGCGTACTTTGTATATAGAACATATTTTGAACACGTTTTGGGTATACCAAGATATACGAGTATGTAGAGGCTTCAGCTGCTAAGTCTGAGGTCGTGAGTTTGATTCCCACTAACTGCAAATATGAGCAAATATTTTCATGGGTTGTATTTATCTGGATGTTTTTATGTATTTATATTTATGTACCTATTTAATTTCAAAGTAATAATGTGTCCGAATTTACACTTAATACACCAGTTAGGTTTGTAAATTAAAAAAATCCTTTCGTAGTATCTAATTTAGTAGCTAAGTATTGACGGTATTTGTATTAAAACGCATATAGACGAATATAAAATTTAAATCTACCTTATACGAGTCAAATCTCAATACAAATTTTTTATTGTTAGGTATATGTATAAAATAACTATCATCATATTTCTAAATTTATTATTACTTACTAACTCCATCAAGACAACTGTAAGACATTCCCACAGAATCCGATCATCCCAACGATCCCACGACACTGACCAAACACTAAAATGGCTCAGGGTCAAAAAGACCAGAGTTCAAATCCGTAGCTGAACATGGGGATGCTGCATGCAACGTAATGTATGCACACACCTTTACACACAAACCAACTTAACTACACCACATCGAAAAACAAAAACTATTGTAAATTCAACTTTATTCCTTCGAGTTAAAGTTGTTAAACATTTTTTCGGTGTGTTGTTATTATTTTGGTGACTTACTCAGCACCCTTAATTTGTCCAGTTATAACCAGTTTTCGTACAATAGTTAGGCCTATTAACATAACTCCTTGACTGGACACTTATTAATATTTATAATCTGTGTTTCTGTTAAAAAATCGAAATCAGTTCTTTCAGTGGTGTCGCGGTGACTACGCGTGTGTTTGTAAATATTTCAACTTAGGATAGCTTACCAACGGTTTCGTAAAATGGCGAAAATAGGAACTACAGTTGAAACTGTCTGTCGGTTTGTTTTGTTGCAAATCAAAGACAATTTAGAACGACTTAATATTATTAAAGGAAACGTGGGGGGCTTTTTCAATCACAGAATGGTTGATAATATATACTTCACTGAATATTGAATTGAATATCTATGGCAGTCGTTACGGGTAGCTAAAGTCTCAAAAGATTCAGCAAACTACGGTACTTCGATGTCGCGAATGAGTTGTGGAGGTCAGATGGTGGCAGTCGTTTCATGAAAAATTTCGAAGTGAGTTTCGAATTGAATTGGAATAAGGCTCGAAAGATGATAACGTCATTACTTCGCCTGATGGTAAAGAAAGATCTCTAGTATGATTGCCTTCATACTTTGGACATCGCCTACAACACCTACATATAGACGTCAACTTGTTAAAAGGGTGTTCTTCAATTTGAGGACCTCGATAGATGTTTTCCATCCCCGCCTAAACAGTATAAGGGTAAGTTGTTTTCTGTTCTTTTTTCACGTGCTTTTTATTTAATTACTTATATACAGGGTGTAAGAGATACACTCTGTCTCTTTCCTCTGTCGCACCATTAAGACTTGGTATTCCTTACCAACTCACGTGTTGCCATCTTCTTGCAGTCCCCGGTCCTTTAGCGGGGCGTGAGAAAGTATCTGATGAGGCCGTCTAGCTGAGCGGTACCATGGTAACACTGTGTAATGGTGAATCACTGTGTAATTGTTTTCAGCTTACCATTAGGTGAGGTGAAGACAAATTGACGTGCCCTATATAAAAAAAAAACAAAATACACGCGAAAAATATTCCGTTCCCTTTGCCCTTCTTGGCAGTCGGGCAAAAATATACTATGTAGTAATATATACTACCCGCGTAATCCCTGAAGGGGTAGCCAGAGGTGTATTAAACACCCACAATTCGCCAACAATTATTTTCAGTCCCATGTAATAGGGGGCGAGCATATAAAGCTGCCAATCGGGCACTTTGTACAAAAATGGGTATGCCGAAAATAAATTTCCTAACCGAAGATGTTCCTGATTCCTTACAATGCGGTGTAAATCGCAAGGAAATAATTACGTGCGTACAAGCACTATCAATTAACGTCTTGAAGAGTTCAGACGGAATATATATTTAAATCCTAAATAAAATAAATACTACCGACACTATCTAAAATCTCTCCCCAGTGAAAACCTCTCAAAACTCTTGGTCAAAACCCTTCAAATAAGCCACAACACCGCAAAACGGAATATCGATTCTTTGCTACGATGTGTCCCATCACTAAAGAGCCAATAAATCGATAAACGTCGCGCGGACCAGCCGTCTCATCACTAATTTACAATTTTATGGCTTGTGGGATCGTGTGGGGGTGAGCAAGCGGGGGGTTAGGTCGCCACTCCATTAGTGGAGTTTGAACCCCCCGCGTGGACCAGTTAACCCTACGGGACTGGTCGCAGAAAAATTAAGTTTTCGTCAAGATTTTCTTTTTGTTTTCGTATTGAGAATTTTATTGTTTATTTTTTATTTATTTTTTCCATTCTGTCATCTTTTATACACAGTAAAATGTGACGGCACTGTTGCTGCATCCGCGAGATTTCAATTAGCGTCAATATTCTAATCTATTGAGTGATTTTATTTTTGAGGCGTCAGGGTCGTGAAGTTTGGTTTTCGTCGGTTCGTGCGGTTTTGATCGGCTCGAGTTCGACATGACAACCCTCGCTAACTTTGGCTGAGGGTGTCCGTAGGGGATTTCTGCACGGGGATAAAAATGTTCATGAGATTAAGCGCCTGTTATGTATACAAAACCTATGGAGTATGTTCATTTAAGTAGAAAAAAGCAACTAGATGGGTACTTTGGAGTCTCTATAATCAATAAAATATTAAACATTTCATTTATCTCACATATTACATTATTAAAACCTGAAAATAATATAATTATTAAGTAGTAAGACCTCCGTCCTACGGGGGCGCGGGTCTGGGGGTGACGGGTGGAGCCGCCTGTCGCCCTAGCAGAAGCAGGTCGCGGCGGCGGCGCAAAGTGGTGCACTTGGCGTGCGTTTTTGTCGCTTCGAGTCCGACATAACCTCTCCAACCGGCTCCGTCGGAGAAAGGGGGTATCCGTGGGGATTATTCGCACGAATAAAAAAAGGAACGTACCGAAGCGGCAGTAGAACGTACCTTGGTCGTGGATTCGGCGGCCAATTTCCTCGCCTGATGGTAAACTGAAGGCAAAGTCTCAGAAAAGAGAGTCACCATTACAAACACGTACTGTGTTACAATGGTTTCACGATGAACGTCTTTATCGCCGACTCCCAACTACCCACGGTCCCCATCGCAAAAGCCACAAAATAATATTATTAAAGTCAAAAAATAAAAATAAAAATTGAGCAAACCATAAATTTATATGCAAACCATACTAATTCACGCCTCCCGACAAGAAACGCGTGCAAAGGAGAAAGGACAAAACTGAGACGGGACAGAGAGGGAGATCTTTAAGATACGTTGTCATGACAACCGTGACGCACACATACACAGCGAACGATAGTTCGCACTCACACACCGGGCGAGTAGGTATTAGGAGAATTCGACCCGACCCCCAAAGTTTCAGTTATTAAGCAAATGCTTCGTAAACATTTTGGGTGGGCACCTTTACTTTCGTACTATAAATAGGACGACAGGGCTTAGAGCTTCAATTAAGTAAATGTATGTAAAGTTGCTTTGTTCAAATCTAGACGATAAATATTGGATTTTTATTGGGTTGACAACATCGTATTCTGGGCACTTTGTTTGGAAATAATAATATAATCTGTGGATGAAGAAAAAATTTTATATATTTTTTTTAAGTAACAAATCTTATAATGTTCCAAATAAACTACGAAAAACAACCAAAAGATTCGAGCTCCCGTCCATTGACAATACTTGACTAAGAATAACTTATATGCATACTATGCAATACTACTTGAGACTACTAGAAAGAGGGGAGTTATAAAAAGAACGAATTAAAAAAAATAGCGTCTGATGATGTATATCAAAAAGAGGTTGATGACCACTGCTTTTTATAACTGTCATATTAAGGATGACATTATAAAAAGGTACAATATCTATATTTAAAACAACACAGACCTAAGTGTAAAAAAATTTTAGTTAATTCATTTTAATTCCAAATTCAAAATTCATTCTATTTATACTATTGATTGATAGCACTTGGAGGAACTTATTCCTATACATATTCAAAACACACTTGTAATTCTCCACGATATCGTGAATAAATATCGTGGAGAAATACAAGTGTGTTATAAAGATGTTTATCAAAATGCATTCCCGACTTCGTCAATGTACCGTGTTAAGTTTACAAAACGTCATACATTAAACCTTCCTATTGCTATTTTGACCACAATTTACTAAAAAGTATGGCGTTCTAACTGCAGGGTGTATGGTGGTGAACTGTCCAACAAATTGCTTTCCCACTAACGAGCTTGCTGTTACTTGCGAGAACTAATAATGGCTGCTACATGGCCATTGGCTAGTAATTCATGGACGAGCTCTACAAGAAAGTTTCACTAGCGCGATTCAGAGATGTCAGCTTCTGATTTTTTTGCTAGAGAGATTATTTTAGCAGATTTTTGATATATTACTATTCTAAGACATATTATTCAGTGAAATATAACATAGCCCAAACTTTAGCTCGTAATGTTTCTTCTAGGAAACAGATAAACGCACGTATGTACCTACTTGTCTAATTTTTTTGTAATACTTAGATATACATAAGTAATAGAAGTTTAAAATATTAACACAAAAACAAGCAGATTAATACAATAGATATGCATATGATAAATATTTGCAATAAGTAGGAAGGGAGCCTGTGACCCAAATGCTCTGAGTAGAGCAGATAGTAGTTTGGTAGTGCACATGAATGTACCTAAATTTAACTAAAAAATCAGTACTTAACAGTTCCCAATTTTAAACACAGTCAGAAACTGGGGCTCTACCAGTACCTCCTAAAAGTAATATTATTTCAATCTTACTTCACTTTCATGCAATTGCAATCTTTGGGAGCACGGAAAGACGCCCAAAAGAGAAGAAGAAAGATATACTTTAGTTTATCGGCCAGGTTGAACATGGGCTCACCTAGTAGATACTAGGTGAGCCCATGTTCAACCTGGCCGATCTGTTGTTAACATAAAAATATCGAAAAGTAGGAATTTGGTTCAGAGGCATTGTTCTAAGTGACATTCCATTCGTAAAGTGAATAGGCAGTATATTTCAATATTTAGTTTTACTTAGTTAATCACTAAGTAAAACTGGTGAAAAACTAGACCAACTTAAATGAGTTGGCTATTACAAAAGCGCGCGCAGTTACGAAACGGGTCGTCATGCGTCAGTTCGAATAAGCCCATTCTTACATTACGCAACCCGCAAACTCGACTTTCAAAATCAAGGAGTTGTCCGCGATTTGAGAGTACCTAGAGTTTCGCACATACATTTGTTTGGTGATTCGTACACTATTCAACCAGAGTCGCGAGTTCTATGCTTAGTTTGAAACCGAAACGCAAATTCGACATTCGAAACTGGAATTGTCCGCATCTGGAGTGTCAGAAGCTCTTCATAAAAATCAGCAAGATGGCGGATGCCGTAAATTTTTCTAAATTCAATTTATATACGAAATTAAGAAAACACCTGACGCATAATGTACAAGGCTAATCAACTCCAGTTGAGGTTTATTCAAAATTCAAAAATTATCTCCAAGTTTCGTCTACTTCAATTTTGACTAATCGGCGGATTAGTTTTTACGAACGTTTTTTTTGAACGAAACTTTTTTTCTATTTGCCTTAGTTGCAAATATAGTTTATAACAGAATGGGCTTCTGCATCCGGTTCCAATTTTGAAACTCATTTGTGAGTGAGGGACAAATGAGTTTAGTAGTAACACATTGTTTATTCAAAAAAAGCTAATTTACATTGAAGTCATCCATACATTTCTCTTCAATCGTCCATCAAAATTATGTCCATCCTATAGCACACTTACTGCAAAACTACCTTCCCACCCTCCATAAGTGCCGTTTGACTACAGGCTTAAGTCAGCATCCTTAATTTCGCCTCCCCCTTCTCCCTAAGACATATTTCATCGGAACTTCCAACTAGAGGGAGGCAACTTTACGGAATATTTCACACAAATAATATATACAAGGTACGTAGTAAATGTTTGTGGATACGTTCGTACTAATGTTTAGACTGTTTCATGATTTAGGAGTGAACTACTATTTATTTAAGTGCTTCATTCACAGAACATAAATATAGGAAAAATAAAATTCCGTGAACTGCAGAAGGTGGCTACATAACATAACATAAACTCACGCCTTTACTCCCCGAAGGGGTAGGCAGAGGTGCTAGCACCCACATTTCGCCAGTTTATGTTAGGTCCTAATGTAGTAGGTGGTGAGCCTATTGCCATAAACCGGGCACTTATAAACGATAATAACACACATAACTTCGAAAAGCATCAAAAAGTCATTGGTATGTGCCATGGTAAACCTGGGATCGAACTCGAGTCCTCGTCTCTGCAGTCCTTTACCCATACCACTAGGCTACCGCGGTTTTTTAGCTACAGTCCTTTCAATATTGTTATATCATGTATTAGCCACACTTCGGGACAGAGTTTAATCAATAAGAATTCTTCCATCATAATTCCTTTGCAGATGCGTAGAGATGTTGCGTCCTTGGCAGTATTTTACCGTCTCTACCATGGTGAATGTTCTGATGAGCTCTTCCAACTAATCCCACCCTCCCCTTTCCTACACAGGACAACGCGTGCAGGGCTCAGGTGTCACTCGCATACGGTACAGAATATTCCATCAAGAACCAAGCGGTTCGGTGAGTCTTTTCTCTGCCGTACCATTAAGTCCTGGAATTCCTTGCCGGCGCACGTGTTTCCTTCTTCCTACAGTCCCGGGTCCTTTAAGCGGGGCGTGAAAAAGCATCTGATGAGGCCGTCAAGCTGAGCGCCACCATTGTAGCACTGAACGTGTTTGCAATGGTGACCCTCTTTCATGGGACTTTGCCTTCAGCTTAACATCAGGCGAGGTGAAGTCAAATTGACGTGCCATAGATAAAAAAAAAAAAAAAAAAATCACAAACGAACGCATTTATTCCATTTCCTTTCCCAAGAAATACACATAACTACACATTACAGAATCGCTACTTACATGCTCAGACAATGAATCCTTATATACTATATTCAATCCTCTTATATAATCATTATTACGGTATTATATTCAATCCCTTTATACATTAATTTCAATGATATAATAATAAATTCACTTAACACAAAGAGTTAACAACCAAGTGCGACACAAAATCCGAACTGTCAGATCGTGTGTTTTTGGCGCGTAAAAATATGCCATAGATAACATAATGTCAATAGAGAATATCAAAGAGTATTAATTATGTTACATAGTAATTATTGTACATTGAGATTCACCTACCCGTTACAAGCTAACACATGCTAAATTGTCTTTGATTTGCATTGAAAATATATGCATTTGACAGTGACAATCGTATCGTAGTACAAAAAGTACAGTATTATGTAATGACAACATAATGATACCACTTCTAGGTACCAGTGTATTTGTAACAAGTACTCCGGTGTCGGACGTGGGTGTATGGCCCAAACATAGGTTACATGTTATGACGTCATAGCGGTATAATATGCCTGTTACAAATCGTCGTCATTCTTCAAGCTGTCACCTCGGAGTCTGGTGTCTGTTTATTTTTATTCCGGCCTATCTGCGTTGCAGGATTTTTAATATTTCCGTAAAGTGATCGTTATCTGTCCTCCACATACTAGGTATATGTACACTGAGCTGGGATTGAACCCGCGGATCTTGCGTACAGTCGCGTTCACTACCACCACCCCACAGACGCTGTCATACTTACTTGTAATGCCAGTTACAAATAACTTCATTATCCCGTTCCAAATTCGAAATTCGTTCTCACGTCTGTCCTCCTCATACTATAGTTACACTGAGCGGGGAATAAACCCGTGCCTCTTGCGTAACAGTCGCGTTCACTACCGCCAGGCCACCGAGACTGTCATACTCGTAATGTCAGTTACAAAAAAACTTTTGGAATACATTATTCTGTTCCAAATTCGAAATTCGTTTTCGCATTTCTATTGATACTTTTTTATTATCAATCAGTAATCACCCATCTATAGCTTGACCCGCGACAACAATCCTTAACGTGATATATCAAACCTCCGCCTCCCGAGTCCTCCTACTATTAGCACTAAACAAACGGCCGTCAATAAGTTGGGCCGTTAGCGTATCGGAGCCTTGCAAGTTTTAATGAAAGCCTATACAAACAGACATCGTATCTATTGCTTACTATATTATATTATGTGCACTAGTTTGTACTATGACTTTACATACTGGCTTTATGAATGTACCTTTAAAAAGAAAGAAGTATTTGCTATATTTTGGGACAGGGTTAAATTAATTAGGTACAATGCTTACCTACATCCAATCACAATCAAATGCATTATTCCACAATCGTTACTTACATGCTCATGACAATGAATTCTTATATATTATATTCAGTCGTCCCATATTATTATTATAACATTATTATATTTAATCCTTTTACGCATTAATTTCAACTATATAATAATAATATTATTAAATTTACTGAATACGAAAAAAAAACCAAAATATTACTTTCGTGAAGTGAAGTGACCGCTTCGTTATTATTAATCTGCTAGAAAATTATTACCAATACATTGAGTAGTCTTCTTTTTTTAAATTTCATTCGTGAGATTTAAACCTCTTTTTAACTCTATTCTTATCATTCAACATTCAATTTTCATTCAAACCATTCATTGTATGCTTCATGTTACGCTAATTTGCGCTGTAGGTAATATAACGCCTTATTTAATACCCTATATTAATAACCTTATCGAGAAGCCAACGTAAGTACAAACAAACTAAATCTACTACGATATATGTATATACAGCCCTACACACATACATAGATAGCTATATGCTAAACATTATACAAGAGGCGATAGTTTGGTAGGCCGGCGCGGGGTACGGAGGCGCGGGTAGAATTACCACAAGATTGCTTCCATTCTTTACCCTTAACCCTTAGAAGGTACCCTGAATTTGAAACCTTGCGTGAGATAATTTAATTAATTATTCTGATTTCAAGTAAAACGGCTGGCTTTGTAGTTGAAGTTTAGTGAAATGGGATAGTTTGTTTTGTTCGTGTATTCACGCGTACGAATTCATCAGTAGTTTTCTATTACTCCTATGTATAATAGTTATCGATATATACAACGATTTATCTAAGTTTGTTCATTTGCTTATAGAAAGCGTAACATAAGCTAGTTAAGCTATGCCTACGATTGTTCGATAATTTTTTTTAAACATGGTTTTAGGAATACTTTCTCGACGCCGAGATACCTGGTAGTACTCCGGGTACACTACATCATCATTACATAGTATAAAACAAAGTCGCGTTCTCTGTCCCTATGTCCCTTTGTATGCTTGAATCTTGAAAACTACGCAACGGATTTGGATGCAGCAACCAACTGGTGCCGAGCAGAAGTGAAAAATGTTGCAAAAATGGGATAACGCAGACGAAGTTGAGCGGGGCAATAGTTAGTCACTACATAATATAAAACTAAGTCGCTTTCTCTGTCCCTATGTATGCTTAAATCTTTAAAACTACACAACGGATTTTAATGCAGTTTTTTAATAGATAGAGTGATTGAAGAAGAAGGTTTATATATATCAACATTCGCATCGGAGCAGGAATGAAAAATGTTGCAACAACTGGGTGACCAGGCATAAAAAATTGCGATTTGGTATTTTTCTCTTATTACCGAAATCTTTAAAACCATATTCTTCAGAATATTTACCCACCTAATGATGGTAAGGGCTATACTATACTGGCTGCTATACTAGTCAAGCTGTCAAGCTAACAAATCAAAGCGATCAAACAAACATAATAAAGATTATTCGTGAATTACATACATAAACTCACGCCTATATCCCCGAAGGGGTAGGCAGAGGTGCTAGCGCCCACATTTCGTCAGTTTATGTTTAGGTCCCAATGTAATAGGTGGCAAGCCTATTGCCATTAACCGAGCAGTTATAAACCTGCGATAAATACACACATAACTTTGAAAAGTCATTGGTGTGTGCCATGGTAAAACATGGTATCGAACCCGAGACCTTGTCTCAGCAGTCCATTACCCATACCACTAGGCTACCGCGGTTTTTGTAAGCAACTTTAATCACTGATACATTGGGTGTTCTTGACACTTGAAGCGATCTCCTCCAGACAACCTTTAGATGGATCTAGTAGGTGTTGAATTATGGACCCAGTGTTAATTACAGTTTTACTGAGAATATTCGAAAATCGTAGCATATGGTCAGAATATTACATATAAAACGGTACTGGGCCTCTAGATATTGACCTCATTTTTGATAATGAATTTTTTGCAGACATATATAAATAAATATGAATATTCTAGGACAATCTACACTACGTCACCTAGACCCATGGTAAGCATAGTTTAACTAGCTTGTGTTACGGGTTCTAGAATGCGGATAAACATACATAGATACATTTTTTTTTGTAAATACATACATATTATACATAGAAACACCCAGACCAATGCAGATATTCATATTCAAGCACACAAATATTTGCACTGAGCGGGAATCGAACCCGCGCCTCCTGCGTAGGAGTCGCGTTCACTACCGCTACGCCACGGAGGTCGTCAATTAATAATAATAATATTACAGATTTTTGTCAATCCCATACTTTGCTAACGACTCTAATAGCGGTAATGGTAGCCTAGTGGACCTAATGGACTGCTGAGACGAGGTCTCAGTTTCGATCCCAGGTTTTAGAATGCACACACCAATGATCTTTCGATGCTTTTCGAAGTTATGTGTGTATTTATCGCAGGTTTATAAGTGCCTGGTTAATGGCAAAAGGCTCGCCGCCTATTACATTGGGACCTAAAACATAAACTGGCGAAATGTGGGTGCTAGCACTTTTGCCTACCCCTTCGGGGATATAAGCATGAGTTTATGTTATGCTATGTCTAATAGCGGTTCCCCAATAGAATGTCACTCTGTCTAGAACCCCAGGTCTTCCAACCGCTAAACCGGTTTTTATTTACGCTCGACGTCATCTTGCATAACTTAACAATGTTGTCTTGTTAACGAAATACAATTTGCAAATACAATAGTCTTAAAAGAGCTTAAAATATATAAATCCTTAAATTCCACAAAGCTAATCCTTTGAAAGGAAAGTATGCAGTACTTTCTCAATTATTTCCACTAATATTCTCAAAGCTGTAACACAATCGAAGTAGACCAATCAGCTGAAGACAATTTTCCACTTTTTTCACAAGTAGGCCAGTGAAACTTGAGCGTTGTCATGAGTAACGAGATTTATAGTTAACGACACGACTCCGATACGTAAAACCACAGACGGTGAGCTGTTTGACATTTGAAATGTCATTCATTCCGTATTTTAGCTCTCTTAATTGAGTGTAAAATTACACCAGATACTTTAAGATTTATAAAAGGCAGCTTTACATTTGCTGTTTTAACGAAAATTAGGCACGTATTGGTAAAACTGTTTAATAATATAAATAATGTAAACTTCTTGTGCCACCTGATTTTAGTAACAGTGCTTCTGAATATATTTTGAAAAAAAAAAACATCTTTTATAATGAATATTTTATGACACGATTCGCTATTGCCTTCAAATTCATAGTAATTTTCTTTTAATAGTCCAAAAACCGATTTTGAAATGGTCAGTTAGGATAAGAAGTCCATGTGGGTAGAGCCGAGGGTAATATCTAGTAAGGATTTCCTCATCTCTCAAGGATTGTTTATTTGAACAAGTCACGGTTTTGAATCAAAACATTTGCACCTGGGTAACATATAAAAAAATAAAGAAAGAAAATCTAAATTGGAAAAGTTAGGGAATTTTTCATGATAAAAATATCCATGTACCTACCTAATATAAACTTTTAATGGTTTCATATATTGAAGTCAGATATAATCAATTTGCATTATGTCGACTATTTCCCATTTATAGCAGTTAAAATATTCACTCTAAAGACTTTTAACGTCTACGATTTTATTTAAGTAAGATACAGACATCGTTACGTCCTCGTACGGCCTAAAAGGCCTCGTAGGGTCGGTACCTCGGGCCTCTATGCTCGAGTGACGGTTGTTCGAGCTAACACTCAAGGAAATTGGGTCATTTGTCCCTTCGGCCGCTAGTGAACACTTTGTTCAAATCTACACCGTTTTTGTGCCAGCGTGATTTCAAGCCGGGTAATGGCCTTGACCATACAGATATGAGACCTATGTATTTGAATTTGGAAGTTATGTGGGTATATATTTCTAATTTAAGTTGTGATTCTGTAGTTGATTTCAGAACGCTGCAGCAGATACTGCGTACCGTGATATACTCGTAGTTAGTAATGTGATAATATTGTTTATTATATTATTTACTAGCTGACCCGCGCAACTTCGTCTGCGTCACCCCGTTTTTGCAACATTTTTCATTCCTGCTCCGCACCTGTTGGTCGTAGCATGATGTTATATACATATAAACCTTCCTCTTTAACCATTCTATCTATTAAAACCCGCAATAAAATCCGTTGCGTAGTTATAAAGATTTAAGCATACAAAAGGACATAGGGACAGAAAACGCGACTTAGTTTTATACTATGTAGTGATACTGTTGATTGATGGCACTTGGTGGAACTTATTTTCATACATTATTGATAACACACTTGTACTTCAGCACTGTATTTATTATTGTACCTAACCGGTTTCGTCTTGCGGCATTCTCAAAGGTTTACATTGATAACTATTAGGCATTTAATTGCATTTAGGAAGAACTGTTTTTGAAGATCGAATTTAATTTACCATGAGGTCAATAAAAACAAAAATTTAATACAGAGTTGTAAAATATTGAAATTAACTTTCAAACGAAATATAAGCAAATAGCTATTAAATTAAAGGAATAACGAACTCATGAATCTGTAAGAAAACTTTCGGCAATGTCATAATTAATTAATTATTTTTTTATTTAGCACACACGGTTAGATAATTATGTAAAAACCTATTACATATACCTATTCGTTAAATGATTATATTTTTTATAGTCACAAACCTGCCCAACTTAGACTATACATACATTACATAGACTATACAAAATTTATTCGTAATCGTATAAAAACTATTTCATACAAATACGTATTTAATCTTATACACAACTTTACTGCGATACATGGATGCATCACTATAGTTTCTCCAAAATCCCACTATCGACCCATCTTAATTACACCCCTACCCACATACACACATACACATGTCCAAACTGTACACAACAAGCAATTTAATAATGTTCTTAGCACCCCCTAAGTTTAAGAACACCCCCGTTCTTACCCCCCGCGGGGTGTGAACCCGCCTTAAAAGTGAGGGGGTTAATTTCACCCCTTGATAGTTCAAACTGAAATAATCTTAGAGCCCATCTGTGCCCCTGGTCCCTAGTTATAATGGCGTAAGGAATGTTGCCAATGTTAAAATCAACAGAGTTGAGTCGTTGGGAGACATGTTTTGCGATTATGAATTTTAATCCGTTTAGACTAGAATACCTAATTTCCTATTTTTTACAACATATTATTAACTAACTGGTGTTTGTGACTCTGTCTGATATATTGATCCTATTCCTGCAACCCAACTTACCCAACTTACCCAACCCAGAAATTCCCGGGATAAAATGTGTCTATATAAGTACTATTACATAACCTATTTCTATGCTAAATGATACCATCTAAGTGGCAGACAAGCACACGGCCTACCCGATGGAAAGTGATCACCGTCGTCTATGAACATTTGCAACACCAGAGAAGTCACACTGGCGCTGCCGACCCTGTAGAAACCTTCTAATGCCCTTCTAGAAGAACCCCATATTGTATTCGCTTGAGAAAACCACAGCAAAGAGTTCATTCCACAGCTGGACCGTGTGCAGAATGAAGTTCCTTTCATAACTCTCAATGCGAACTGTTTCTTGTCAAAATGTGTCACTAGCTACTATGTACTAACTAGTTCCCGTGGATCCGTCCACTTCAAATATTGATCAAATTGCTGCAACTCACAGGAATGCATTACCGGAATAAGACGTCTCTATGTATTTATTCGGCTATATTCATGATAATGAAGGCAAATGAAATCTTCCCGAATAGCGAAGCCTATGAGTAGCGGGGATGCTGTGAACCAAATTACTACACCACGATGGCAACTTCAAACCAATTCTGTAAATCTGATGGGAGTGGAAATGCCGTCATGATGGGTAGGCAGAGATGCTAGCACGCACATTTGGCTAGTTCATGTTTTAGGTCCCAATGTAATAGGTGGCGAGCCTATTGCCATTACCACTTATAACCCTGCGATAAATACACACATAATTACAAAAAGCATCGAGAAGTCATTGGTGTGTGCCATGCTAAAACCTGGGATCGAACTGGAGACCTCATCTCAGCAGTCCATTACCCATACCACTAGGCTACCGCGATGGCCTAACAATTATCCAACATAGAGTACAAGTTGTTTCTCGCGGCTCTGTCCGCATAGAATTAGTTCCCAATCCCGCAAATAAGATAGGATTAACCATGGCCGTATAGATAAATATGGACAGATTGTAACAGAACATTGTCTGAAGCATAAAAAAAATTGACGATTATATTTGTAGTAGAAGTTAAAACGAACTCGAACCGACTAAAACACACGCCATCTTTGGGTCTTTAGTTAACGGAGGTGAGGTATCGACCATATCCCTTACACCCCGGGGCCCTCTCTTTCGAGATGATCCCCTTCGTGATAGTTGCTGTTTGCTTACTAAGATTATTTATGAAAAATGAAATTGTTGTTGTCAAAAATGAAACGTAATATTTTGATAAATAAAACACGATGTATGGAAAGTAATCCTATGATTTTTCCTTTGCATTCCACTGCTGTTATGGCAGTATTTGATCACGTAGGACTGTATATTTAGGATTCTTAGCCGTTTTTTTTTCTCGCGCACAAAATCCCCACGGATACCACCTCCACCAAAACCGGTGGCGGTGATTATGTCGGACTCGAACCGACCAATACGCACGCCATCCATGGGTCCTTGATAATCCTCGCTTGCACGATCTTACTTTAACATTAACAGTGCACTTAAAGTGAGATTAAGTTTAAGTTGCATAATATTATAAGAACTAATATTTGAGAGAGAGAAGCGGGGTAAATATAATTTGATGATTGCTAGATTTGAGTTCCGTCGAAAGACGCTCTGCTATCCTCTAAAGACCACCCAAAACTGCGCATGTGACGTGTTTACGGTTAAGAAATATGCCGGTAACTATAATAAGATTAATAATACAGTAACTAAACAGCGTGCCGGTAAACTAAAGCACTTCGGTACCATATAAATAGACTTGCGCGACGGCAAACGTGCCAGTCTTCGTGTAGTACATAACTAACTTGTTCCATTCCAGCTATTATATTCTGTACGCGGTTGCCGTATAACCAACTATTACTTGCAAACTTTAACTAAGGCCGTATGCATATAAAATGCTTTCTTACCATAGATAAATTAAAAAAAAGTTATAACTCGGAATGACTTTGATGTAGAGTATAAACTGTTTGGAACAAAATTTGTGTCACGGCTCCGGGGGACGCTGAAACGCTGGAATGAATTTTGAAATTTGAATTTGGAATCGGAACCAGAAATCAGAAAAAAATTATGTCGTTTAATGTGAATTTTGACATCAACTAAAGCATCGTATGAATTTTATTGATCGTTTTTTATCACAGTTGCCTAAAGAAAGAGATTCGCATTTCACGCAAATCCCGTTTTTAACTAAAACGAATCTCGAGTTCCCGCAACTCCAGTTTGACATTTCAACAACAGATCAGCAGCTTTCAAAAAGTATCAGCAAGTTGACAAACCTTTAGTTTTTTTCTACTAAGTTATAAGATCGTGTTTACACGGAGCGGAACTATTACTTATTGTTGGGTTATGTTGTACCTACTACTTATTTCAGCATGTTTTACTTAATATAATCAGCTTTGTTTTGTCAGATAATTTATATACAAGATGGATTGTTTCAAAGTTAGTTTCATATTAAATGGCAACAGAAATATCTAGATATCGTATCAGCCTATAAGTATATCCATAAAGTCCAAACGAATGAACAAATGATTTAATTATTGGCAATACTAAAAGAAGCTTACTATCGATTGATGCGTAAGTACAAAATAACTGAAATAAAAAAAAAACCAATAAAATGTAAAAAATACTGTTCTAATTTCAAAAACAAATTAGGGACGGACTGAAACTTCTAAATTCAAAACATTTAGCAGAACACACTTCAATTTAAAGTTGTAAAGAGGCATCTCATCAACGAACTGAGGAGGCCGTCAGACAAAGAGAGGCCCGAGTGCGAAATTTAAATCCTACCCGCAGCTGCGGAATAGAACGGACCTTAGAAACAAACAAATCGTCCCTCCCCCCTCGCGGACGCTCCTTCCTCACCCCCGCACTCGCCCACCCCGCGCACAAGCGAAACACGAATGGCCGCCTTATATGACCACATCTTACAGGCCCCAATTCCTACTTCCTTTCCATTACACAGCCAACGCTGACTAAACATAATCGTCGAACTTCCTTACGACTCTACCCTTCCGGCGAACTGCTCGCAAATCTAACTCAAGCCAAATCAAACTTTAAAACATAACTAACAGAGTCTATAATATACATCTAGATAGTTAATTTCGCCTATCAATACTGATCGTTCGGTTTTAAACTAAAACTACTTAGCCACTAAGTCTATTTTCGCTTAAACAGTGTACAATTTCCAATTTTCCTCGAACGACCGCTGAAGCACCCGCGTTAAGAACATCCCGAACAAGTTGTGCTGTTAGCTGCGAACGTTTGAATAGTTTTCGTTGTCGAAACTTGTTCCCTGGGTTGTTTTGGGTGTATTTTCTTACACAAAAGATGGGGGCGAGGGGGTAGGGTCATGATAAATGGCACAATATTAATACTCGGGGCCGGGGCTCTATAGTTTTATGATCTTAGTTGGGTAGTATTATAAATCTGGTTTGCCCACCGAGCACTCGTGTCTAATGTGCCAGTTTAGAGCCTGGCTATCTATACGAGTGTTTAAGCACATATTAGTTTGTTTTATTGTTGGAAACACATCATGGTTTATTTATCTTTAAGTATTAATAAATGACTATAACTTTATAGATACTGGACTGTAATTATATAGTTGTATCTCCTTACCCTCTACCATAATTCCTGCACACCTGGATCATCATCAGTGACACAAGTAATGATCATTGTTACAGCATAATAAAGACAGATACATAACGAGTACAAGTCATTTTGACCTATCATACATTAACAAACAAACAGGTCAAACCATAAAGGTATTAATACTTCCATAAAATCCTTACTTCGGCAGACCCGGGACCCTCGCGAGATGACCCCCTTCGAGATACAGAACTCTAAAATTTCGGTCACACCAATATTTATTCCAAGTGACTACATATCAAATCCTTGAAACTCTACACATTTCCTATGAACTTGTTTAACTATATAAGGTATAGTCAGCGACAGACAATCATGGAAAACTAGTTAGGCCCTCCTTATCGCACACAACAGTATACTAGTAGTATTCATGGTGCGGCGCGGCGTCGCGTAGACGAGTAGATTTTATTACATAGGCAAGACCCAAGCACCGTAAACCATATAATATAGTAGAGAATAAACCACTTGACAGAGGTCGTCAACTGTTGGTAATAGTTGTATCTATTTTGCGGTTATGCGTTCGGCTAACTTTTAAGTTGTGGTGGATAGAGGTAAAATTGGACTGAAATATTGTTTTTGCGAAAATGTATAATAAATTCTCATTATATCATGTATACATGCATATTTTTATCTAAAAAAAGAATTTTGCCAATTTAACATTACCGGACGATTTTGTAGTCGAAACTATACCCTAAATATTTGCCCAAATGACAGTGAAATCAGCGAGTATATTATTCCTCGCACAGGAAATCATAAAATACAATTACTTTCTATTGGTACTAGTAGAATTCTGATATCAAGATTCTCGTCTTCAAAACGGATACTATTTTTGAAACGTGTGAAATGCTTCGCCAATAGCCTGAAACTGGACGCATAAATATGAATATATGAATATCTTGCATATAAGTGGGAGCCCACATGACCAGAACACGAATAAACCCTTGGATTTTCGGACAAAACTACACTTTTTGAGGAATGACGTAACATTATAAGATTTTACTTTTCCACAATATTGTGGCCACGTAAAAGTATCTATTCAATATGAGTAGTAAATCCCTCTAAGTGTCATTAATCAAGAGTATAATATAAATAGAATAATGACATTGAGAAGTTTAATGCCTAATTTCACTCATTTATTCTGGACTTATCATACTTTTCATATCCAATCGAGACTTATCAAGATTAGTTATAAAACTTACTTTTGTCGGCCAAAGTGCACGTGCTGAAAATGTTTGTGCGCCTAATCACCATTACTTTTATAATGAATGGTAAGGTATTATAATTTACAAACATTTATCACTTATATGTAGGTACTCTTTACACGCTATTTTTAACTAAATAATAACACGTACTCATGTAGTATGACATATGGTAAACATATTTTTTATTTATTAGGAAAAAACGAATACACAAGATACAATAAGAGGTTGACTAAAGCACACCGAAGGTTTACGACTCAAGGTATTGATCGTATTCGCCACGGAAGATCCTAGCACGCTTTCTATTCGCCGATTAAGTCTAATTGCTCCGAAATTTATCGTCTCCTACGCTGCTATTATGGGATGATATCTCTTATTTATTGCACGCAATTTGCTTCCTACAAACAAAGTGAAATTATTTATTTCTGTACGTGTACGGAGCTTTTGAATTAAATGCTACAGGCACTATTGGAGATAGTAGGAATTGAAATCGAAAACTGTTAATATAAATGAAACTTGTTTAAGGATGTTTGTCCATTCGTGAGGTGATGGAGTAAGAGTATTACCCAATCTCTTTTGAAGGGTGTCGTAAGAGCCGAGAAACGGAAAAATACGCAGACGATATAACTGCGAGAACCAACTGTACCAACTGTGTCTGGACAGCTTGGAAATAGAAGCTCAAAAGCCTCCCAAAATTGGAAAAGGCATATGTCCAATGGTGGACTGCGAACTGAGAAGGGCTTATTGATATCTAAGTATGTATAGAAGTATATTTCTTTTTTTTATATAACTTCGGCGGCTGATCCGCCTAACTGCGTTTAGTTTCGCATTCATAATATTAATACGAATACTTTTATTTTCATGTATATTTATTATATTTCTACTACAAATTTGTATAACCTAAAAGTTTGACACACATCGCTTCCCCTAACAAACGCTTTGGGATACTTTTTTAACCCTTTAGTTCACTATGACCCCGTAGGTCGCGGTTGTGACCCAACTAGGTCAAAATACCAGGACAGTTATAACATTACAGATAGATATTGATGAAATAAAATCATGAGTACAATTATTGATGTGATGAATTCTATAAGATTGGAATAATATAACTTATATCATTTCAATCTTACTTTATGTGATCCTAGTATTATTTGGTCAAAATTGATCAAACTATATCTCGTATTGTAGTAGATGCATTTGTTTATTTAATTTGGTAGTATTGACGTGTTGTGCTCCAGACACTTGTCTTTGATACAGTACTCAAATATCGATGGACGACAATGGTCGGAGTCCGAATCACACTACGAAAGTAAAGTAAGAATGAAATAATATTACCAATAGAGCTGGTAGTTGGGCCCCTGATATTTACAAAAGTAGTTATTTTTGGATTGAAAAAAACATGTTAAGCACTTTTTTTAACCCTTTTCTCGTCATTTGTCAGGTTGACCTGTGGGTCACGGTTGTAACCCATTCGCCCCGCGGTCAACTTGCCCTGACGGTTGACGGTCAGTTCTCACGAATTTGTAACACAAAGAGTTAAATGTAGTTATAGCAATAAATATAGGTATTTCGGTTAGAGATAAGATTTAGCTTACCATACAATAATTCCAATTAAATTTAAAATTGTACTAGTAAAAGCAATTTTTTTGTAAATCGAATCGAATCTAAAAATTTTATGAAATCTAAATTATTAACCAAAACGTAATCAAACTCTTAATGATACATAGTATGCACTCGTATATACTGTACCGATACATCAACACATGGCTTAAGATGAGAGAAATAAATGAAGTGTATTCGCTTCATTTTATCAATCAATTACAAACTGTACTTACTCGTACATAAAATGCTAACTCAATATAAAAAGTCAAATTTCTTACGGCCACTTTGGCCGCTTTCTACATAGCGCTGGCTTTTTGCTAAGTAATGCTTGGCTTTACACAACTGCTCAGTTAGTAGTAAATGACTTAAGCGTAGGAAATAATACTTAAGTACTAAAATAACCCCAAAGTTAGTAAAGAAGCAAGTTTTGTTCTATGCACTGTCTTATTATTTAAAACTTATCGTATACTAATTACAATATGTGGTTATACGAGTAAATTAAAAGTAAAGGCTATCAAGCTGAGTGCCACCATTGTAACACTTTACGTGTTTGTAATGGTGACCATTATTCCTGAGACTTTGTCTTGATCTTACCATCAGGGGAGGGTGAAGTCAAATTTACGTGTTCTTAATAAAAAAAATTGCTTGATATTCGAAATAAACACATAGAAAACCCTACAGCAATGCAATACATATTCTCATGCAATACTACTTCTAACATTAGCATTCGTTCGAAGTAGTCGTTCTACCACTACGCCACAGAAGTAGAGTTATTGGTGAAAGTTCTTTTTAACCGACTTTTTTAAATCCCGTTTTAATATACCTACTCAAAATTAAGTTATAAAGATACTATACTGCCACATCTCGTTCTCACCGCGGTCTTACAGCCGCGGCCAGTAGTGACCCCGGGTCACAGAGACCCTTCATCTCCGCATTTCTCACGACGCCGCAGCATTCAAAGGGTTGATACTCGCCCAACTCGTTCATTCAAAATTTCGGAGACAATTTATGCGTGTGATAGCGTTTTAAGATGAAAGTGACGCTTATTTAGATAAATTTAAAAGTAAAATTGGACAGCTGCTATCGGTTCATAGTAACTGTCGTGTTTATTGATCGTATACAGATTATATTACAATTGATTTTGTAATAAAAATCAATCTAATAGATCGCACTACGTTTGTGAAAGTATGTGAATATGTTTGGTTATTTGTACTGATTTCTTATTTCTAAAGCAATTAGTATGCTGACTGTAATAAGACAACTTTTGCAATGTTACGTAGAAGCCGCGGGATCAATTCCCGTTGACTGCAAATATTTGTACGTATGAATATAGCTGTTTGCACTCATCTAGTCGTGCCTCGGAGAGCTTGTAAAGTCATCGGTCCCGTTTATAATACGTACTAGTAAGTTACGGGCATTTAGAGCCCAAAAAAGTCTATAACTGGTCTAAATACAGTAATACTATATCACCTATAGGTTGTGGAGGTCAGATGAGACGCTTCACGAAAAATATCGTATGCAGTTAGACTGAAAAAAGTGACTTCGAGCTGACAGTCTCGGATGCGACCAGGATAATGATGATGATAAAAGAACAAACCTAATACAAAATCGGCAGTCAATCACAATACAAATTATGTGAAACATCTTACGTCACTGCAGCCCTCCATCTTGAAATATTCCGTTGAAATAACCATTCTAAATTCAAACGTGTACATAACATTAACATGAAAAACGTATCTAATTATACGAAAATAACGTCTTAATTCTACTTAATAATAATTACAGCGTTATCTTCAAACCCTCGCAAGGGTATATACCTATATAACTTTGCTTATATATATATAATTAAATTATACGTGGGTCCATACTAAGGCCGATAAGACCGAGTGGGCGGCGCGCGGGGGGTTGAAACGAAATGTTCGCGCCGGGGGTGGGCGTACGTGAAGACAGCGGACTGAAGACGTGTGAGCATTTTTATAGGGTTACCTATCTTAATCCCGAATTTTAATATTCCGAATATCATAATCCAGAAAATGTTTGGCCATTTATTCATAATCCCGGTTTTCCAAATTCCGAAGTTTTATTTGTCATATAATCGCAATTCCGAATTTCATTTTCCTATTTATTCATTTCTACGACGTTTTATAATCCAGACGAACGAATTCCAGACACACGAAATCTAAATGCACAAAATCCAGATGACCGTAATCCATATGCACGAAAGCCGAATTTTTAAAACACAAATTTTTGAAATGCAGTTTATTGATATCCAGACAAACAATATCCAGATTTTTAAAAATGAATCCAATGGAAAAATTACAAGGTAGCTAGCACTCGCCGGCCGCTGCCGCGGCACGCTCGCTTCGCTCGCTCGGCTCGTGCGGGGGTCGCAGTTCTAACCTAACCTAACCTGCTTAGTCGAATTTGACACTTAAACCTTACAGATAGGTTACTAATATTTCTAAATTACTTGCTGTAGGTACCTACCTAATAAATGAATCGTATAAATTTACTGACTTTTACTATACCTGTACATAGTTTAGATGGAAAACGATTGTATGGGAACCAAATAAAAAGATTATAAAAATTTGGTAAAAGTTTATTTGGAAAATGGTACGATGGGAAACAAAAAAAAATATTCTGAGAATCTGGTATAACTATATTTGGATTATGACACTATGGAAAACAAAAAAATACTATTTGAAAATTTGGTTTTAGTACACCTGGAAATTGATTCATCTGGGAAATGAAAAACGGAATTATAGAAAGTTGTCATTCATTACATCTGTCTTTTAAAAGTTCTACCAACCGTTTTCGGGGTTTTAAGATTCGGGTAACAGAAATTCGATATTTCAATAGGTTACCTTTTTATAGAGCTGATATTACCACGATTTTGAATATTGGGAGTAGTATTAAATATAAATATTCTAGGACAATCTACACAACGTCACCTAGACTCATGGTTAGCATAGCTTAACTAGCTTGTGTTACGGGTTCTAGAATGCGGATAAGCATACATAGATACATTTTTTTTTGTTAATACATAAAAACACCCAGACCAATCCAGATATACATGCACACAAATATTTACACTGAGCGGGAATCGAACCCGCACCTCATGCGTAACAGTCCTGTTCACTACCGTCACGCCTCGGAGGTCGTCTATTATTATTAATAGGCAGGTGCCAATACCACTATAGTATTCATAGCATTATTATTCTAATTTTGTCTTTTGATGTTTCCGAGAAAAGTGATTCAAGAAAATTTATTAGGTGTAGTGTTACGTTTGCTATGTTGATATATTACTTAATTTCAATTTCATTTAAATCTCTCTCCTATCTCCTTTTGCTTCTTAAATTATAAGATTGTTTCAAATGACCTGGTATTTCCTTAAAAAGTCCTCGAACTTATACTTAAGTCCGTCTAATGTTCGTTCCGCATGTGGGTACATACACTGCTGAATGCGTTAGCCAACACACCCTCCCGTCGTCGTCGACGTCGCCCCACAACACATCAAGAATAGCATATACCCCTGTTCTAGACATTCGCCAATGCGGATTGGCAAATGAATTCGCGACTGTGTTCGCCAACGTGTGGATACAAAAATATTGATAATTGCCGCGTTGCCTATTCCCACTCACTTCTATTTGTGTTACCCATTCTTAGTTAGTCAAACCATTCGAGCATTTTCTACTCTACATGATGCTTAGATTTTTTTTTTATAATATCACGCCTATATCCCCGAAGGGGTAGGCAGAGGTGCTAGCACCTACATTTCGCCAGTTTTATATTTAGGTCCCAATGTAATAGGTGGCGAGCCTATTGCCACTAAACGGGCACTTATAAACCTGCGATAAATACACACATAACTTCGAAAAGCATCGCAGTCATTGGTGTGTGCCATGGTAAACCTGGAATCGAACCCGAGACCTCGTCTCAGCAGTCCATTACCCATACCACTAGGCTACCGCGGCCTACTGCTTATATATATCGCTATAAAATTATTATATTAGTCGCTAAAAAAATAGTGTGGTATTATCAACTCTACACATCTCCCTCGTGGTCCGCTCGAGCAGAGTCCGGGCGACTTTCGTTAGGGTGAAAGCAGTTTGAAAGTCGGGTCGGTATTGATCGAGTGTCTTGCCCCCCCACTGGCCACCCTCCGCGGCCCGCGCAACACCCCCGCCACCGTCCATAAGGAGCGCCCAATTCTGAGGATGACCGTCTTTAATGTAGAATTAAGGTTATGTTAGCTACTTAAATTTCCTATAGATAATAGACTTATTCATAGTTATCTATGGTATGGACGGTATAAAGGTTTTATATTGTTTCCAATTTGAATTAAGAACTTTTGCTTCTTTTTTTTTCATTTAAATCAAAAGATTTATTTCTCGGGGTAAGTGTTTAGTTTAATTTCGAAGCAGCTTACCTCATAATAATAAGTGAAAAGAGATTTTTTTAACCCGTTTCTATATTTGTACAAACGTTTTACGAATATTTCATAAATCATTTGTCCTAAGAATTGACATCGCGCTGTTATATTTGTTAAGTACTTAGGTATAAAATATGAATGAAGTAAATAAAAACTTCGCTCATTGGGTATTTGTTAAAGATTTTTTATAACATATCTCAAAAATAACACTTTATTGCTATAAGAAATTAGATTATTTAGCTCTGAACGAACTTAAATATTAACTTTAATTATATGAATTAAAATTATAGCGGAACTGAACCCAGCCAGAACCCATTGACATAGTAGCTATCGCACGGTTAACTAATCTTCTAAGGGTGACCATTCATGTGTTACTATAGAACGACTGCTAGAGGTGTCCCTACGAGACTGCCGTCTATCGAAGAACACGTGGGTATACTCGTACCTAGATCTGAGCGCCAATATTCGAAATTTAAATCTGTACAAAATTCTGTCGCAATCTAATCTCAATCTTCTAATAGCCTTGTATTTTTTATTACCAAATTTGACAGTTCATTACATTTTGACATATCGAAGCTTAACTCTGATTAAGTTTCATTATTATAATAGATTTTTTTCTAGGCCCCCTTATCGCTTTACACGATCTCTGCCCGGCAATCTTTATATTAAGTACTTTAAAGGCAATACATCAAATTAGATTATTTTCTTGCATATTCTATTCGAGACCCTATTTAAAAATAATATATCTTCAAATTGGATCTTCTCTATTTATTTCTCTCTACACGTAATAAAAAAAGCATAAAAAATATAGCCTCCGTGGCGTGGCGGTAGTGCACGCGACTGCTACGCACGGGGCGCGGGTTTGATCCCCGCTCAGTGCAAGAAGTTGTATGCATGGGTGATGCACTGGTCTGGTCATGCCTCGGAGTGCACGTTAAGCCGTCGGTCTTTGCCTTACAAACACCTATGGCAGTTGTTACGGGTAGTTGGAGCCTTCAAAAGTCCAACTAGTCTAACTTGGAACTTCGATATCGCCATTGGTCATTGGACCATTGGTTCTGTAGGTCAGATAGCAGTCGCTTCACGCAAAATATCGAAGTTCAGCATCACAGTTAGACTGGAAAGCCGACCCCAACTGAGTTGGGAAAAGGTTCAAAGAATGAATGACGTATTAAAAAAAGCAACGTAGATAATTTCAGCTAAAATAAAAAAGTAAATCCCTCGTACAAGGTCCAACGCCCCGTGAGATGATTAGTTATCATACATAATGATGTTAGGTATACAACCATCCTACATTACGTGCAACCCTATTACCAGCGATACCTGAGAAGCAACCCTATCGAGATCGAGGGATGACACTCGATACGCGGCCGTATTCTGAAAAATATGATGTAACTACGCTAACTTTGCCGGTAATACAGAACAACATACCTTATGTATTCTTAAATTAAATTATTTGAAGGACTGCCTGACTATCAAGTAATTTGAAATTGTGATACTGACAGAATATCACTCATTTTTTATTTTTTATTTATGGCATGTCAATTTGACTTCACCACGCCTGATGTTAAGCTAAAAGCAAAGTCTCATAAAAGACGGTCACCATTGCAAACACGAACAGTGCTACAATGATGGCGCTCAATTGAAATAAAATAACCACACTTATAAATCGCTGTAGAATTCTTTATAAAGTGGTTTTATTTCAATAACCTAAAGCCGATATTTGAATGTAAATGCTTTAAAAGTTAACTTTGTCACTGAGCAAAAATTTTTTTTGACTAACTATGTTTTTTTTTGGAAGTATAAAATCATGTAGCAATCGTGTTCACTACCATCACACTACGGAGGTCGTCGTTCGTATTATATCATAAACAACAGAAATTAAAAACTTAACAAAAGATTAATGAAGCTATCGAGAATATGACTGTAGGACAAGCGCGGTACACTTTCGTCCGATCTCGCCTTACATTCTCGACTTGATTAATGTGTGTACCGACCGAGTTAATCACCCACTCGAGATGCCGATGATAACCACTTGTTTGTGCCATCGCCAAGCTTTTAAAAATATAAGACTTTTTTATGTTAGTACTTGTAATTTTTGAAAATCGAATTTACGTTAGCCGCCGGTTTTAGGGAGCATTCCTTATTTTTTTTAAAAAAGGTAAGGTAAGTAATATTAGAAAAATGCAAAAATGTGTACATGAGAAAAGGTGTATTGCATTTCTCTAACGTATAAGTAATTAAATTAGTCTTAGTGCGTCATATTATTTCCATTTAGTTAATGGACTTGGGTTCGTAAGACTCTTGTCGCCGAATCGTTTTTCATTAACTGTAACACATTTTCAAGACAGAAGGAGTACGTTCCGTTTATGAAATTTTCACTTGAAATGTGGACCGGAAACGTTAGTTATTTTTTTTGGTATATTTCAATTACAGAAATGAATATCAATCTAAAATGATATATTAAGCTGTTTGGAATAAGAATTCGTAATTTTAATTTGAATAAACCAAATAGAACAATTCTCTGCATATTTAAAACATATTTCCGATTATGATTTTCCGCGCATTTGTCAATTTCGATAGTAAATAATTATAATCTTATCTTTTTACCATTCTGCGTGTTTCAGTTTTCAAAATTGATGTGAAAATGACATGTTCCAAATTCAAATACAGATTTCTTTTTCTTTCTTCTAACTTGTAACAGTACGGTAAAAAAGTTGAGGAGATAAAAAAAGACTATCTATGAGACATTATAAAATTCAGTTCCTATGAATATATAAATTAACTAAATAACATGTAGAATAATTAATTTTGCATATTAACATGTCGTGGCCTGCCATGATGAATGGTCTGTACGAACTGGCGCTAAGAAGTGGTTGGTGGTCGGTGGGTGGCGATCGATACCATACCTACACTCTAAGGCTCCTTCCTTCCAGAGAACTGTGGCCTTATTACTGAAAAGCAACTGATTGCTGTTGTAAGATTGCAATGTTACTGCATAGATCCATTACGATGTTATGTTATAACCTACCAATATTTAACCCAGGTACACTTTATACTGAAAGAAAAGTATGTTTGATGTTTTTATCCTTTCAAAATCCCGTACGTACAACGTTACATAAAGTATACCTAACGTAAAATTAGCAAAAAAGGCAATGTTTATCAAAGTCACGAGTAAACTGTCATTTTGAATTGAATCTAGAAAATTATTTCACCCCGTCTTGATCCTATTTTAAATGTATCAAAATATATACCTAACCTAAAAAATTCGATTTGGAAAATCGAAATTAAAAATTTATCTACTAAAGTTGTATGTAAAGTTTAAATTTCGAATGCATCAGTTTTTTTTTCAAACGATATCGTCACGATAACCCAATCACCAAACAATGGTTGCATAACAGTTGCTAAATAAAAATATGTAATGACCACAGTTGCTGCGGCACCCCGTGGGGTGTTTCTTCTTACGTTCCTTACGTCCCCCACCCTGCCAGCATAACAAGAACTTTCAAAGTTCATCGCGCGTTGTTTCCTCTTCGTCTAACGTCCTCATTAAGGGGGGTGGGCAGGTCTAGTTATACTGGTACAGTTTGTGTGTTCACTGGCAGTGCTGTGTATGTGTTTCCTCAACTTTAAGACAGTTAAGGGGTCGCAATCAGCTACTAGTGCTTTTCATTAGTCCAAACAGCTATATGTTTTGTTTGGAGTTGATTTAGTGTTTGATATAATGTGGTGTTATTGATTGTAGGGTAACTTTGGTCGTTATTGTTTGACATTGTCGTTCTGAGGAAAGGAAAAGTCAAAAGCCAGCATGATCAAAAGCAATTATGGAAGTAGGAACTAAAGCTCTCCTTAGAACGTAGTAAAAAGTAAGGTATCGGCCTTTCGCGATGGCAAAGAGTGGTGATAATTTCGACTTCACTGCCTGCAAAATATTTTTGGAATATATAAATTATAATGTAATATGTATACCTACCTATTTCTATTTCCCTGAATACTATTATTATCTTAGCGCTCTATTTACCAATTAAAAATAATAGCGTCGGAAATTGTTTAATAAAAAGTAACTAATTTGACTAGACACTCAATTTTCCAATTTAAAACCTTCATTAAGTCTGTACTCCTTTCTTTACTAATTCAATAAATTCAATGAGTACTGTTCCAAAACTTAAAAAAAAATTAAATTCCATCGTGGGTAAAGTACAGTCACTGACAAAAGTGTTGATAAACAGAAAATTATTTATAAATACATTTAACATTGGAATACAGCTATGATTAATCAATAAATTACAATTTATTAAGCCACTTTTGTCGTTGAATGTAATATCGCCAAGCCTATAGACTAAAAATTCTCGTCATTATTTTTTGACGTGACAACGTCTTATAAATTGGCTTGCCGGGTGACACTTCAAGAAACTGCGTTACGCTCCGCTCACGTTATGCGCTCACAATGAGAGCGAGCGAGAGGCACGCGTCCCTTCCACTCGGGCATGGTTAGCCCGCCTAAGAGCGAGAGAATTCAGTGCGAGATTCTTTGTATAAATTAATGTTTTAAATATAATTCTTTGTATAAATAAATGTTTTAAATTGTTACTATTATTTCATCCTTCTTCCTACTATACGAATGAATATTCACATTAAAATTATTTTACCACTCAAAGTCGTTGTCACGTAAAACTTTCGCCCGTATACCGACTTTACAGGCAACCAATTTTTTTAATATAAAGGCAAAGGCCGGCCCATTGGGTGCCGGCTGTTTACAAAGTTATTAGTATGCGCCCTCTGTACACTGCACTTCTTTAATTCTCCGACCGAATATATAAACGCTTCTCAACGAACGTGATCAGAAATTGTAAATCTAGAAAATATGTCTCATTTCAACATTTGCGGGTTTATTTTCACATTTATTTGTTAACTTTTTTATGTATACCTGGGAATATTCTATGTAATATTGTACTGGAAGAAGTTTATTTGTTACAGTTTCATAAATTCACTACCTATTTAACCTATTATCATAAAATTTTGTAGCTATATATTATATATAGGGTGCAGAGAATTCTTTTCTGCACCCTATAATATATAGCTAGGATACTTTTTATTGAGAAAAAGTAGAGTGACGAGGGGTAAGGGTTGAAGGTTAAGAAAGTTGTGATGTGCTGTCAATGCAAAAGACAGGGTTGACAGCAGGACATTGGGTTTTATTTTGAGTCTTCATTCCCTCGCAGTGATGTGGTGATAATCTTTCTTCGTCACCACACGAATGGTGACATATCTTTTTTGAGATTTTATGACATGGTAACTTGTACTGGTAACTGGTAACTTTATGTCAAGTCTTATTTTGTAATTAAATACTTTGTTCACTATAATCTAGTTGAAATGATTGTTGATGACATGACGGATGATAGTTGCCTCAGTAAAGTAGTGGAAACTATAAACTTCTTTGAAGGATTTCATTTTGACATCAACACGAAAACAATAACAATTTACTGTAATATTCATATTTCCTACACTTGGGCGCATTATCTAAGCCATTAATGTATAAAACTGCACCATTTTTACCCATGAAAACTCGAATTTACATGAAATTGCAGAAAATAAATCAAAATAAACAAAAATTCTTACCTCGTTCTAAAATGTTTTTCTTTTTCACATTTTCAAATCACAATTCGGGTCACGACATCTCTAAATGTAACTGACATGTAATAAAAAAATCAAAACTAAGAATTTATATAAAGAACACAGGACACGAAATGTCTTTTAAAAATAAACCAGTCACATGCACAGTGAGTTTCAGACGTTTCAGACTACATAAAAATTATTTTCAGTAAGTACATTCCTAACATAGGGTTGACACTCGTTAAATAAATTAAATTTCCATATATAGCAAGTCTTAAGCGCGATTCACACATAGCGCGGGTGCGGGTCGGGCGCGGATCGTCTTGCCATCCATCGCCATTGTATTTTTTTTTATTCAGTACACAACGATCGATCGATGACAATAATAATGACTTGCGCCCGACCCACACTTTGTCTGTTTGGATGTCGGTTATCGAGGCTTTTGGTTTTATCTCCGGTTCTTCGGCACCAATAAAATTGCGATCAAACATACGTAACATATTTTCATGAGAAATTTTTAATGTCCACAGAAGCGACCCAATTTTTAGAACATAGCGAACATAACATATAACCTATGACTTACCTATGACATTATTATGAAGATAAAAACAGTCCAAAACGCGTGTAGGGCGCAATTTGCGCATATTTTGAATCCACAAATTGTGTAATCTACATCATTTTAATGTAAGTAAATATTTGCCCAATAATAAAATCATTAGGCAACACATTTAATGGCTTTTTCAATTTACAAATAATAAAACAGAAACCAAATTTAGTTATGAAGCATAAAGTTATCAGAACCACGTTCCAATAATAATTAGAAATAATTTGTATTCATTATAATACTTACTACAATTACACGATTTCGACTTCGAAGCCTAAAGTATAAAGTAATTCAGAGAATTACTTTGTAGGTTTGCACGCAGTTTAAATATCAATTAATTGCTAAACAGACCTTTTAATTAACGTATTATGTACTTGGTTAAGTTTTTAATTCTGTTGGTTTGGTTTGGTTTGGTTTGGTTCTATCATTATAAATAAAAACTAAAAAAAAACAGCTCAATATTGTCAATGGGTTGTTTTATTGCATTAGGTCACTTGTACTGAGTTCACAATGTTATTAAGACATAAAGCAAAACCTGTCAGATTTGATAATGATTCGGAAATGAATTTAAAGTATTTTCAATATGAAATAATACAGGCTTAATTCAATATTATGCAGCTTGCTTCATTAAGTCTAAGTACAACCATCAGTTATCTACTAGGATTCTCGTAAATAAATGTGACACTACTGATCTACTAATACTATTGCTATACCATATATCTTGACCCTTGATACGTAACAAAAAGTACTTTAAATCAAAAATCTAATATACGGGTTTTTTGGACGAAGCTGAAGGCAAAGTCTCCGAAAAGAGGGTCGCCATTACAAACTCGTACAGTGTTACAATGGTGGTGCTCAGATTGATGTCGTCATCAGATGCTTTTCTACGCCATGCTTAAAGGACCTGGTAGGGTAGGGAGAAGGAAACACGAAGGAAGGAAGGAATAAGGGACGAAATCACTTATCAATTTATTCTTTATAAACCATCTAGCTTTTTGGCTCCGGCCGCGTGCATGTCTATTATCACGTACGATTCTACTCGATTCTCTACTTGCCTCTTTATATTACTTCTCCTTGCTGTCATGACAACGGAAATAGTTAACAATATTAGCGCCTATGTATAGAAATCTACCGTATCTATTGAGATTTATGATTATTGTTTTGCTCCCTAATTTGGTACCGTGATATTGTCCTATGTTACTCCTAGATATTGTAGCTATTCATAAGTGAAAGATTATATTATTGAAATCAGTATCGGAGCCTATTCGTTACAATCCATTTCCTCTTTATAATATTAATGTAAATAACATAAATTTCTTACATGTATTATTATAAGATCCGTACAACCCTAGCTCACGTTTGTTCCTCGAATGCTAAAGTAGCGGAAAAAGATTTGCATAAAATTGTCTTCTTATAAGGTCCAGTCCGACGTTAATGGTACCTTTTATTATTTTTCATTCGCATTTTATTTCCGTTCCTTTTTTAAATTCCTCTTATATTTACTCGTCTGGATGTTCTTTTTTTAGAATTCGAATTTTTTAATCTTTTTTATCCGTAGTACAAGTGGCCAGTAACCAGTCTTATTTACGTGTTTTTGTTAGCATATTATCATGTTCTCACAGACGCTTAAACATATTAGTTCAATAAGTCAGTTTTCTAACCTAAATAGAATTACACACGTACAATCCAAAAGATTAAGTCTGTATGCGATGCAAATGGTCCCCTAGGCAACAAAGCGAGCCAACCACAATTCTAATAAAGAAATACCGAATTGTCGCGTTGTGACGCAACGCAATAGAAATCTCCAAGTGTCCCGCGCGAAATCGTAAACGGACGACCGGGCTGAATACAAAACAGCCCAGGGTGGCACCCACCCCACGACCGCCCCTTCCGCCCTACCCCCCACCCCCGTCTTCATGCCCTTCTTCCTTAATGTGTAACAAAGACACCCCTCTTACGCTTCAATGTATTTGTGTAGTTTTTACCTTCGTGTGAGTTTAGTTTTACGTTAGTTAATGTATTCGAACGCGCGCGCCTGTGTGACTCGACAACAGTGGTGTGGAGTTTGAAATATTTCATATTAAATTTCAGGCCTCTATCAATATAGGCGTGTTTGGGTTATCTTTTGTGAGGTATCCGTTATTGTATAGTTTGGAATAACTATAGAATTGTAGATGCTCCATTAAATCCATATTACGGTATCTGCCACAATTAGTTTTGTGTTCATACACTACGCGTTCGGAACTTTACAAAAATTCTACATCATCAACGAGTTTGAACTTCAAATTTGTTATTCTGATGTTTCAGAACGATCAAACTTACATCAAATCGAAATTTGAATTTGCTTTTGGAAGGCTGTGTGATTTTAACAACTTTTTTATGTTAGACAATGTATTGGCTGTCTGGGTAATTAAGTACCCAAATACTTTTTAATTAGATGTGAATGTGGGGTACGCTTTTGTGTGCTCCAAATCTATCCCTTTTGTTAAAAATGTTCAGCATTATTCGCAACGCAGTTACAACTTAACATATTTTTAGGTTTGTCACATGTTGAAAGCTATGGTCAGTCACGTTAAATACTATCATAATTGATGTGATTAATCAGAACTCGATGACATGAGTTTCCCTACTAAATTCTTCATTTTATATTTCGTCCAAAAGACAAACATCATATCTTTCTTTTGACAAACAGAAATTTGTAAGTTTCTTATACTACCTATATTATAATAAAAACGCATTTGTGAATCCATTAGGAATATAAAAATAAACGAATATATTCTAAAAAGAACTTCCCACAAATTGCTGTCATTACGTACATAACGGTGGCAAAGGAAACACCAGCGCGGGCGAATGTGGAAAAAAGTTCGGCCAAAATTAGTAAAGTTGGCAAAGTGTGAAAACTTCGCGGTCACCCGCCTCGACCCCTCTCGCAACATATTAGGGTACAATGAGCTGCAGAAGTCCGTGTATAGCTTTAAGATCTATAATCCTTTGAGCACCTAAGTCTAATTTAACTGAATGAAATATGACTTGCCTCTGTTAAAAAAAACACCTATACACAGAACAATAGAAAAAAGAAATGAAATTTTCTTTTCTTGTTTAGAAGTAAGAAAGGTATGCTAATGTGAAGTTAAAAATATGCATTTTATTTACAGATAACTTACATTATGTTTGTACTGTGTTGTTGTTTGTACTGTGTGTTTATGGGTGATTCTCCAAACCCTAAATTTTCGATGTCTGGAGGTTTAATTTCGTAACTGACTGACAAATCAGTCTGCAATTAATTTTAATACATACCTCAGACTATTACCTGTCTTGCACAAGTTATATTTTTTTAATAATTGTTTTTTAAATATTTGAAAAAAAAAATAATTTAATCGTTCTTCTGACTAATATGGTGTGTCCGTAACCCAGTTTCTTGAACATCAGTAACAATAACATTTTTTCGTGTTCATAAATCGATGTGAATTATAATTATTACGAAAGAATATTAGTTGTTCCTTTACACAAAAAAATATGGTACTAATATTTATGATAGTTTATTAATAAATAAAAAAATTGTGAGTGTCCGGCACAAAAGTCTGATTCATATTCGCGCGCATCAGTCGAACATACCTAGCCAACTACGAAACATTCAGCGACCACTTCCCGCGCTGGTGGTAGCCTGTGGCTCGGCTGACGTGGTGGCGACGTGATGTGTGGCTGGTTCGTATCGTCTTGGAGATATAAAGGTAAATATCCGATTCATATGGCTTTGGTGCACCTGTATTTCTGATTACTATGTTTGTTTTAAAAATTAAGTTGCATGGTTTTTAAATTTGAACCTGCGGGAAATATAATGCAAGTAGGGAACAGAAACCTATTTATAAATAACAATCCTCAATTGCATACCTATAGTGATTTATCGATGTTAATGGGCAAAATTCTGATTGATATGTGTCTGATTCATATGGTAAAAATGCCATATTACGTTATATTGGTGGCACCTTACGCCTGTAAGATGTCATCTCGTATACGCCTAATATTATTTACATGTCTAAGAACAGTAACTGTAAATTTCGCAGCAGTCCTAAGAACATCAAAGGGGTTTCATGTCTACCGACGTTGAGTTTGCATCCAAAATATGATATCATGATATCATGCTGTGATATAGATTTAGGTGTTATAACAATAATTGTGGGCATTTACTGTGATTTTAATAAATAATTGACTGATTTTTATAACTAGAATTTCATTTTTATTCCTAATTCTGTTTTATATGGCCTCAAATTTTTTAAAGTTAATTATCTCGAAAACCATTTTATCAAAAAGTGTCCCTTTTTAAGACATTGTTGCTTAGCTTATAACCTTTGGTAAAAAAATGTTTTATAAGCTTAAATGTGAAAAAAAAAATTAGCCGTATGAATCAGACGAAGAACGCAATTCCGGAGAAACACCCTTATACTGGTTACGAGTGTATCACTTACTTACTTGCTAGATGGCGTGTGACGTCCCTTCCAATTCCAATTTTAGTTTCATAATACTTATTGTATACCTACATATTTCGGCAGCCCACTGTACTTTTTTACAACCGTACTACATGTCAGATGGCGTTCTATTATTCAAACGTTTTCTTCGACTTCTTCTATTCTTTTTTCGAAATAATTACTCTTAATTGCCAGACATAACGTCTCTGAAAAATTAGGAGAGACGTTCCATTTTTAATTGAAACAGAAAAGTTTCGCGCTTAAAAAGTTTGCAGCTTTTTTCATTTTAATAGCAACGATTTGTGAATTTAGTACCTTGGTCCTATAATGCTATCACGTAATCAGGTTAATCTAAATGTAGTTAAGTCATAATACTAGTCACACGTATCTAGACACGCGGGAGCGTGTCAAGCCAAGTTCTAGAAACAGAACTGGCGAGCCGCACCGTGTGTAATATTACACGAACCATTTGGAGCCACTTTTGACCCCCTCATAAATCAAAAACTATTTAACATAAACGTATCAAATTTGGCTCATATATTGAGACTTGCGAGATACATATGTGTTCTAATTTTCATAAACTTATCTCAAACGGTTATTTAAATATTAATATCCAAAATTCCTCATTTTTATCACTGACTGACCTATAGACCAAAATTATATCCCAGTTCCAGATGACCTAGAGAGTTAAAATTTGGCATGCAGATAGGTAATTAGATGAATAGAAAGGAAAAAATAAAAAACTGGCAATTTTTAAATAATTAGTTGCTATTATGAACGCTTAACATAAATTTCCCTAATATTACTTAAAGGAGACCAAAACTCTAACCCAGTTCCAGATGACCTAGAGAGTTAAAATTTGGTATGCAGATAGGTAATTAGATGAATACAAAGGAAAAAATAAAAAACTGGCAATTTTTAAATAATTAGATTCTATTATGAACGCTTAACATAAATACCTAATATTACTTAAGGAGACCAAAACTCTAACCCAGTTCCAGATGACCTGGAGAGTTAAAATTAGGTATGCAGCTAGGTAATTAGATGAATACAAAGGAATAAATAAAAAACTGGCAATTTTTAAATAATTAGATTCCATTATGAACGCTTAACATAAATACCTAATATTACTTAAAGGAGACCAAAACTCTAACCCCGTTCCAGATGACCTAGAGAGTTAAAATTTGGTATGCAGATAGGTAATTAGATGAATACAAGGGAATAAACAAAAAAACTGGCAATTTTAGATAATTAGATCCTACTAGCTGACCCGCGCGACTTCGTCTGCGTCACCCCGTTTTTGCAACATTTTTCATTCCTGCTCCGCACCTGTTAGTCGTAGCATGATGTTATATACATATAAACCTTCCTCTTTAACCATTCTATCTATTGAAACAAACCGCATCAAAATCCGTTGCGTAGTTCTAAAGATTTAAGCATACAAAGTGACAAGAAAAATAGGGACAGAAAACGCGACTTTATTTTATACTATGTAGTGATTATGAACGCTTAACATAAATACCTAATATTACTTATAGGGTAGGTACCTACGTTATTAACTGGGATTAATATTATTATTTTTATATTTAGCGCACATCAATAGTGTAAAATCACATCAATAGTGTAAAATCATTACCTACTCATAAATAATGATAAAATAATACGCATTTATTTAGATTTTCGGTATATACACGAGGCGCGCTCGTCAAGTGACGCCGGAGCGTCACAGCGCATGCGCAAACCGGGGTTCGCGCATGCGCTGTGACACCTGAATCGAACCGTCGTCGCCGAACGAGCGGCAGCCGCGCTCATAAGCGCGAGCGCCGTCTTGCTGTCCGGTTGTCTCTCAATATCTGACCTATAAGGTTGCGATTTAGGCTGCGAAATTTTTCCTTAAGTTTCCTTTAGTGAAGTTTGTAGTAATAAAGTAAATATATAATTGTAGTAATATTATTATTACAATTTCTTTATTAAGTAGGTACGTACGTATAGTATTATAGTATAGGCAATAGTTTATTTTTATTTTTTTAAGCAATTGTATTTTTAAGTAAATAGGTAAGTTAAGTATAGTTAAAAGTAAGTAGGTGTATATAACTACTTAACTTAAGAGTTTGAGAACTTGTTGATAGTAGCAAATAATTTTATCTTTTTATTACGTAGGTAGGTATAGGTATTGTACAATGAGTCGTACAATAGAATTACGGGTGGGTGACACTCTCACCTTACACCAAATTATTCCAATGCCTCCCGATGGAAGATGGGCAATTTACTCAAATATTTCAAAGGTACAAGAAAATATAGGAAATAACACTGAGAAGGAAATTATACCCCGTAAACGTAAGAAAATACAGTAACTCATTCAATTGTTTTATATTTATAAAGTCTACTTTTAATTTTATTGATTTATTACAAAAAATATTAATGCATCATTAAGGCCTCTACATACCATACCCGCCTGCTCGCCAGGTTTGCCTGGCGGGTTGGAACGGCGGCATTAGATATTGTAATCTATTATCCCACCAAAAACATAAATGTAAAAAAGGAGAGCCAAGTTCAATACAAAAATTATTCTTTGCTGTGGGATTGGCAATGCAATTGTTTTATACTTATCAAGTCAACTTTTAGTTTTGAATTGTCCTTTTAAAAGGACTCACGGCGTTACGAGGATATGTACTTACCTACAAAAAGTAATGATATCCCACCAAAACATAAATGTAAAAAAAGGAGAGCCAAGTTCAATACAAAATTTATTCTCTGCTGTGGGCTTCGCCGCTAAAAGAATGGAGATCAGAGATTGAGTGCCAAGTTCTATGCAAAATCCAAATATGTAGTCTAAGGGCTGACTTGGCTGGTTTTCCCATACGAATTATTACTAAGTACCTACTTTTACACAGTCATGGAAGAGCCTTATGTTCGATGGGTAGTTTCTACCAGCAAGCTAAATTTTCGGAATATAGAAATAAGAACCGAAAGGTAACAGGTTTAGAACATGCGAAGGCTATATAATTCGTATAGGAAAACCAGCCAAGTCAGCCCTTAGACTACATATTTGGATTTTGCATAGAACTTGGCACTCAATCTCTGATCTCCATTCTTTTAGCGGCGAAGCCCACAGCAGAGAATAAATTTTGTATTGAACTTGGCTCTCCTTTTTTTACATTTATGTTTTGGTGGGATAAGTATAACATACATAGATAATGTCACAAAGTTACGGTCAGTGTTTCATAACCTAACTTGTCCGTAACTTTATAAATTGCATGGGAACGAGGGGAGGATCGTGCCTCGAATACATGAGGTATTAAAGCTGCGTTCGAGGGCCTTTAATTTATATTTTTCAGGATATTACCAAGGCTAGTACTAAGCTGGCTACGTGTAACAAAAAAATATTAGGAAAACCACTATGGACCATTAACAATGCGCAACATTTATTGTTGTTATATATTAGAGTCATCATTTTTTTAACTCATTTATCTTGTTTTTGGGTCCCATTCCAAATTCAAAATTAATCTTCACCGAACCGTGGTACTAGAATTCTTTTTTTTATTATTCGAATATGGAAAAGACTATACAGAAGGTTTTTCGATATTCAAATCCTCTTCAAAAATTGTACCCATACTCGAGATAGTAAGGACAAATCACATTGCAGTATCAAGACGCAATATTTTAAACCAAATATTCGAACCATCCCCAAACTCTCCTTGGTGATAAGGACGGGTACACATATGAATGAAGAATGAACGTACCCTTAAAGTAACCCTTTAAATGAGCCGGTATGATTAGCATAATGACAACGAAGTCGGAAGATGCGTACATTAATCAAAGGGGAAGAGCAAACTTAGGACTTGAGACGGCGGAGGGTTGAAAATTGGAACAGGGTTTCATTTTCAAATATTCATATTAGTTTGTTATGGTTTCTTGTAGGATGTAATTATTTGCCTTATACATTACCCTGTGTGTGGTTTAACTTATCAGATATCATATCATAATTCAGCATCAATATATCATAAGCAAATTGATAGTGATAGTGATAGTGTAAAATTAGCTTAATTTTAATTTTAATTTTAAATTATTTAATATATTGTTTGTAAATTTTCTTATATAATGCCATGTACTTAGACTTACGAACGGTGTGCATATCTGTAATTGGGTTATGTACTAAATATAAGCCCATGAAATCTGTTATTTAAGTTTGAAATGTAATATACATAATCTGTTGATGCGCCTAATAAAAAAATAAAAAAATATCAAAATATTTGCACATTGTTTTTTTACGAACTGATCATCTAGTCTAGTACCTAACTTAAATATACACAGAAGTCATTGCGTTGGTCTGGTTTGTGCTGTACATCTCCCCCTCATCATTGGTGGAGGTGGTATCCGTGGGGATTTTGCGCACGATAAAAAAAAAGTCTGTAATTTGTCAAATACTTACATGTTTTAAAAACTTTGTGAAAGCGATGGGTTAGAATCATTAATTTGATACTCTGGATTATCTTATACTGGGGCAAATCGTTTGAAACATTTATTTCGCCATTTATACACACTTATATATATGTATATCTTTGGAAGGGTAGGCAGAAGTATATTAACATCCACACTTCACCAGCCACGATTTTCAATCTTCCTTCCTTTAAACGGGGCGTGAAAAAGCATCTGATGAGGCCGTCAAGCTGAGTGCTACCAATTTACGTGTTTGTAATGGTGACCTTCTTTCCTGTGACTTTACCTTGAGCTTACCATTAGGCGAGGTTAAGTCAAATTGACGTGTAACTAAATAAAAAAAAACTTAAATAGGGGTGAGTTTATTGCAGGCAAGCGGGCAGTATGTCATGAGTACAGCACATGATGAAGTGATGGTTGACGAGAATATTTGCCGTCGAATGGAGAACACAGTTCTCTACCTAGGTACCCCTGAGCCGCCTTCTACGACACCCCCAGGGGAAGAGGTGTGGTGGTCTTATTCTGTTCCACCTGGAATCAACAAGCAATAATTCTCTAAAAAATAATATAATAGAATAGACATGTTAACAGAATTTAAAAAAAATTAAAAAGTAAAGAAAGAAGTCTTTTACTTACTTCGAGGGATCAGCATGTAGCATTCCTTTATATGACAATTAGTGATATTTTGCTATTACTATCATTGGGATTGTTAAACCGAGGGTGAGTGGTCGTAATTAATTTCCGCCATGTAACGCCAACTTCAATATCTTAACTAAAATATATTTTCTTTTGTTAATAGGTACATACCGTCATAGCAGTAGCAAGATTAGCAAGCGTACCAACATCACGCACAAAGGAATGCAACAATCATTTGCAATAGTTGTCACGCCTATATCTTTTAACTTTTATTGTGGTAAGCCTTCCCGAAGAGCGAATCCTATGCTCGGGCCCTCTCCGTGAGTAGTGGCGCTGAAACAAATTACTACACCAAGATGGCAACTCAAAAATGCCGTCGATACGACAGAACAAGATTTTGTAAATCCTCTCGAATACCCGAAGCGGGAACTGTTATATCCGACTCGCACCGACTAAAACTCAAACCCTTTTTACCCAGAGCCATCATCCAGATTCATGAAGATCCACCTCACCCTATGGTTCAATTTACACCGCGGCGGGATAGAAGCGAACGAAATTGTAAGTACAAAGCATAATGAACTTTATCTCAAGTGCATAAAATACAGATTTATACGAGTCAAAAAAGGTCGCGCGTTTTCCGCGGAATCCGTGTTCTCAAGACTACTTCTAACTAAGATCATATCGCTATTGCCATAAAGTTCATTATGCTTTGTAACTACAATTACGATCGCTTCCATTCCGCCGCGGTGTAAATTTAGCCTAGTCACAGACTTAACATATAAAGTAATCTAATCAATCCATCAATGAGTCTCGATTCCACTGTTGGACATAGGCCACTCCCAATGTTCGGAGGTACAGGCCTACTATTTCCAAGCTGACCAGACGGATTGGTACAGAGTTCTATTTCAAGTTTTTCTTCTCTCGCAATAATATCGTATGCATATTTATCGGTCGCCTTAGGACACCCTTCAGACAAGATTAGATCCACCATCATATAGGTTTCAAACACAGAACAGAAAAAACTAGTAGAAGTAGAGCGGAACCGATGTCGTCAAACTCACAAAAATAACCGTTAATAATAACGTGCATTACTTGTGAATTTGCGTAAATACGCCAACCACTTACCTATCAAATAATACTTACAGATCATTCTGCTAATAGTAAGATAATTCTATCCAAGCATTATGTAATTTCTAGTAACGCCAAAGTTATTAACAATATAGTTTTTATCAGCATCGACCACTAAAGGCTCACTAACTGAAAATTAACCCTTAATAAGGGACCCCTAACCACATTAGTGTTTACCAGGTCATGGCAGCCCAGATAATGCCTATATATCCTAAAAGCATAATAAAAAAATATTGCCAAACGAAAATAAGCCTTAAAACAATGTGCTAATGATTAATTTATGTTAAGTGAACGGTAAAAACATGTTTGTCGATGTATTTTGGACATGGCCGTTCGGTAATTTTCTTTAGAACGCTCCGTTGGCGCGAAAAATTGTGTTTTTCAAAGGAAGAGCAGATGCCAACGCTGTGGAAGATTGAATGCTGTTTACTTGAAATAGGTCCCTAACTGCGTCCTGTTCAACTGGGGCTTAACTTGGGGAAAATAAGTTAATAACTTGTACCTAGCCAAACTATGGATAAGCTTCGTGATTTCAGCGCCGAAGAGTGAAGTTGTCATTAATATCGGAATGTTTGACCATATATTATGGTGGATTGTGATTCGGATAAATTAAAAAGACCTAAACTAAGAACCTTACTCTTAAAATGGGTTCAGAGGTTAAATTCATAATTATTTATTCCAGCCAAAGCATTAACTACATACATTTTAATATAAGCTCTAATATTTATTGAAAGACATTTCTTTATAAAGCTCTTTTCTGTTTTCATCCATTCTTTAACTTAAAAATTCTGAAAAGCTCCTGCTGTTTCAAAATTATTATTCAATGTTTCAAAAAATATACGCCTTTGAATTACTACTACTGCCACCTATGGTGGAATAGCTATAACTACTTAGTATTATCTATTACACGAGAGATGTCACTATAATCAAAATTAGTTTTTACTATAGCCGCTAGAGGCGTTAGTGTAGATTTTACAGCGACATCTGGCATCGAATAGAAAAAGTAAAGTTCTCGTAAACTAATCTTATTAATTCATTCAATAATCGTATTGATAAATAGTATTATTGAGTACATCACACGACACGTTTATTTTAATACTTACTATTTTTAATTTTTAAACCCACAAATCAATTTGCTTATATATTCATCTGCCATAAGCGATTTTGTTTAAAAGTGTGGTCGCGATCATTTCTCCAGTACTACAGAACAAGCACACCTAATGGTAAGTGGTTACCATAGCCTTAGATACAACTCGAATGATGACATTCACCCGCTTCGTGAGGAGTTGGCTGGAGAGAATCTTAGTCTATATTTCCTGTAGGTACTATATTTTATATGAAGCTTGTTTACACAATTCATTCAAGTTATAGAAACCTATGCTAAATATACCAGGAATATAAGAAAGAAAGCCTTTATTTAGGAAAAGCACAAAGAATTGACAATTGATAAATCTTTATTGACAATTTAGTAGGATGTCTTTATTTTTTTTGTGCGCAAAATCCTCAAGGATACCGTCCTCACCAAAGTCGGTGGAGGTGATCATGTTGGACTCGAAGCGACTAAAACGCACGCCGTTTATGGGTCCTTGATTGCCGTAGGTGAGATTATATATATCTATCGCTATAATTATTATTAATCATATAATTATATTATATAATTTTCTGATACCTAGATTCCAATTTGATTGAACGCAATTTTCTGAATTTTCCTTTCCCTATTAAACAAGTTTAGGTATATTAAAAAGAGAATCAAGTAAGTAAAGTTCGTTAACTCAAGCTGTGACGAACCAAGGGAAACAGGGATTCATTTTTATATTCCCACTTAATTGTACACCGGTTTCCGGTCTCACTAAGGAATAAATTTGCTAAAAATCCGTTTGCAACGACGACGTCTAAGAAATTGAAAAATATTTTTCTATCTATTTTCTACTTAACATTTAATTCCGAGGTCTGGCGGGGTTCGAGAGATATGTCTTGTATAATCTCACCTCCGGCAATCAAAGACCCATAAACGGAGTGCGTTTTAGTCTGCGTTTTAGTTAGTGGGGATTTTGCGCACGATAAAAAAAAACATTTAGGTAATTACCAAATGAATTACTTAATGAAATTCAAATTTACAATTTCTTAACTTTCTAACGATCATTCTCAATAAGACCTCCAACTACAAGACCAGTATCGTCCCTCACAAACGACAACCAGTACTTTCCATTCACTAATATCTATTGAAAGTGGACACTGGTCACTGCAATGTGGAGAGCGCGTACAATAGTTTATTAGAATAACAAACAAACAGATCGTACACAGCTGCCGGACCGGTCTCCGGGATAACATAACCTTTATGTTAAGACACAAATTGATAATAAAATTCAATTTATTAAAAAGAAAACAGGTTTCATTCGAAGATCAATTTTTTCATAGGAAGGGATACAGACTCATATCGAAAAACACAATATTTTCAAATTGCTATTGACAAGCTTCTTAAAGCAGTGTGGAACCAAATTATTATTTGAATTTGGGTGAAGAAATAAAAATATATAACTGCTAATTAATTATTTGATTAAACTTCCAATCAATATAAATAATAAATTGCGAAAAATGTTGCTCATCGCAAAATTCGAAAACGGCTGGACCAATTCGGATAAGTCTTTTTTTGTATGATAAAATATTTTTTTAACCCTTAAAGAATAATAGCAATCAAAATTACTAGCACTAGCATAGCAAAAAAAAAAAAAAAAAAAACTAGCATTCCTCTAAACCCGTCCTGCTAATCTAAATGCGAAGCTTTTCCAATTATTAAGTAATCTCTGCCTATGGTTTAGTAATTCAGGGTTTCGTTAAAAAAAGCGCTCGTATATATTGGACCTTGGGCAGACAACTCCTTAATCACTAAGCTACCGACACACCGCCATATTTAATTTTGTAAGAACAAATCTGTTAATAGACTGTACAAAACCTTCATCATTTCATCCTGAGTGCGTTTATTGACAGTTATTCCTTATACACGATTACCTTTTGTAAAAACATTGTTAGTGAAACTGTCAAGTGCACACGTTTCCCGCCATCCTATTAAATCTGCACTATGGATACAAGTCTATAGAGAAGAGCTTTCAACTTAATGTCTATTGTTATCATGTTCGAAATTTAAATAGTTACGTTATTATATCACCACAGATATTCTCCACATATTGGCCAATAGTGTTGCGATGTCTAGCGTTATATAGCGGTAGTCTAGTGGTATGGGTAATGGACTGCTGAGACGAGGTCTCGAGTTCGATCCCAGGTTTACCATGGCACACACCAATGACTTTTCGATGCTTTTCGAAGTTATGTGTGTATTTATCGCAGGTTTATAAGTGCCTCGGAGAGCACGTTAAGTCGTCGGTCCCGGCTGCCATACAAATATCTATGGCAGACGTTACGGGTAGTTGGAGCCCTCAAAGTCCAACCAGCTTAACTTGGAACTTCGATATCGCCATTGGTCATTAGACCATTGGTTGTGGAGGTCAGATGGCAGTCGCTTCACGGAAAATATCGAAGTTCAGCCGCATTACAGTTAGACTGGAAAACCGACCCCAACTGAGTTGGGAAAAAGGTTCAGGGAATGATGATGAGTGTTGCGATGTGTTCAGCTAGTGTTTGTGCCATTCTTGATGTGTGTCGGGAAGATAAACGACGGCCAACGCATTTGTCAACGTGTCGAACGGAGAAGATTCCATGGATGCTAACATAAAGATAGGTCATACATTTAGATACTTAATTCAAAAAAAGAATAAAATATTTGAAATAAGAACGTTATTTTTAGTCACTGTCCCTCCTTTTTCAGTTGATAATTTTTCAACGAATGAATATGTTTTCCCGCTTTCAACAGGTAAGAAAATGCATTCCGCAATCAAGAAGCAACTCAAAGTCAAAAAGGTCATATTACAGATTTATGTCAATACCATACTTTACTAAGTGATTTCACTGTCTTATTCTCCTATATAATGACACTGTGTCTAGAGCTCCTTGAGGTCTAGACGAGTGGCAATCGTTTTGTAGAATGGAGTAGAATAGATTGATCAATGTATGGGAGTGACATTCTTTCACGCCTGTCATAATTGTCACAAACGTCAAAACACGTGTTAATACTATACATTGAACATTATTTTCATTACGAGGGCGACTGCCGTCTCTGACTCTGAGAAGAGAATATCACCAGAGCTTCATCCATCAATCAGCAGATATACGTGTACCTGCTTGCAGATGAGGTTGGACCCGAGGACCTAGGCCCCCTCCACAATACCCAAATCTTCATACATAAAGATTCATCATCATCATCAGCCCACGGCAGTCCACTGCTGGACATAGGCCTCATATAAAAATATTAGGTCCGAAATATTCCTATCATCAAAAACTCTTGAACATTTTTTTAATTGGTACAACCACGTTCAAAACATTAACGAGTGTAGCGATGATATATTGTCGTTTATTTCTAGTTTTAGACAAGCAAACATTGAAAGACTGATATCCCTACAAAGAATAAAAATCGTGTTCGGGTACAACCAACGACGAAAGTTTTACAGTAGAAACTCTCGATTTGAACATTTATTTTGATGTTAACTAAGATTATGGCATTCGTCATTGTTGTTAAAAATATTCTAGATGAATAAATGTTCTAGAACATTTTACATAGCACAATAAATTATTGTTATCCTATATAAGAATAATTGATTTCCTTTTAACCATATAACAAGGATCAAACGCAAACTAATCATAGCTTTAATACAAATTACGCTTACCTATAATTCCATTAAAGGAATGAACATACATTAAATTATATTTATATGTATATATTATATCATTTGTATTTTGCCTATTATAATAAACTATGTGATTTTACTTGGTGTGTACTTATTTCATACTACTCATTTCGTAGTTAGGATATGTCCACTGTTTTTTTCACAGAATATTAATTATAGCCATATTAAAGCACCTAGTTATTGTACAATTTTATATAGAAGTTCATGCATCACACAGTGATAACGCAATGGTCAGAACTCAACCTAACGACAATCTTGATCACAAGCCTTTACCTCCTACACACTGGCGACGACGTCTTTGGCTGTGAGGTTCATAAAATAGTCCAACGATCCTCAAATACCTACACCCAAGAATACAAACTCTAACTTCAGTAGGTACCTAAACATCAAGCACGTGCTCACAAAATTTCAATACCAATTAATTATTATGCGCGTATATTTAAAACGTAATAAGTACATCAGCACTTTTCCACGTGCCAGTACCTGTTGAACGTGGCATCTTCTTTTTATTTCCCGTACACTCGCGCACTAAAAATCGAATAAATCAAAATAACCGATCACAGGACAAAAGCTCATTCAGAATTTAAAACCCGTTTTTTTATTCTTTTTTTAATACCCATGAAAACCGCGACGGACGCAGCATCCGCGGCCTTTTTGTATGAATCTTTTGTGAACTACAAAAGACATAGTTATAGATAAAACCGGTTTTTTTGTTTTATTATTTATATTTTGGTGTATTTAGGTCACCATCGGCTAGTTGGTACGTGTATCCGATTCAGTTTAGAGTTGATCTCGATACGGGACGATCCTTTGTGTAAAAAAAAGTAAAAAATTCTATTTTTAATTAGTTAGGCACTGAGGTCGACGCGGTAGATGGCCATGTTTTTGAAATTTAGAACAAAATATTGAATAAAATAGTTTTCGTGACATGTGTCTAACTACGAAAACACAGTAAAAAAATCTGTGTTACAGAATAAAATGTTCAGTGTAAAAGGTGAAGTAACTACATTGAAGAGCAATTGCAGACTACTAGGTAAGTGTAATTAAAAAAAAAACAAGACACAGTTGAAAGACAAATTGTTTCCCCATGGTGTAGAATAGGGCCACGGTTGCATCCCATAGAACCAGTCTACGTGATACATACTTCTTCTCTTTCGTCCATTTTCTGAAGTGTACCATCCTAATATTATTATCTAACATATACCTATAGGCACATATCTTGGACTTAAGTCGCGAGATAAAAGAGGCTCTGACGCGCGCGAGAATTTGAATAAAATCTATAATCGGTTTTGTTATTTTTTATTTATGGCACGTTAATTTGACTTCACCTCGGCTGATGGTAAGCTGAAGGCGAAGCCTCAGGAAACAGGGTCACCATTACAAACACGTACAGTATTACAATGGTACCGCTTAGCTTGACAGCCTCATCAGATGCTAAATAGATTGTAGGTAGGTAATGACGTAATATTACCAGTCTAAGTAGATTAGCATTCAAAACTTTTAAACAAAAATAAACTTTAATTATTTATTCAACTGAACGATGAAATAAAGCACTTTCAAATAATAACACAACAACAATGGTAAAATTTAAAGCGGTAGAAGACTGCCGCCATTTTGTTAAATTTTCAAAAAAAGAACGCAAGGAACCGATTCAATAATGAGTACATACCGCCATTCGGGTATCGATTTTGAGATCCCCTTTCTCCTATTTTTTTTTTTTACATAACAAAGCAAGAAAATATAAAGGAGGAGTTTTGCAAGGGCGCGCGCCCCCTCGCGGTGGTTGTTGAGCCTGTGTGCGTTCGAACGAGTGTGCGAATAGTGTTTGACTGCTGTGTGAGTGCAACTTTGAGACGATCGGCGGACTCGAGTGAAATAAGGGGAGTGATTTGTTGTTGGAATAAACAGTTTTGATAGTTGTTATTAATTTTAATTAGTAGCGTTGTTATTTTGGCGGGCCAGTATCAAATTGAAAAATGTATTTGAGTACCTGCCTACTATTTCCATAAGATAGCAATTAGGTATCCTGGATGTATACCTGTAGATTCAGAGTTTGTTGATAGGGTCATATGTATACCTAAAACTTTACTATACAGCCCTACCAGCATCTTCTTCAACCTTCCTTAATAGTGGGTGCACTTATTAAATATAGGATTAAGGATCTGCCGTAGGGTTGAGGGGTCATATGGCAGGTCGATAGTTTTTACAAACTTTTACTTAAATTCGCGAACACCTAAGAGGCAGCGGCGATATTACCGGTATGATAATATATCTGGTGTAGTAAGTAGCGGTAACTTACCATTATGACCGAAATGTTACGTTACGTTTTGGATAATCGTGTTAAAATACTTAATACCTACTTCAATAAACATTTCAATCAGTCTATTAGCTTATTACAGTCTGCTGGACATAGAGATCTAATGTTCTTCCTCTTCCAATGTTGGGAGTCTTCAGAGTACCTACTGTTTCCACGCTGATGGTCTGGCAGGTTGGTACTGGGTTTTATTGCGAATTTTCCTTCTATCGCAGTACTGTCGTCTGCATTTCACAAAATATTTTTTAAAGCATGTGATGCAGAATAATAACTAAATAAATATTATAGCCATCTACTTACCCAATAAATACAGGTTGTAATATGGATTTCTATGCGTTTCAAATTAGAAAATAATCGCAATCGCCGCAACTTCACTCCGTACTTATCAAAATTGTTCAACTATACTAAATTTCCATGTCGGATAGGTGCATGTGTGTATGGTAACAAAGAGTTACAACGACTTAAAGTTTACATTTTCTTTATATCAAATATATATAATAAATTTTATAGTAATAATTATAATAATAGTTAACTTAATAATAAACAAAACTGAAGATAACAACCCGAATCAAAATGTTATTACGACAGTTTCAACTCATTTGAATAGTCTTATAGTATAGTAGAATAGTCTATCTTAATAAGGTTATCCTGGCGCATCACGATTTTGCGTGTTATCCTAGCGAGTAGCTATGCTAATCTTCTCTGTACTTTTCCAACTTTAGTATACGTATGTACTTACTGCCGAAGCTAGTAATATTTAAACAAATTTACAACGATCAAGTTATCTACTACCAGCTATAAGAAACGAGGGTCCGAAGAAAGCATCTCTTAGCGTCTCCCCTCCTTGCACACACACACACACAAACTTATTCCTCTATTAAAAAATATACAACATACATATCTCTATCAATAGATTCATTAGACGTATTTCTTTGATACTCCCGAGCTTTTAGTCGGCTCCCTGACAATTTATTATGCAGTTGAGGCTATATTCTGCATGCGATTTTGAATCTTATATTCTTGGAAATATTCGATAGCTAAGTTAAGAAATAGTATCAAATTGTTGCGTAGGAGTAATTGCGTCTTTGCTAGGCCGATTTTTTCTTTACCCTTCGCGTTGAGGGGTCGTTGAAGGCTGTTTGAAGTCTTTTAAGAATGAAAGTTTATTATAAATGTATGGTAGTATGGTTCGAGGTTTTCGTAATGTAAGTAAACAGTTTTAGCCTTCAGTTTATAATTTAGTAGGACTGTAAGACTTTTTTGAAAATTTTGTAAGTAGAAACATACGTTTATGACCTGCACACAATTTGAATAAGAAAAAAACATTTTTTTCAGAATATTTATCGCGTATCAGCAGTCATGTTTCCCTGAAGAGGTTAGGTGTGTGTCAGTGTCAATGACAGAAACCCTGTACTCTTCTGTAGGTACCTACTGTACTTCGATACCAATAAACGGCACCATTAAGAAATCGCAATGACTTGAAATAATAAACAATACTGATGCCTGAAATACAGGATGGTTCTAGTTCAGGTGTCAGGATAAAGAAATCTGGTTTACCTAAGTCAAAGCCAAAAAAAAGGAAACAAATTAAGTTATTGCATTGTTAATAAGGCTTATGAAATGAATAATTTTAAATTTATTTTAATTTAATATCATCACAATATTATAAATGTAATAATTAATAACAATATTACCATATCTATATCACGGTACGCTGTATCTGCTACTTCGGTATAAGTTCGACTACCTGTACTGCATTTAATTTATGTCATATTTAGCACTATATATGAAATGTAGCATTACAATAATCTTTTTTTTAATGTTATATATGTTACTGAAGCCTCCGTGGGTGGCGTGGTGGTAGTGCATGCGACTGCTACGTACAGGGCGCGGGTTCGATCCCAGCTCAGTGCAAAAAGTTGTATGCATGAATATGGCTGTTTGCACTGGTCTGGTCGTGCCTCAGAGAGCGGTTTAAGCCGTCGTTCCCGGTTGCCATACAAACACCTATGACAGTCGTTACGGGTAGTTAGATCTCTCAAAAGTCTAACCAGTCTAATTTGGAACTTCGATATTGCCATTGGTCATTGGACCATTGGTTGTGAAGGTCAGATGGCAGTCGCTTCAACGAAAATTGTTCAGTTAGACTGGAAAACCGACCCCAACTGAGTTGGGAGAAAGGTTCAGGGAATGATAATGTATGTTACTGAAGCTTGTAAATCTACGGCTCACATATCTACAGTTCTTTCACGAATGACCTCCTTACAGATTTTCTCCTTTCACTCCGGCCCTCTCCATTACCCCATACAAGACATACTTATATACGAATGTAAATGATAGATAGCTATAAAGGGTGAACCATAACTGATCGAATTCAATATTTGAGCGGCCTCGACCACAAGTATGCGGTATGGGGGAGGGTACGGAAGATTTACGATATTGTTTCGCAATATAAATCTTAATATTAACAGTTATGTTAAGTATTTTTGGGAAGTGCGTCACAGTCTGACAATTGTGATATCGGTACCTACTTATTGTAAATGAATGGATTCCCGAACGTAAAATGTCATGTCTTCTTCTTCTTGAGAAGGCTTTTTCTGTAAGCAGATTTCAACAGAAAAGCGGGAAAATCATTTTTCACGTAGCGAAACGGAGTTCGCCGGGTTTGCTAGTGTAATATAAAATTATTAATGGCGAGACGCCAACGTCAAGATTTTCAAGAAAATCTTCCAGAGCTACTTTAGCCACGCCAGTAAATTTGTTTCCATGTGTCCGCCTCCCACGAGATCAGGTAGTCGATCTGGACGCGTGGTTGGATTTTGGGGGGCAAATGTCATGTCATTTTGTCCCGAACGGGAACGAAACGTCACTTTTAGTACCGTACGTTCAGTCAGTTGAATTGTTATAGAAAGGAATGACAAACCGCACCAAAGCAAGTAAAAAGATTTCTTAGCCGAGGAGATATGATTTCTTATGTGCTATATTCCGCAAGTGCAAAACCAAACGATAACTTGTTCCGCCTCTACATGAGGCATCTTCAAGAGAGAGTGGGTTCCCCTTCCTCCCCCAATATCTTATAATGAATTTCTGCCATGTCTATAAATAACATCTATTTTTTTTCTTCTATATTTATTGAACTTTATGCACAAGTAAATAGGTGCACTTAATGCGGTAGGCAATCTCTACCAGTCAACCGAAGGTGGTGCAGAGAGATATTCTGTAGGTGCCTTATTGAGAGTGAAACTTGTAAGGTATTATATAAAGTACACTAAACATAATAATAATAATATTCTAGCACAACACAACGTCACCTAGACCCATGGTAAGCATAGTTTAACTAGCTTGAGTTACGGGTTCTAGAATGCGGATAAACATACATAGATACATTTTTTTTTGTAAATACATACATATTATACATAGAAACACCCAGCAGATATTCATATTCAAGCATACAAATATTTGCACTGAGCGGAAATCGAAACCGCGCCTCCTGCGTAGCAGTCGCGTTCACTACCGCTACGCCACGTAGGTCGTCAACATACATAACAAGTTATACTGTGAGTCACACTCTTATCTCTTAAAATTAGACCCTACTATATTATAATAATAATAATAATAAATCCATTTATTGCACGAAACATGGTTAGGTATAAAAGTGTTAACATATTATTATGGTGTACAGCATGTCTCACAGAAAGGAGACTGAAATGATTTCATACAATCTTGGGCCCAGGGTGTAAGAAGATAAAAGTGGTGTCAATTAATAGCTTATATATATTATCAACCTTTTACTGAATATTCTGCGGATTTTGTCAGTCTGAGAACAGAGATATAAGAGATTATGTAAAAGTGACGTTATGTTACAATCTTTAACTACAGCTGATTCCTGAAGTGCAAAATGTGTTCTTTTGCACTTATTGTTATTATATTTACTAGAAAATGTTTGAAAAATCATATGAACTTCAAGCTATAGGTAGGTAACAGGTGTAGAGATAGGGAAAGGATGTCTAAAATAAAATAAAACGTCATTTTTAATATAGTGTTTTATTCGCCTTCTGTTATAATTAAAATGTCGTCTAGAATATGAGCGCAGCAGCCTATAGGTCGTTTCCCTACAATACAATTGCAGTACCAGTAATGAATTACTATAGCCTCCCTTCTTCTACGAGAGCCGTCGACTAAAATATTAACAAAATAAGTTTTATTAATCTTCAGCTACATTAAAAATTAGATAGATAGATAGATAGATTACTCTTTATTGTACACCAAAAACAAAACAAAAAATAAATACAAGAAAACATATTAGGGTAATAAAACATTGATTGATAAAAAAATAATTCTTTGCCATAACTGTAAACAATCTCCATAGGCCTTCTAATTATATGTATTTTACACCTCCCAGGATGGTAGCTGGTGATGGTAGATGGTAGCCTCCCAGGTAGTAGCAGTAGATGAGGTTATATTTACTCACAGACTGAGGTGCAAGCCATTGCTGAATCACTGACAGAATTGTTTCATCGTGTAAGGGTGGTCGACCCAGTGTATTGCAATGACCAGTGGATATCCCACAATTCACACAGCGATCCATAGTTTCAATAATATCCAATCCACAAGCCGGCGGTAAAATCCGTGTGAGCGATCTTCGGTGTCCAACGTAGCACACGGTAGGCAGGGTCAGAATCCGTAAAATACAAAGCAGTGGTCGTAAAAATCACAAATAATCGGGAAAGAAATCAAAACGTATTGGAAAACACGAAACGAGTGAGCAAATAGTGTTGTTGCGATAGCGATAGTCTATCGATAATTCGATAGTATCGTGATACTAACGTGACCTTGAGAATCAGTCATACTATCGATTGTCCTATCGAAAATATCGACCCTGGACGATACTATCGATACTATCGATAGTATCGATTGTTAATAATAAGTAATACTTTTGCTTTAGATTTTTATTTTTGATTGCTATCGATTGTCCTGTCGAAAATATCGACCCTGGACGATACTATCGATACTATCGATAGTATCGATTGTTAATAATAAGTAATACTTTTGCTTTAGATCAATAGTATCGATACTATCGATAGTATCATTACAGACACAAACGATAGTATCGATAGTATCAATACTACCGAAAGAAAGCGTGATACTATCGATAGTTTTGCCCTATCGATAGTCTAACATTTTACGATACTATTGCAGCATTTCGATATTTTCGATAGGCTTATTCGCGCTATCGACTATTTTTCAAGGTCAACTATCGATAGCTAAACTATCGCTATTGCAACAACACTATGAGCAAACAAAACGGTAACTGTCTAGTGTCAATTGTCAATGCCATTATTTTTCTTTTTAGCTGTCAGTAACAGCCAGTTACTGACAGTAACAGACTAAAAATATAAGAGAGATTTCAATCGATATTAAATCGATAATCATTAATATTGGTTTTTCAGTAATTAATTGATATTTGGTTTAATAATATGACTGTAACTATATGCACTATATTGCATGTAAGTATATATAGAGCATTTAATTACTTTGAGTTAATTATTTACTGCAAATGTGTAATCGATTATTTAATCGATTATCTCACGAAAACTATTTTCTCATATTTCTCCGCTTCCAGACAGAGAATTGAGGTGATTTCTCATATTCTAAGACACAAAAATATTACTAATTTTTTAGATCATATTTCAACTTATTACATTTTGGGCCCACGGATTTCCATCTCCTTTCCGCATGCAACATTGTCTATAAAATCAAAACTAGCGACTTTGACAATTATTGTGGCCAAGAAATTGAATTAAATATAAAAATTAAGGCAAACATGTCAAAAGCTAAAATGAGTCAAAATCAAAATGTCGAATTTATATATTGAGACATAGATAAACATGAAAATTTAAGTAAACATGTCAAAAGTTAATATAAGTCAAAATCGAGATGTCAAAATTACATAAATGTTAGGAGCAGTCAACAAGATTAAATTATCGTAGCACATTACATCGTACATTATTATTTTGTACCAATATCTCGATCGATACATGCTCCACATAAGTAAATATTATCATAATGTGAGTCCATAACACGTAGGTACTCAGGTTTTCCCTCGTATCGAGGTGTAGTGAAGCATGTGATGAGTCCATCCAGCGCAGGCGACGCTCTCCCCCAGAGCGCCTCGCTGAGACGAGTTACTTGGCGTCGATTATGACCATAGGGTCCATATGTAAGCGATTAGCGGGTAGAATATTTTCTCTACAGTGTAAAGTACTTAATAGAATCTTAGAATCCCGGGTTCTTGAAGCGGAGCGTATGTCACAACCACCATTTATCTTCTGCGTCCCACACTAGCTTCTATATTATAAATATTAGAATATTGAAATACTGTTAATGTTAAGATTTTTATTGCGAAACAATATCGTAAATCTTCCGTACCCTCCCCCATGCCGCGTACTTGTGGTCGAGGCCGCTCAAATATTGAATTCGATCAGTTATGGTTCACCCTTTATAGCTATCTATCATTTACACTTGTATATATGTAATATTCAGGGTAGAGCAATTGATGGATATATAAAAAAACTAGCTGTTGCCCGCGGCTCCGCCCGCGTGGACTTCTGATCCCGTTCCCGCTGCTCCATGAGCATTTAGGGGTATGAAAAATAGATGTTGGCCGATTCTCAGACCTACTCAATATGCTCACAAAATTTCATGAGAATCGGTCAAGCCCTTTCGGAGGAGTATGGCAACGAAAACTGTGACACGAGAATTTTATATATTAGATTCAGTATGGTAATTACACACGCATACAATGCAGGTAATATTTCGGTTCGCGACTACGGCTACGGCTCTAGAGAGTTTATTATTGCCGGCCAGATAAATATCCTAGTCATAGACCACTCCTAGACATAGGCCTCACCTAATATTGAAAAAAATTGGGCTACTGTTTCCGTGTCGCCAGACGGGTTGATACCTCTGTATCAACCCGTCTTTTTCAATTTTATTTCTCTCGCAGTGATATCGGCTGCGTATTTTTCCGTTTGCCGCCTCTTAACCGAATGGTGTCACCTTTGCTCAAGATGGGGTGGTTATATTCCTTCTCACCACACGGATAGCCAACCAGGTACTTTTTTAACTCAGCGCGGCTATTGTGTTTTTGCCTAATAGCCAAAACTTAACCCCACTTATAAAGCCAATGGCATTTAAATCCGGGACCATAGGTCACAGGTGTAGGTACACTGTATTAAGCAATTTATGAGATGGATACCTATTTTCTATCTGCGACCTAGCTTTGATTATTATGTTTTCATGAACTTGAAATGAATTTCAAAAGTTTATAGTTTTATTTATTTATTTATTACAAATCGTGCATGGTTTTTACAGGTTTTGCCCAATACAACAATGCAGTATACATATACTTAGCTATCATAATTATTATAATATCTATATTAAATTACTACTATTGATTAAATCTTATATATCTATATCAGTATTACATTCTTACTGCTAATTACATCTTATTACATTATAGCTAAGTTAGATATAGCTATTAATGAGTAGCCGTTACCGCTCCTAACTTGCACCATAATCTATAATTTATCTAGTCCACCTACTTGGCAACTGATAAGGATGACAGTCCGCGTGGATACAGGAGACATGATATACACCCACGTTTTACTTGTCTGTAATATGTTGCAGGCATAACTTAGTGTCTATAAACAACTTAGAGAGAAGTACCTACTATACCGGTTGATTTTATAGTGGTTTTGGAAAAAAAGATTTTGGCCACAATTTCGATAGTAAAATCGTAAGGAAGTCCTAATTTGGCGAAAAAAATTTTTTTTTTTACACGTCCCATACATTTTTCTGTTCACCTGCACATTATTGCCGTACATAAAGTTTTTTTTTTTCTTTTCAAAATTAAAACTTCCAGTCGATTTTGCTACCGAAACTGTGTGTGAAACAAAATATTCTTTTTCCAAAACCACTATAAAATCACCGTGTATAAAAGTACTTTATACCCTTTTACTTTTTTTGACGACCTCCGTGGCGTGGCGGCAGTGCACGCGACTGCTACGCAGGAGACGCGGGTTCGATTCCTGCTCAGTGCAAATAATTGTGTGCATGAATATGAATATCTGCATTGGTCTGGGTGTTTCTATGTATAATATGTATGTATTTACAAATAAAATGTATCTAAGTATGTTTATCCGCACTCTAGAACCCGTAACACAAGCTAATTAAGCTATGCTTACCATGGGTCTAGATGGCATTGTCTAGATTGTCCTAGAATATTTGTAAGGGAAACGCTTCTGAAGCCATTTGATAGTGATCAGGATACACTACATATTGACATGAAAAAATTTAGATTCGTTAATTCTTTTTATAATCGTTAATTAGCTAAAAATTTATCGCAGGTTTATAAGTGCCTCGGAGAGCACGTTAAGCCGTCGGTCCCGGTTGCCATACAAACATCTATGGCAGTCGTTACGGGTAGTTGGAGCCCTCAAAAGTCCAACCAGCCTAACTTGGAACTGCGATATCGCCATTGGTCATTAGACCATTGGTTGTGAAGGTCAGATGGCAGTCGCTTCACGGAAAATATCGAAGTTCAGTCGCATCACAGTTAGACTGGAAAGCCGACCCCAACTGAGTTGGGAAAAAGGTTCAGGGAATGATGAATTAGCTAAATAAAATGATAATTTCATAATAAATAAATATTCTAGGTTAATCTACACAAGCAACGCCACCTAGGTGCTTAAAAAAGGTAAACAACCTTGTGGCAACTTTTTATAAAAACACATGTTAAACAAATAAACTAGACTAACTAACTGACTAACTATTAGTTCGATACAGGTTTTTGGTCTTCAAAATGCGTTACTAAGCTGAAAAGAATTTATATAAATTAAGTCATAAACTCACGCCTATATCCCCGAATGGGTAGGCAGAGGTGTTAGCACCCACATTTCACCAGTTTATGTTTAGGTCCCAATGTAATAGGTGGCGAGCCTATTTCCATTAACCAGGCATTTGTAAACCTGCGATAATTACACACATAACTTCGAAAAGCACCGAAAAGTAATTGGTGTGGGCCATGGTAAAACCTGGGATCGTACTTGAGACCTTATCTCAGCAGTTCATTACCCATACTACTAGGGTACCGCGTTTTTATACTGAATTTTTAAATGAAACATATTAAAAAGACACATTAAGATTGTTTACGTTTATTTATTTACTAGCTGACCCGCGCGACTTCGTCTGCGTCACACCGTTTTTGCAACATTTTTCATTCCTGCTCCGCACCTGTTAGTCGTAGCATGATGTTATATACATATGAACCTTCCTCTTTAACCATTCTATCTATTGAAACAAACCGCATCAAAATCCGTTGCGTAGTTCCAAAGATTTAAGCATACAAAGGGACAAGAAAAATAGGGACAGAGAACGCGACTTTATTTTATACTACGACGAGTATGTAGTGATTTGGCACACAAAACAGAAATCAATCAAAAATGTACTTAAATAAATGGACCATATTTGAGATTTAAGTTATCCCAACGCAATCGTCGCATCGTAATTGCATTAAGTAGGTGAGTGAAATTCCAATTAGACTGGAGGTAGTGAGCAGCATTTCCGACGGAAGCGCCACCCGCCCTCCGGCCGCGGGGCCCGCCCGCGCCAAGACGGTCCGCCCTTGCCTCAATATTTGCGACTCAAAATCATACTTTTTATTATAAAACTAGTGTGACGACCCTGATGTTGCAAACTTCTATAGGCCACTGTGTACTTGTTTACCACTCAAGTGGTATTAAAAAATGCTACATCAAGGTCCTTTTTATACTGTAACTGTTAAGGTGTTTCCCTACACTACGTCGATAGTATAGGCAAATGCATGCTTAACTGACTGCACTTACATAAAAACCTTCCGTAGAGTTCAAGGAACAAATAAAAACTATTTACTTTAATTACTCGAATTGGTCCAGCCGTCTTCGAGTTATGCGCTTACAAACATATTACGCAATTCATTTTTATATAATACAAGATAAAGTATGATGAGATACGTGTTTCCTTCATCCAACAGTCTCAAGTCCTTTAAGCGGGGCGTGAAAAAGCAACTGTCGAGGCCGTTACAGGGACTACACCTGTAGCGGCGGCCACCATGTTTTAATATGCACCTCGTTTTACCATCAGGCGAGGTGCAGTCAATTTGACGACGATAAAAAAGTAAGAGGTGAGAATTAAATGAATGAATATTTGAATTCATCTCGCCTGATGCAAACTATTAATAGGCCAGCAACAACAAGCATTTTTGTATCGTCATCATACAGATGACATTACATATAGGTGTCGAAATTCATTAATTCACATAGACATTAATACTAGCGTAAGAAGTGCCGCACACTCCTTTATTACATTATATTATGTAATCAGCGATTATGACAATTAAACGGCTCATCAACATATTAAATAAAAATACTAGGAGACCCATGGTAATCATAGCTTAACTGGCTTGTCTTATCGGTTCAAAATGCAGATATAAATACTAGATACAAATATTGGCACTGAGTGGGAATCAAATCGGCGCCTCCTACGGAGCGTCGCATTCACTATCACCACTCCGCAGAGGCCGTCAAATAATAAAAAAATAATCAATCATCATCTTTGCATTAGACCTCGTAAAAATATCGAAGTTTAGCCGCATCTTAGTTAGACTAGAAAGCCGACCCCAACAGAGTTGAGAATAGGCCCGTACAATATCTGTTATAAAAAGTCTATGACCGGACTGAACTGCTTCCCATACAATTTATCTAATCAAACGTAACATTTTAATCATGATTAATATGCCTCAGCATATAAATTGCTTACTTAGAAGAAATGATCGTAGAAAATTGTCTGCTTGTACCCCTAAAGTAACAAGAGTTAGCTCGTGAGACAAATTAGTTCGTGTCCACTGCCCGGCTACGGACAGACTTGTGTGTGCTACGGAAATGCGTAGAGCTGTTATTTGTAAAACATATTTTTTTGTTGGTAATATTTAGGTCGTGATTTTTTTATGGTCGGTATATTATAGATTATACGAATAGTTGTTTTAATTTTCTACGTCTACACTAATATTATAAAGAGGAAATGTTTGTATTTTGTGCGTCTGTGTATGGTTGTAATGACTACACTTAAAAACTGCTGTATCGATTTCAAAAATTCTTTCACCATTGGAAAGCTACATTCATCCTGAGTAACATAGGTTATATTGCACTGCGTACCACCGCGACCCATATTCGGCGTGCGTTTTAGTCGGTTCGAGTCTGACGTAATCACCACCACCAATATTAGCGGAGGTGGTACCCGTGACGATTTCACACACGATAAAAAAATAAGGATGAAGGAAACTAAAATCAGTAGAGTCTTTGATAAAAAAAACATTCATGTGTCCACTCCACGTGTTTTACTATTAACATTCCACACTAATTATGATCAGAGGATCGTTGTAGGGTAATGTGGATATACCACGTGACCGATCCTTTTATTAAAACATAAATTATTTATAGACCGACTTGTCACCCGCCATCTCCACGCCTTACAAGTTAAGTTTTATTAGCACTACCTTATGTTATGTGCAATAAGGTTGATTTTACTCTGATTCGCGTGGTTTTTTTTTATTGTATTCGTTCGTAACATAGGTGCTATAGATGGGTTAATATTTGAAATGTTTGTTTACTTTCAGTTGTTTTTTCGCTTGTCACCGGTTAGCGAACCGTACGGTTCATATTTATATCATTGCCAAGGTTAAATCAAGTTCAGTGTAAAAAATAACATAAGTAACTACCTTATGCACGTTTTTTTGGATTTCAAGTCAAAAATATTAACTTTTACTGACTATTGAGTACGATGTTTTCAAACCCACACTTTATCGAACAATATTCTTTGAAATTTTTGTCTGACAATTTGGGTCATAAGTGGGTCAAAGCGATATTTTAAATACCCTATAGTTATAGCCCTCCCCGAGAACTGACTAGGTATAGCAAAAAAAAACTAGTTACAGCTTAATGAAATTTTAAAGCACTCAGTTTCCTGTCGATTTTTATTGGAAAAGTGAACGAAGGAATTTCTCAGTCGCAGGCTCAATACGAGACGCTCACTTTTTCTAATCTGAAACTCTAAACCATTATTAAGTTCTAGTTATACGTTGCTCTGTAAGTTAACCAATAAAACTTTCCTGTCAATAATAAAACAAATCCATGTCGAATTGAATTTCTAATATAAATCTTCTTTTTATGACTACAGAATATTAACATTACAATAATTGAATTCTAAAAAGCAACCGCTGCAAACTCAACCAAATATTCGTAAGGGGAGAAAAAATATTACAGCCCTATTCTAAATTACGCAATGAAACGTTAGCTGAGCGCGCGCGAATTTGCGAATCGCTGGCCCGCACACCCCTATTCTCCCCTTCGATATTTGAAAAAATCAAAATGGCGTCGGTTCCCCGCGTCTTGTCTTTATCTTTTCCTTATGTAAATGACTTGGTATTATACGTTATTTAATGAGTTTAAGAACTTTCTAGACGGCGTCGGCGCCAAACCTCGGGGCGCTCGTTACTCGACTTACTTCCTGATCTGAGGAAAAAGTCGCTTTTTTGTTCGCAAGGATTGTAACTTAGAACAATCATAAAATATGTACTAGAAATATTTATAATAAATATCTATATTATTTATGTATGATGTACGAGTGGCTGGCGATGTCCTTATATATAAATTAGCTAAGATATAGAGTGTTCCCTACTAAGTTGCACTGTAAACACAAGTATGAACAGTACCGAAGATTCTTCAGAAACTCAACTCTTCTATATAACCATCTTTGAGGCGATAGTGGCAGCCATCTACCGTTCATCAGAGCGTTCCCCCTGTGAGGTAAAGATCGCGGGTTGGAATCTCGTCGAAGCATTAACTGTTTCCTATATAAATTTGATTTGAACCGTCAGCCTACTAATTGCTTTTCAAAATGTTCAGTACACTACACTAAATTCGTAGTTCAGTAACTATCGATAATTTCGTTAATGTTTCAAACGATAGGTACGCTCTATAAGTGATACTGTATCTAGAAATCTTGCACTGGTCTAATGGTGCCTCGGAGAACACATTAAGCTGTCGGTCCTGGTTGCCATACTAACATCTATGGCAGTCGTTACGGGTAGTTGGAGCCCTCAAAATCTTACTAGCCTAACTACAGAACTTCGATATCGCCAATTTGGTTGTGGAGGTCCGAAGGTATCGAAGTTCAGCCGCATCTTAGATGACTAGAAAACCTACCCCAATCGCGTTGGGAAAAGCCTCAGAGAATGATTGGATTCCATCCTCATATATGACCATATGATGCCATCCTCAAAAGACAGCGCAAAAACACGCACTGCGTGTTTTACAGCGCATATTGAACGCGTTTTGTGTACAAATCTTGTGCCAACACCTATACCTACGTGGGAAACGTCGAGAAATCTTTAAGACTGTACTACAAATGTGATCTAAATACATATTCAAAACATACATACACAAATATAAGCACATACAGCAAAGTTAACATAACAAATATTAGCAAATCGCCACGTTGATTCTGTTTACGTTTTCATACATTGTCTTACCCCTGTGGCGCCCAGTCCTCACGCCAAAGGCATTGCCAAAACACTGGCAACACAGGCGAATTTATCGCTGGCAGGAAGTCTTCGCTACTTCCCTCTATGTCACAATAGTACATCCGGTTCCGCTACACACTTGAGTGTAGAATTTATTATTAGTTCCCATAATATATTACAATTATTCAAGTCTTACACAGGTATGATGATAAATTTTAAACTTGCATTTTGAAATTCGAAGACAATAGCTCGGTTCTAATAGTAGCCACTCGTTACTTGCGCAAATTTAGGCTTGCACAAATATATTGTAACGTGTGTTATAAGATGTTTATGCAAATTTTGTAAATGTGTATTTGCACAAACTTAGGCCACTGCAGAGTACCTACTATAACTGGATTATGTATACCTCGAGGCAAATATCTTTATTCTGAAATGTCCCCTATATACGAAGTAAGTATTTCCTGTCTGTTTGTTCGTTTGTCTGATATGAATTTCATCAAAATCGGTTTAGTGAAAACGTAAACAGACAGACAGAGTTACTTTCGCATTCATAACATTAAAATAGATGTGTACTCTATAGCCTACTGAATATCAATCGTAACATTTATCACAGATTGCCGCTTAACAGCTCTAAACAAGTTATAACCATACCTGCATTAAGAGGGTCTTCTTGAATGTTACCCCAAACGACATGTTTACCCCATCATTGTTCTTGAAAACAGGTTACTAAGAGAACCGTTATTATAGTGTCCTATAGATGCCGAATAGACAAGATTTATTCTATAACGGTATTTAAACTATGGTCACCACTATCGAGATATTTAAACTATATATTTTTGTGTACCTAGTAAGAAGTGTGATGTGACAAGAATTAATAGAATGAAGAATTAGTATATTAGAGAAAGATTGAAAGGAAAAAGAAATGGAGAAGTGAACGACTGTCGTGGTATGAACATCACATAAACATACATAAACTCACGCCTTTATCCCCGAAGGGGTAGGCAGAGGTGCTAGCACCCACATTTTGCCAGTTTATGTTTAGGTCCCAATGTAATAGGTGGCAGCCTATTGCCATTAACCGGGCACTTATAAACCTGCGATAAATACACACATAACTTCGAAAAGCATCGAAAAGTCATTGGTGTGTGCCATGGTAAATCCTGGGATCGAACCCGAGACCTCGTCTCAGCAGTCCATTACCCATACCACTAGGCTACCGCGTATGCTACCGTGGTATGGACATACTATGAGAATAGATGATAGTAATGTTGTACAAAAAGTTCAAAGTATGAATGCAGAGGGCTTTAGGAGCAGAGCTCGGTCCAAGAAAATATGGATGGATTGAGTGAAAGAAGATATGGCAAAGAAGGGAGTGACTGAGGAAATGACATCTTTTTTTTATCATGCAATATCCCCACGGATACCTCTCCCGCCGGAGCCGGTTGGGGACGCTATGTCAGACTCGAACCGACCAAAACGCACGCTGCCTTTGGGTCTTTAGTTGCCGGAGGTGAGATAGTAGACAATATATCCCTCGCACCCAGGCAGACCCGGAACCCTCTCTTTCGATATGACCCCCCTCGGGTGTAGGGACCACGGTGTCCTATTACATCTAACTGGAATGTGTGGAGAATTATTAATTGGGTCAAGATAATTGTAGGTAGTTTGGGAAGACCACAGTAGGGAATTCATGTCACCAAGGTTTTCCTCCTCCGTCCATTTTTAAAGCAAGTGTTTTTTTTATATATTTTTTTTATTTTTTTATTTCTCTCTCATAAACCAATCACAACTTTTAGAATTTAGTTATACAAACGATAATTATTCACATTGAGAGAGCTGGAGTCCGTAGTAGGTGTGATACCTGTATGACAGACCTCCAGGCCCCCCTGATACAATGTCGTTATAGGGTCTAGTACATCATGCAGTGTAAGAGTATATAAAATATAAACTAAAAAATGTGCAAGATATTATTAAACTTTTGTGAGTGAGTGAATGTGTAGATTATGTGTGTATTTGTGTGTGAGTGTGTGTGTGTTGATACAGAATCCTGTCACGTTACATAAAAGTGTTACCAGGATAAAAATATCGCTTGGTAATAAATAATAATATACAATGTGTCATATTCACAGGCTTTCCGAGGTATTCATGTAGGTGAGAGGTGTTTATTTACAGGGTGTTGTATTTAGAGTGAGTTTCGTACTGTGTTATTACCTCGATATGGACTGTTTATTTATATACTAAATAGTTGGTGTATTTGTTAATACACAGTACAAGTGAACAGATTTCCTTGAATAAATGGTATTGAAAGAACTCTATTCTCAACTATATTAATTATTTTTTTTAAGGAGTCCGTCTTTTCCAGTCTAATTAGGTGTTTGGCGACTGCCATCTGACATCTACAACTGGTTGCTGATATCGAAATAATGCAGTTAGACCATTACGACGACCATGTTTCGTTACAGGTAGTTGGAACGCTAAAAAGTCCAGCTTTTTAGGGTTCCAACTACTCGTAACGAAACAGACCTGGCGGTGGACTGTCATTGGCGAAGCGAAAGCCATTGTAAAAATCAGGAGTGTAATCAAACGCGAAGCTCAAAACCGTACGAGATGGAAACTCACTGTGGACACTCTACCCCAGCTCGGGGACAAAGGACCTTAAGTCAACTACCTAGATGTTCGTGTGACAACCGGGACTGACGGGTTAACATCCGAGGTTCTCTGTCTATTTTATGTAAAGAAATTTTAAAGCAATCTGTATGTTAACTATTAAAGCAATATAGATCGGAAAGAGTAAATGCGGCGGTACGTGATGAGCATTTGAAATTCTCCGATACAAATAACAACCATCTTCGATGAGAGCCATCTACCGATAATCTTCAATATGGGGTTCTTCAAGAATTAAATTAGGAGGTTTCTACAGGGCAGACAGCACGAGTGACTTGTTTTAAAAATGGATGGAGGAGGAGAAACTTGTTGACATGAATTCCCTACTGTGGCCTTCTCAAACTACCTACAATATGGTCTACCTGTCTACCCTGTGATAATGCCCCTGGTGTTGTGCACGTCCTTAAGCAATGATGACCACTTTCCATCAGGTGGACCGTTTGCTTGTCTGCCACTTAAGTAGTATACAAAATCGTACGAGTTATCGCCTCACGATCGTTGTATAAAGCCGTAGCTCAGCAGTAAAGCATTCCTCCTATAAGGGCTAAGCACTCACATATTTTCCGAATATTATTGACTACTGGTCCGGCTGTGAATGTAAATTATTTAACGTTCACAAGTGTTACTTTGTGAGGGAAATGTGTATGTAATTTGTATTTGAAATTAGAGAGCTTATAGACCAAGAGCTTATGAACACACGTCATGTTATAAAGGCTGACTTTTTGTGTGTGATTTCTATAGGGCAGTTATAAAATACAAAATATTAATGTTATAAATTAGGAAATCAGGTTCTCTCCAAAGTAAGAATAATGTGAGTTAGCACGATGGGACAAACACAACTCCACACCACTACTAGTGGAACAAAGTATGTAAGAGCTGTTATTTAGCATATGATACATTACTATTGCTAATGTTATATCAAACAGAGTGGTAGTTCCATCTGAAATTTATATAATAAATTGTTCCAATATTATATAGGTATAACTAGTTATTGTAAATCAAACACAGTGTAATGTAATTTCATTATAAGATAGATGGTGTGAGCAAGTTATAGTAAATCACTACATAGTTCTCTGTCCCTATTGTTCATGTCCTTATGTCCCTTTGTATGCTTTAATCTTCAGACTACGCAACGGATTTTGATGCGGTTTTTGTAATGGATAGAACGGTTAAAGAGGACAGATTATGTATATAACGTCATGCTACGACCAACAGGTGCGAAGCAGGAATGAAAAATGTTGCAAAAACGGGGTGACGCAGACGAAGTTGCGCGGGTCAGCTAGTACCTATTAAATAAATTGAATAGAATTGAACTGAATACCCAACTGTGGTGTATCATTTAGGTACATCCGCAATAAAGTTCTATAACACAAATGGAATTATTTTTAGTACATACATACATAGTCTCACGCCCGTAATCCCCGCAGGGATAGGCAAAAGTGTATTAAACACCCACATTTCACCAAATATGATCTTCAAACCCACGTAATAGGGAGCGAGCCTATTACCACCAATCTGGCACTTTGTAAAAAAATGGGTGGTGAAATGTCGGTGCTAGTACCTCTGCCTACTCCTTCAGGGATATAGGCGCGAGTTTGTGTTATGTTATGTTATTCAGCCTGTATACTATGACTTACGTGTGAAGTTCACGAGCTCTTAGACTATAACCAATAAAACAATTTGTCCTATCTGTCTAAGCCGTTCACAATCCCAAGTACCGATCGAAGTCAAATAGTTCACAATGTTATTTATTCAACCACAATTTGCCAACAACGGCGCATTGTATAAGACAAACTATAAATCTATGTCGATAGTAGAATATTCAATAATTCGACAAGTTGGGAAGTTTCAAACACCGGACTTACGGGCCAAGAAAGTATTCAACTCGCTTACTGACCAGTTTGTGAAGGGATGTAGATACAACGGCAAAGTATCGACATCGATATTTCAAAAGTAAAGTATATAGTAAGTTGACGACCTCCGTGGCGTGGCGGTAGTGAACGCGACTGTTACGCAGGAGGCGTGGGTTCGATTTCAATGCATGAATATGAATATTTGCATTGGTCTGGGTGTTTCTATGTATAAAATGTAAGTATTTACAAAAAAAGTTTCTAAGTATGTTTATCCGCATTCTAGAACCCATAATACCTGCTAGTTAATCTATGCTTACCATGGGTCTAGGTGGCGTTGTGTAGATTGTCCTAAAATTGTCCTAGAAGTATAAGTTAAAAGTACATTGCCCTCTAGCTAGCCGCACCAAATTGTCAACCATTGTCAGCCATAGAGATTACGAAAAATGCCATTGAATTTTAAACTTTACAGCAATGCCATTAAGATTTAAAATAAAATGTATATAATTTTTTTTTTTTTTATAATATCACGCCTATATCCCCGAAGGGGTAGGCAGAGGTGCTAGCACCCACATTTCGCCAGTTTTACGCAACGTAGAAATAGTAAGTAAATGTATAAAACCATATTACGTGAGGAAGGAATGGGCGAAAAAGCGATCTCCAAGCTCCAAACTGCGGGCTCTGGAGGCAACCGGAGTTTGATATTCGTATTACAAAAGATGTAAAAACATACATAGTTGGTGACATGTTATGAGTGTAATATATTTCTTCTTAACTCTTCAGATACATTGTATATACAGACTAGCTGTTGCCTACAGCCGCGTGGACTTCTTAATTTCTCTCCGGTAGCGTGATAAACACAAATAGTATGATATTCTATTGGTAACCCCCTACAGCCTCACAAACTCACTATTCCCAGTCTTTAATTTCCAATTTTCTTTTATTTTATGATTATGGCCGATGTTAATTTGTTTTAGGTATAACTAATTTAGTTTAATGAAATTATCTTTGATATGTTCACTAGACTTTCCATATCTACATAAGTCACAGAAGTAATGGGAAAAAAATTACCAGTAGTTCTGCCAACAGAACTACTCAACAGAACAGGTGAGAATAGACGCAAACGATACCTCTTTATAATAAAAGCATAGAAGTAGGCAAGCGGAAGTACTTAAATCTAAATTTATAAGTACAAAAATATTTTTTATCGATATGACCAAATCGTACGCCCAACACTGGGTGTGGTGTTTGCGAGCAGCAAGTCTGAGCATTTAAGCTGAAACAGTAGCTTACTCATTACCTGAGATGGCACAACTTGCTCCAACAAGACGGACGCTCTTTTCGGATAGGAGTGTAATTGCCAAAGGACTACCTATATAATAATAATAATACTTTGACCTCTTGATACATTAAAATATAATACCTTTTCGTGAGTAGCGGTGCTGCTGTGAAACACATTACTACACAACGGTGGAAACACAAAATTGCTGTCGATTCGACAGAAGAAGAATTTTGCATTAAAACGATATAACAGTATCATCTCTCTTATAGTTTTTTAGTACCTATAAAGACTTTTTTACACTAGATTGATTTATGAGGCACAACTTGTAGTGAAACTAGGCTGATTAAGTACGAACTACTTTAGTTTGTTTATCATATTATTGAAAGGCATTTTACACACACACACACACACACATACACACACACACACACACACACACACACACACACACACACACACACACACACACACACACACATACATATATATTTACAAATCTTAGATATATTTGACATATCTTTTAGAATTGTCGTAACATTGTTAAATTAGTTGTAACACTCCGGGAGTGCTGACAAAAGTGAGAACTTAACTAATTATGTAGATATGCAGAAGTGTCGGTAATGGTAACAGTGTTACGAGTTCCATTGATTTTTCCACCTTAAAAATGCTCAAAGCTCAAAAAGAAGTTTTGACTCCAAACATCATTACATTGCCAAATATATAAACTCATAGAAGTTACTTCTGACATACCAGTCGAACGCTTAGCCGCACAGGTAGTACGAAATCTAACAATATCGTTAGATTAGACGAACTCACGTACGCCTGTATGCGTTAACAGTGACCAGTACTAAGTAAGCTATGCTTGCGTTGGGTCTACCTCTAAACAATACATCGAAGTATTAATAACTTAAGTCTTCGGAACTTATCCACCAGATGGCGCTCTTTACGAATTCCTCCCACGTAAACTATACCTACTTACTTCGGCTTCTATATTAAACCATTCAGACACTTTTTAGTCTAAACCTCGAACTTAAAAAATAGTAGAATATTTATCTCCCTCTCTCTCTGTCTACCTCTCTTAGGTGGCAGACAAACACAGAGTCGACCTAGTAGAAAATTGTTGTCATAATCCTAATAAAAGGGGCACACACTCGCGCTACCGACCCTGAAAGATAATAAAGGGGTAGTAAGCCTTCCCGAAGAGTGAAACCTATGCTCGGGCCCTCTCCGTGAGTAGCGGCGCTGCAATGAAACAAATTACTATACCACGATGGCAACTCAAAACCAATCCTGTCACTTTGATGACTCGAATGAAGAAGAATGTCCTTTTTGAAGATCCTCATGTATTGTAGGCGCTAGAGAAAACCACAGTAGATAGTTAAGTCCACAGCTTGAGCGTGCGTGAGAAGAAGTTCGTTCATACCGCACAGTGTACACCGTTTCCCTAACGATATACACCAGTAAGAGATACTGTTTGACCATATAGTTTAACTATATGACACTAAATATCCTGAGTATACTGACAGACGATGACGGTCCGAATCACACTACAAAAGTACCACAAAACGGGGTGAATAGTGATCCAAGAGTAAATAAAGACAAAATGGTCAATGGAATTTCTTTAGTAATTTGTTTCACTAGATTTCACGTAGCAAGAAGAACAGATGGCTGTTGGAGCCGAAAGGTTCTCGAATGCAGACCGCGTACCGGTAGACGAAGCGTGGGACGGCCTCCTGCAAGGTGGGACGGACAACATAGTCAAAGTTGCGGGTACCCATTCGATGCAGACCGCCTCCAACCGTTCGGATTGGAGGTCTATGGGGGAGGCCTATATGTTCAGCAGCGGACGTCTTGTGGCTGAAATGATGATGATAGATTTTAAATAAACCTCACTCAATTATTACAATTAACTCGTCCAAAGTTTCGCTTTACAGAAAATAAGTGCAAAATGTATCCGAATATTTTATTTTTATTCACTCAGTTTTACCCGGTAAAGTAAAATTGAAATAATATTACTATTAACACGTGCTGGTAAGGCACCAGTATTGACGCGAACGAATATTACTTTGATGTTATACACTACCTCATGTGCAATACTATCGGAATAGTATTCAATTTGGGCATCTGCTTTCATTGGACATTGGTACATGGGGACGCAGATTCGTAATCAAAGATGCGGGCTGTATGAATCTTAGCAAATTGGCGAGGGAGACACCCTTGTCGACACTAGGGTTGGCGCACATGCTGAGAGGATTTAATACCCGAAATAGTGACATTCCACAAGAACAGGTTTACGTTAGTTTTAAGAAAGATAATTATTATGCTTGTGTGGTAGACAGTTCGCTAGTTTTATGCGTTCTGACTATGTATTAATTGCGGATTAGTAAAAGATGTTTTACTATTAACTCGATATATTTATTTATTGATTGTTTACATGAACTTATACTATGTTTTAATGCTAGTAGTGTAGTGGGGTTAGTTCTTGTCGTCACGTCTCATGATGACTCATTGTTATGACAGGGGACGTGAATTCCTATCTCTGACGTTTTTATTTATATAATACAATTATCTTAGAGAAGTCACATCCCGTCCCGCCATATATTCTTATAGTCTGAGGTAAATAAATAGATATGCTCCGTAGTATGCTTATTATAAAGCTAACTAGCAAACCCGGCGAACTCCGTTTCGCCATGTGAAAAATGATTTTCCCGCTTTTCTGTTGAAATTTTTCCTTAATTTTCTTTGCTACAAACCTCACGGAGCCCGAGACCGTTCCAACGAATGCAAAACCGTGGAAATCGGTTCGTGCGTTCTGGAGTTATAGCTTCAGGAAGGAAAACCCGACTTATTTTTATATAGTAGATAAGTATAAAGTATAGACGGAGACGGCCAGAGACTTTAAAGTCGGTAGGACGCGTCGGTATCTTCCTTCTCAATTGAGCACTCCGACTGGGAACAGAACATAAACTCACGGCTATATCCCCGAAGGGATAGGCAGAGGTGCTAGCACCCACATTTCGCCAGTTTATGTTTAGGTCCCAATGTAATAGGTGGCGAGCCTATATCATTAACCGGGCACTTATAAACCTGCGCTAAATACACACATAACTTTGAAAAGCATTGAAAAGTCATTGGTGTGTGCCTTGGTAAAACATGCGATCGAACCCGAGACCTCGTCTCAGCAGTCCATTACCCATACCACTAGGCTACCGCGACTGGGAAAATGCTCAATATTGTGGCCCACTGCTATCCACACATTGTTATACTTAGTATAGCAGAGGGAGCGTCCAGAGGTTACAATTCGACAGATTCAATAAATTAAATCATTCATTCATAAAATATTCTTAACTTATCTTATCTTAAAATTATTGTTAGACAGCCCTGTATCATCTAAGGAGGCGTATAACATCGTCTTAAGTGGTCACGGGTACCGCTAATGTTCCTCAAAGAGCTTTTATACAAGCATACCTAGGTACCAGTATAATCAGGCAGTCAAAGGGTCTTGAAACTAATGAATTAATTTTCGAGACCTCGTAAATTTAACGGTAACCGATAGGGAGAGTCTAATGTCATCTGAATTAGATCTATTAAAGTTACTATTTGTCTGGTCATATTTGGGAATATACTTAGTATTTATGTATATTAATCTATACCTACTAATATTAGGTTGTATACTAATATTAATCTATACTAATACTATTATCTATATATAAAACTGAAGTGCTTTTCTTTGGTTGAACATTTTTTTAACAAAGTTCCCGATTGGCGTCAATAGTGTCGCGGATCGAAAATCATATTTGGATGATCGCAGGGAAACGGGCGATATAGGGTTAGAAGTAAGTATGCCACGGGCAAAGCCTGGTGGCGAACTAGAAAATTTTTACCACCCCATCTCATCCGAAGGGTGTCGTAAGAGGCGACTAACGGAAAAATACACAGTCCATATCACTACGAGAGAAGGAAAACGGAATGCTTAAGCGTAATATTGGGTAGTTAACTCTGGACGTATCCAGTAAAGTTAAAAGGTTGATTATTGAAAATGGGTTTCGGGTGTCAAAACCGTGTTAGTTCTAAGCTTATGTTCTAGAGGTAGAGCTATAGTTTGTCCAGCACTATTGGATCGACATGGCCGAGATTGTTACTCCGCTGTCTCGCTTAACATCATCTAGAAGTATTAAAACCAGGTGCCTGGACTCCCTCCCTTTAATGCCTCTGCTCTCCGCCTCTCCCCTTTCCGACTCCTCTGAATATCTACAGGTTGTATTGCACACGTCACTTCTTGGCGTAGGCTTGTTTTCCACTTAAGTAGTCGACTCAGGTCGTACTTTTAGCCTGCACCATAGACCGATTAATGTATTTTTTCTTACATTTCGAAATATCTTACCAGACGCCTAAACATTCAATCAAAAATGTTAACTCCACTCTCTTTACGTTAATTTCATAATAAACTCAAACGCCATCTATTAGCGGATAGATAAACGACAACTCTAAGTTGGCCCCCTATCGTGCAGTAGTTTTAAACTTAGCCCTCTATCGGCGAATAGCTAGAACCATTTGCCATGACATCTATTATACAATAGCGCACACTAAACAGTCTTCATCCAAGAATAATGCTTCAACCTCTTTCATCATAAAAGTTCTTGGTATAGAAGAATTCTATTTGACATAAGAAAAAAATAACTTCAAAGGTTTTGACATATGAGTTTTTACAATGATTTATTACTATTGATCAAGTTTATGTTCATTTTATTTCAATTTGTGATAACATGTTTAGGAGAAATACAAGGCTAGTGCAACTTGTAAGTTTTTGACTTTTATTTTCATTGACAAAAATTGTCACATTTGACAGTTTTGGTTACAAAGATGTGGTCTAAAGCCAGGCGTCCACCAGGCGGATGGGGCCGAGCTGCATCGCGACTCTGGCTTCGTTCGTTTTCAATCTTGTGCCCGCTGGCAACCCTCTGCGAGCGATGATAATAACTTATGACACCTTCAAATAATGTCGTTATTCTATTGGTAAAAAGATTATCAAAATCGCTTTGGTATTAGAGCCAGATATTACCTCCTACAACCTCACAAGTTTACTTAAATAACTAACTATACTTCTTGTTTATTTAGAGTACGTCAATTTTATTTGACTTCACCTTCACCCCGCCTGATGGTAACCTGAAGGCAAAGTCTCAGAGGGTCACCAGTACAAACACGTATAGTGTTACAATGGTGGCGCTCAGTTTGACTGACGGCCTCATCAGATGCTTTTTCACGCCCCGCTTAAAGGACCCAGGACTTTAGGTAGAAGGAAATACGTTAGTATAGATAAAGTATGGGAAAACTGTTTCCTTTTCAGATTTATCATGGCAGAAAAACATACAGCACTGATTATACGGGCAACAGTTTGTGTCGGCGACTGCAACTCTCCAAATCCATATATTTGAAGTAAGTAAACAGTACATAGGCCAGGCAGTATAAGGTCAATGTCCAGCAGTGGACTGCGATAGGCTGATTGATTGATTGAAACAGTACATAACACCTCCTTTTTTGAAATCGATTCGAAACGTTGCGTTGCAAATACATACTAATAACTGTCACCTCGGAGTCCGGGGTCCACTTTTTCCAGTCTTCCTGCGCCACGAGAGATGTCTTGTATAATCTTACCTCCGGCAATCCAGGTCCCCCCATAGACGGCGTGTGTTGTAATCGGTTCGAGTCCGACATAAATTTGGCCACCAACTTTGGCGGAGGTGGTACCCGTAGAGATCTTGCGAACGATAAATAAAAAGTCTACCTGCGTTGCGACAGAACTTCGATATTTTGCGTGAAGCAATTGCCATCTGACCTCCACAACCAATGACCCAATGACCCATGGCGATATCGAAGTTCCAAGTTAGACTGGTTGGACTTTCGAAGGCTCCAACTACCCGTAACGACTGCTATAGGTGATAGATGTTTGTATGGCAACCGGGACCGACGGCTTAACGTGCTCTCCGAGGCACGACCAGAGCTGTGCAAACAGCCACATTCATGTATACAACTTTTTGCCCTGAGCGGGGATCGAACCCGCGCCCCGTGCGTAGCAGTCGCGTGCACTACTGCCACGCCATGGAGGCTGTAATAATATCGATATCCATATTATAAATAATCCATTTACAAATTACAAATAATTATTTCCTTCAGGTTTTGGAAGCCAGGCCTGGTGGTGCACCAGCCGAGATGCAACATCCACTCAAGCGTTGTTCTACTGAAAGAAGAAGAAATCAAAACACCCAACTTCCCAGATTCTGTGACCACAGGCGATGTCAAGTAATTTTAACGTTAATTTCTGTCATCATCACATTAGCAAAGAGCTTATTACATATATACTAGCTGTTGCCCGCGGTTCCGCCCGCGTGGACTTCTGATCCCGTTCCCGCTGCTCCATTCCGAGCATTCAGGGGTATGAAAAATGAATGTTGGCCGATTCTCAGACCTACTCAATATGCTCACAAAATTTCATGAGAATCGGTCAAGCCGTTTCGGAGGAGTAGGTACGGGAACGAACATTGTGACACGAGAATTTTATATATGAGATATATCTACACCTGTAAATCCCCGAAGGGTTAGACAGAGGTGTTATTAACACCCACATATTGCTATGACTAACAGTCCCGAGTAAGAAAGTGCCTGTTGCCTTCAAGCGAGGTTTTTTATTGGCTGTCAAATAGGTATAGGGCTGTCCCTTAGTCGTCTTCTAAAACCTAAATATATGGGGTGCCTCTATTCTACCCCACCGGTAATCAAATCGGCATATAGTTTTATTCCATTGCTTTTAACGGTACGCACTGTCAGGTATGGTGTTTTATTCCGCGCCACTACGCGCGATTTTATGTATACGTGCGCGATTACGCGGACTACGCACCGTGCATTGGTGAAAAAAATACTTTGTATAATGTATCCATCATGCATTGTGTGGGGTCACAAATAAAATATTTTCTTTGTTTCTTTCTTTCTTTCTTTCTTTCAATGGAGCTCGTCCTTATACTGCAGACAACTTTGTCAAAGTACATGTCTTCGCCTCCGTATCCTACGTTCACATCCGTGAGTCCTCGCACCATGGACACCCCTGTGTAAACTGTGAAAAGAAATGCGAATTATCCAAGCGACTACAATATGGAGATTTTAAAGAAGGCCGTCAGAAGTTCTTACAGGCTCGGCAGTACGCGTGTAACTCCTCTCATGTAACTAGCAGTACGCGTGTAACTCCTCTCGTTATACTCTCGGTTATCACGACCTAAGCGCCATCTGTGCAACTTAAATTATATATTACTAATCATAACTCTAGTTCTACCTAACGGATTGCAATCAAACAAACGTAAGATTTTAAATTGGACCAAACCCCTTCAAACAATTAAAACCGCATCGAAATCCGTTCAGTTGTTTTTGCGTCCATCGAGGACAAACATAAACTTTTTACAATTATATAAGTAATAATCTAATATATAAAATTCTCGTGTCACAGTTTTCGTGGCCATACTCCTCCGAAACGGCTTGACCGATTTTGATGAAATTTTTTGTGCTTATCCGGTATTTATGAGAATCGGCCAACATCTATTTTTCATACCCCTAAATGCTCGAAATCGAGCAGCGGGAACGGGATCAGAAGTACACGCGGGCGGAGCCGCGGGCAACAGCTAGTAATATAGATAGATAGAAGTCCATAGGCCACTACTTTCCATCAGGTGGGCCGTGTGTTTATCTGCCACCTAAATGGTACAAAAAATTACACACAGGTACATTAAAAAGGAAGGCGACCCTGTTGCGATGGACGAGGTCGTTATGGAGATCGAGACGGACAAGACCGCCATACCGGTGATGTCGCCGGGCCACGGGGTCCTAGTCAAGTATTTGGTGAAGGAGGGCTCAGCAGTCAAGTCACAGACACCAGTCTTTATTGTATGTATAACTCTATACTGACCACGTAGTTTTGTGGGTAGATCACGTGATATTTGATGATAATTAGCCTTTTTTTTTATTATACACTTACGCCTATATCCCTGAAGGGGTAGGCAGCGGTGCTAGCACCCACATTTCGCCAGTTTTTGTTTAGGTCCCAATGTAATAGATGGCGAACCTATTGCCATTAACCGGGCATTTATAAACCTGCGATAAATTCACACAACTTTGAAAAGCATCGAAAAGTCATTTGTGTGTGCCATGGTAAAACCTGGGATCGAACCCGAGACCTCGTCTCAGCAGTCCATTACCCATACCACTAGGCTACTAGCATGTGAGCTAGGCTAGGATAATTAACGCTACATAAAAACGCCAATGGAAGGTGACTATTATGAGGAGAAGGGGAGAAAAGAGAAAAAACGATATAGCACCTCACCCTCCACCTTCCGCAACCAGTCTACCTCTGCTACTTTTATATCAATCCTTCATCATCTAAATACGTAATAATAGAAGTATCAGAAACATAGGAATCAAAGAAAAAATCAGTGTTAACACACTGTGGAAAATTGCATTGTCAATTGAGAGTGCAAATTTGTCCTCCAGGTGAACATAACAGGGCAGGCACCTGCACCCAAGGCAGCTGCGCCAGCCCCCGCTGCGGCGCCCGCTGCTGCAGCCCCTAAGGCCGCCGCCCCAGCACCCGCGGCTGCGGCTGCTCCCAGACCTGCAGCTGCTAAGGCCGCTCCTGCTGCCAAAGCGCCTGCAGGACCAACGGTAAGTATTACTTACTTACTGAAATTTCTCTAGTAACAGTTGTATTGGATGATTTTGCATAAAATGCCTGCCATTGGCACTACCGCCGGTTCCCGGTAGATGAGGGAGAGCTAAACACGCCTAAGCATGCATGTCACCCTCCACGATGTTAAGCTAGTACAGCTTGACGCTGAGAGAGATATGTTTTGTATAATCTCACCTTCGGGGACCCTTGGACGGCGTGTGTTTTAGTCGGTTCGAGTCTGACATAATCACCTCCACCGATTTGGTATCCGTGGGAATTTCGCCTACGATAGAAAAAGGACAGCTTGACGTCATGGAGGGTGACATGTGAGGCAGCGGTCTCACCACTATGGATGCCCGAGATAGTGTGAGGCTAATTGGCTCCCGCTGGATTCAGACCGCCCCTAAACCGTCAGATTGGAACCTGGAGGCCTATGTTCAGCAGTGGCTGAAATGATGATGATGAATATCCATCCATCTATGATTACTATTATCATGAAGCCTTATCTATAAACAGGCTGCGGCTCTGAAGCTGGGTGACCCAACGAAGACAATCTCAGGTTCACGGACAGAACACCCCGTCCCGATGAACAAGATGCGACAAAGAATCGCTGAACGTCTAAAAGAAGCTCAGAACACGACTGCGATGTTGACCACCTTTAATGAGTGTGATATGAGGTAACTAATTATTCTCAGGAATAATATCTTTGATGATGTGAAGACTTGGTAGTTATGAGTCGAGATGTGCAGTGGGCCTCAAAAGTTCCTGGACACCTTAAGATCTAGAATCCTTTGACAGCCTGAGTCTAATTCAACCAAAAGTAACATAGATAGCGTTAGTAACATAAACAAGAACTAGACTAAATAAACCATGACGTGTTTCTTTATAAGAGAATAAGTAAACTCATGCAAGTAGTATCTTAAACTCAATTGCATTAGTAATTAGATCTATTATGCAGTGGCTTCTAAAACTGGTACCTAGTTGTGTAGTGACATCACTTCATACAATTTTAGTTTCGAACTGTCAAGGAACTTTTGAGGCCTACTGTACGTATCTATAGTACCTATTGTAATAGGTTTTCATCAACTTTACATTATCATCATTCTCAGAGCCTGACCCCAACTGAGTTGGGAATAGGCTCTGAGCTGTCTGGCTGTCTAGTCTAACTGAAATGCGGCGGAGCTTTGATATTTTCCGTGAAGCTAATACCATCGGACCTCCACAACCAAATTGGCAAACTTTTGAGGGCTCCAACTACCCGTTACGGCTGCCATAGATGTTCGTATGGTAGCCGGGACCGACGGCTAACGTTCTCTTCGAGGCACGACCAGACCAGTGCAAATAGCCATATTCATGCATTCAAATATTTGCACAGAGCGGTTTTACCATACTTTACATACGGTTTTTAATTGATCTTCCTAGTCCTATCCTTTAGCATTAGTGCGTAATGTATCGTAACTGCTACAGTTTCGATATTCTACGTAGGCAGTGAGGATCAGAGTACCACTAGTTCACCGCATCAATCTAATTTTCAGTAACCTAATGGCTTTTCGTAAAGCGAACTTGGAGACGTTCACCAAAAAGTACGGCGTGAAGCTATCATTTATGTCGCCGTTCCTGAAGGCGGCCGCCAACGCTCTGATGGACCAGCCCGTCGTCAACGCCGTCATCATCGGCCAAGACGTTATTTACAGGTTCTTATTATTATTATTCACTAGCCTATGCCCGCGGCTCTGCCCGCGTAGCTGTCGGTTATCGTGACCTAAGCGCCTACTGTGCAACTTAAATTCTATATTACTAATCATACTCTGGTTCTACTTAACCGATTGCAAAACAAATGTAAGATTTTAAGTTGGACCAAACCCCTTCAAACAAAAAAAACCACATCGAAATCCGTTCAGTAGTTTTTGCGTCCATCGCGGATAAATAATAATAATATAATAATATATGTCTTTATTGTACACCAAGGATCAAATTATACAGCACATAGAGATGTTTGCACATGGTAAATACAATTGGCGGCCTTATCGCTCTGCGGCAATCTCTTACAGGCAACCTTAAGCTTTTTACAATTATATAATAGTACAGAAGATAGATAGATCCGTTCTATTAAAATGGTGGGTTGGCCACATCTTCCGAAGGACCAATGGTTGTTGAAGCCAACGAGTCCTTGAGTGGAGACCGCGAGAAGATAAACGGAAGGTAGAACGCTCCCTAGCCAGGTGGACTGATGACCTAAAAAAGATGGTAGAGACTAAATAGGATGCGGAGGGTGGAGGTTCAAGAGCAAGACCTATGTCCAACAGTCGATTGCTATATTGTTTCCATAGGGACTCAAGTAAAAAAAACAAATGATAACAAAATCTGGAGATACCGTAAGGGGTTGCAGCTACATATCGGATATTTGTCAAACATCTTAGGTACAGTTCATACTTATGCTCACATTTTGTACTTAGGATTAGTAGTGGCCGTTTAAACACAACACAACGAAAAGTCTGAGCTTATTGCTACAAGCGTTTAAGTACGTTTACAAGCATAAGCTTATTTGGTTTAAACGAAACGGACGGCACGCTTGTTTCTAGGTGCGTAGGAACTTTATGATGTACCTACTGTCGAGGACCGCGTCGCATTGCACTGGCGCGCGTCGGAAAATAGACTATATGGATCAAAAATAAAGTCGTAAATATAAAATTTTGTCAATATGATTATGCGGTTAAATTAAATATAATTTGACAATATCGATTTAAACGTGTTTAAGACTACATTACTTCAAGTCGTATAAACTTTCGTTGTGTTGTGATGCTTTTTAAGCTTTATTTTGTTTTATGCTTTTTAGTACGCGGTTCGCTGTCGGCTTAAAGAGATCGTCCGTGACGGTGCGCATGTACCTATTTCGCGAGTTTTCGAGTTCGAATGCAAGTTTCGTATTTTAATTAGGTATCCAGTTTAGTAGTTTATAAACTTATTGTATATAATTACTAACACTGACCACTAAGTGTCTAACTGAACACTAAGTGTATATAATTTTAATTGTGAATATAGTAAATAGGTATAATAAAGTGTACAAATTAATAGGTATAGCGTAGTTATAATAAGTGTAAATAAAATAAGAGTATAATCTAGTGTACCTATATAAACAATAGATACTGATAACAATGTCTGTTTTCAAAATCGTTAATATAAAATATCTCCAATGATCCAACGACTAATTTACTATTATATATTAGTATAAGAAATGACAGCAAAATAGTTACACAATTATTTATTAAGTAAAATAACAAAACATGTCCAATTTACGTACGTTTATAGACGACTTATTAAAAAAGCATTTTAAGTGAAAAGCACTTTTTTAAGTCTGCTTACAAACACACGCTTAAGCGTATTAAGCGTTGTTAGAATAAAGCCGTTTATCACACTACTACTTAGGATGGAGCGCTCTATAGCTTGCTATTATACTCCTAAGACTATGCCAGAGCGTCCATCAATTATCACATAATCAGGTATACTGACTTGCAGATGAAGTCAACTTGAACTCAGTAACATTTGTTGGGATCACATGCGCCCTTTCAAATATTACATTAAAAAAAATTAAACTTGTTTTTTTCATTCGATAACTTCTGTCATGTCCAGATAGGTAAGTAATAACCGTTAGAAAATTTAAACTGTATATGACTGAATGTGTAAAATGTAAATGACTTCTATAATAATCCTCAGAGACTACGTGGACATTTCGGTGGCTGTGGCAACGCCCAGGGGTTTGGTCGTGCCGATTATACGCAACGTGGACTCAATGGACTATCCTCGAATCGAACTTGCAATGGCAGCGTTGGCTGCGAAGGCCCGAGATGGTGAGTTACCTCTTATAACACGCACAATGGCCCAAAAAGGGAGGCTAGGTGCGGACAAGGGCGTCCCAATACCAATTAACTAACTCTTATATTGGAGTGGAATTATTGGATGCCATTTAAGTTAAAAAAATCAAAATCTCTTCCTAGGGTGTTTTGGCGCCATCGCTGAAAAACTGCATCGCAGTAGTGTTTTGCATTCTAAATTGGTGTTAATTCGAGTTTTATGTGTGAAAATGATGGATTTTAGACATAATGTCTCGGACAACACGCACAATATTAGTAGAGTAGCATCAAAATCTAAATCTAAATCAAAATATATTACTATTATTAAACTCATATTGCTGTGAGTTGTGATTTTCTTGTGATGGTTCCAGAACTCCATAGAAGCTTCTACTATGTTCCCGCTACTTTACTGGGGTATAACTACGACTTTGACTTGACTATGACAAACTTGACTTGACTTTGACTGACTGTGACCAAATAACGAAAACACTGCAGAACATATGTATTATTTATATGATAAATCAAATTACTTGACACTGGCAAATACTCAAGGAGCGAGCCATTGTGAAGTAAGTAGAAAAAGAACCCTCACCCTAACACGTTATTTAAAAAATCTTCGAACTTGTATCTGTTGGCCATATAATCGTAATCAAAATATAAACTTACCTTCCAGGTAAACTGACACAAGCAGACATGACAGGCGGAACCTTCACAATAAGCAACGGCGGAGTATTCGGCTCTCTGCTCTCGATGCCCATCATCAACTTGCCGCAGTCGTCCATTTTGGGCATGCACGCGATCTTCCAGAGACCTGTCGCTATTAACAAGAAAGTATGTACTGCAATGCCTTCATCAAAAGCCTCCTTCGTTTTCACTGACCATAATTCGTTGTGTGTATGGGCACACCCCCATTCCCACTCTTCTCTATGTGGTGGACAGCACGAAGTGACGCCGCTTTTTTTTTATCATGCGAAAATTCCCCACGTATACCCCCCCCACCGGAGTCGGTTGGGTAGGTTATGTCAGACTCGAACCGAATAAAACGCACGCCGTCTTTGGGTCTTCAGTTGCCGGAGGTAAAGTAGTAGCCAACATATCCCTCGCACCCGGCAGACCAGGGGTCTTTTCTTTGAGGTGACCCCCGTCAGAATGTGACGCCCCTGGTGTTGCAAACGTCGCCACGGTAACCACTTTCCATCAGGTGGGCCGCCTGCTTGTCTTCCACCTAAGTGGTCTTAAAAGAACTCGTAGCACTGATTTTAAATTCAGTCTCGCTAAATGTGTTTAATTTTATAATACCCATTATGATAAGGCAACTTAATGGTTCCGGCCTGTTGTTTCCACTGCTAAGTTCCACTCAGTCTGGTCCAACAGGACATACCTACTCATAGTGTGGCCATGAGTATTTCAAAATCCTGTTGTCTTGTGCGTTATATATTATGGTATCGATACTGTCGATAGTACAATCGATATGATGCCGTTATTCAGATGAAAACTATCGATAGAAAAACAATCTATAGTTCGGCAACACTAGGAGACAATATCACTGTGCGAGAAGGAAATCTCGAAATAAAACCCTGTACCAACTGGTCTGGTTAAAGCCTCCCAACATTGGGAGGCGTCTATGTCCAGCAATGGACCGCGATAGGCTGAATGATTGATTGGGGATCCAATGTGAAATCTTTAGATGCAGTGCTAACATTTTTTATTCTCTTCTCAGGTTGAAATCCGACCCATGATGTACCTAGCGCTATCTTACGACCACAGACTCATTGATGGCCGTGAAGCGGTGCTTTTCTTAAGGAAAATCAAATCTGGTGTAGAAGACCCCACGTCCATATTAGCTGGCATTTGACTTCACATTGGCTGCTATGCTAAAATCAAACGTTCTTTGAAGATCTTCGAAACTACGTAGAATGTAATTTTGTACTAAGTGTTTAACTAGTCGGTATTCGTAGTTTTAATGCAGTGACACGGCAAATTCAACAACATTCGAGACGACCCGCTGATGATGCATCGACAACGCATTGCTGATGTGACGGCGACGCGACCGCTACGCGATTGATGCGCGTTAATTCTTCTGTTCTACGTATTTACGGCGACGGCACTATTTATTTATACAAGCAATGGTGACATCAATTATATCGAGTTAATGAAAACTTTATAATTGTCTCATTTGTATCACCCTTTTATTGACATTCTACAAAAGGTTATATCTAGCTGTTACAGCAATCCTAACCCATAATAAAAATAGGAATATCGTCTTTACATTTTCAGATTTTCATTTACTGTCGTATTGCAAAAGGGAGTTTTATATTGAATGATGATCAAGAGTATCAAACTGACGAAAGTACCTCTTAGTCCAACTACTGAATAAATTTACTTCCTAGCCGGGGTTGCACTTTAACATTAACCTTTTGACGCATAATGACCAACACGCGTATTGACTAATCATAAATACGCATTTTGACATATACGCAAAATCCTTTTGACGCATAATGACCAACACGCGTATTGACTAATCATAAATACGCATTTTGACAAATACGCAAAATGTACAATACGCATTAATTTTTAAAATTCCTTTAAACAAAACATTTACTTACTCTTTTATAGTGAAAATTAATAAAATAAAAATAAAATTAATAGTACCTATATAAGATACTAGCTGACCCGCGCGACTTCGTCTGCGTCACCCCGTTTTTGCAACATTTTTCATTCCTGCTCCGCACCTGTTAGTCGTAGCATGATGTTATATACATATAAACCTTCCTCTTTAACCATTCTATCTATTGAAACGCCCCGCATCAAAATCCGTTGCGTAGTTCTAAAGATTTAAGCATACAAAGGGACAAGAAAAATAGGGACAGAGAACGCGACTTTATTTTATACTATGTAGTGATAGTGATAGTGATCTGTGCCCAACTACAACAGACACGTTGTCGTTTTACGAATGCGTCATTGTGCGTTATTATTTATATTGGTCATTTCTCAAATTGGTCTAAATGCAGATGTGTCAATTTGCGAATTGGTTCTAATGCGAATATGTCATTTTACAAATGCGTCAATATGCGAAAAAAAAACCTAACTATTTTGGTCATTATGCGTCAGAAGGAACATTAAGTGTCTCAACACACTATACGGAAGTTACGCGACCGAAGTTCAGCACAATTACGCCTGCAATGCTATTTGCATTACTGACGACACACTATGTCGAAATTAAGTCGCGTCATAGAGTACAGCCTAACTTCGGTGTATGCGTGTGAACTGAGGGACCACACTGGGAATTCGGGCGTAAGTTCAGCGGCAACTTATTCTGTGAGTACACATTATACGCAACCGAAATTCGGTTCGGTTGCCGACGAAATCTGTCTGTCCAACTGTGTAGATAACACGAGTCACGACACGACGCCACAACAGCGCTCGATGCAGCAATTACACACACAAAGTTGTGAAACCGAATTTCTGCCGCGTAAGTACGGCACTTATGGTGTGTCATATCAGCCGAATACGTCGGAACGTAAAATCAGCCACCGAACTTCGGTCGCGTAACGTCGGCATAGTGTGTTTAGACACTAACAGTGCAGTTAACTGGTCAGGTATAAAACTGACTGCGGCAACTTGCGTTCGAGGCTTCTATCGCACGACCTGGGTAGTATTATGTTATCTGTGACCTGGGTTACTGGTGCTTGCCTATATTTATTTTTAAAGTTTATTCCAACATGATTATAGATGCAGACCAATACCTACAGACGAAAGTAACTTACCTATATTATTTAGGTGTGAATTACACAATAAAGATACAAATTTCTTGTTTTATTTTCGATGTCCATTTCATACACCCTTCTCATTCAATTAGGCATCAATAGGAGTACCTAAGTACGGAAATTATCCCAAAAAACACGAGTGTCGACCATCTTTTTTTTTTATCGTGCGAAAAATCCCCACGGATACCCCCCCACCGGAGCCGGTTGGGTAGGTTATGTTGGAGTCGAACCGACTAAAACGCACGCCGTCTTTGGGTCTTCAGTTGCCGGAGTTGAGGTAGTAGCCAACATATCCCTCGCACCCCGGCAGACCCGAGGACTTCTCTTCGAGATGACCCCCGTCAGGTGTAGGGACCACGGTGTCCCCATCTAGCCCCCGGGTATGGGGAGGCGCACTTTGCGCCGCCGCCGCGGCCTACTTCTGCTAGAGTGACAGGCGGCTCCACCCGTCACCACTAGGCCCACGCTCACGGAGGACGGAGGTCATTCTGCGACCTCCGACGTCCGAGTCGCCTCCGCTCTTCGCGGGCTGTGCGGGTCCGGAGTCTTCTCCGAACTCGTTCCAGCGTCTCCTCGAGCATTACTTGCTCGCAGAAGGAGGCGCCGGCAGCCCAAGCGTTCGCGCATCGTACCATCACCCGAAAAATGCAATCTGAAATGTTTTCGAAAATATTTAACTTGATAATACCTAAGTAACTACGTGAACAGAATTATTGAATAACAAAGTTTTCCAAATTTTTAAGTAAACCTATGATGTTAGCCGATGACATAAAATTTCTGAACGCACTTTTAAAATGGCCATATTTTAGGACTGACAATATTTTTGTTTAAATGTCAAATTGATTCCGTGTTAGTATTTTTATTCCGCGCGACGATTGATTAAATACCTTTTATTGGTGAAAATCAACTAATTTCGTGCAATAAAATAACTGTATCGTAGTATAAAACCACATGAATTAGTATTGTTAGTGTATTGCGTTTAGATATGCGCTAATAGTCAAATAATGAGGCGAGGTCATCCAGGCATCGGAGGATGGCGAAATGATAATCATAGGCATTTTAGGCCTAGAACTGGTGGTACACCACGATTTAGACCGCCCAGACTCTTTTCGCTATTAGATGCTCCCAGGTAATTAATAAGTCTGTAATAAACAACTTTAGATTATATTGCATCACTGACGCGCCAATATGTTGTATTGTATACCTTGTATTTACGAGAAAAAAATTGAGTCTGTATCCTAAGATCAACTACACAAATATTGTTCCTTGTGCTGCTATGTATAACTATGGTGACATTGTTTATTTACATAGATACCGTAAATTATTTCAGATTCCCGCCACCCGGTGGTCGACTTCACAGAGGACCGCATCCTTACAATGCACATTCAGACGAACAAGTAATATCGAATCATCATGAAATAAGTAATTATAGAAATGTAGGTCATCACCAAAACAACACCAGGTCACAAGACAGGCATCAGTCAAGACCAAGAAATTCCTATCAATATGTTAACTCTAACTTTAAACAAGATGGTAATAACCAAAGTAATTCTTATAATCATTCGTCAAACTTCTATAATGATGGACAAGGAGAATCGTTTCATGTAAACAGTCATGGTGATGTAGATCATAGGCAGCTCGGCAACTCATCTCATGGTCAAGAGTCCTATAATACTCATAAATTAAATCGTTGGGCTGATCCACCACCTAACCAAAGGCAACACTATGAGGATAGAGGCCACCAGTCATATAGACCTAATGATTCAGATAGACATCGTGCTGAAGTTAATAAGATTCCGTCATTAGACTACACTGGTCATAGACCACCATCATCAGACTACTATGGCAGCACGTCTAGCACAACGATTAACAATAACAATGCTGCATTTAGCCGGTCTGTGGATGATACGGTCGACATTGTTCGGAAAAGGCTAATGAATCGTAATGAACCACCACCAGACATACCAGGTACCTCTGAGCCGCAGATGGATAATGAACAATGTGTTCAGGAGAGTATAAATCAACGCAACATGCATGAGGTACCAACAAAGAAGAGAATACAAAGGCAAAAGCAGAATACGAAATCAAATTGTGACAAAATGAAATCAAACATAGTTAATGAATTGTTCAAAATGGATAAAGATAAAATGCACAAGTTGATGGACGATCCAGGCTCATCGTCTAAGTTTGAATATGCCATCAGTAGTTTGATTACTGAGTCTCAGAACAGTCTTAACCGCCATTTGAGAGCTGTTGCTGAAAAATCTCTAGTCAGCACCAGTAGCAATGATTTCATTCATAACGATAATAACACCATATATGAGGACACTTTTATGAAACAAATGCAGTGTATTCTAGATCCTCAAGATACAATCTTGTTAGAAGACATAAAACCTCTTGTTATGGCAGAATTAAGCAAAGTTCTTCAAATAGATGATTTTGAGTCCAGAGTTGATGCTGATGAGCAACACGCCCATCAACTAAGAGAGTTTCAACAAAGCTATTCTCATTATGACAACTTTAATTATAATGATTTCCCTCCAGAGGCATATTATGACTATGACCAGAGAAATACCTCAAATGATGGACTAGTAGCAGATGTCAACCCTGCAGATAATAGTACCATTGAGAATTTGAAATATGAAAATCAGGAAATCGCAAATCAAGAGGCATTTCATAATGAGAGTGTCCTTTTTGAAAGACGTTCCTCAAAGAAGAGCGATCAAGCACATCGTAGACAAAGTGTAGAAAGCACGAGACTGAGGATGAGTACAGATAATCCAGTCGTTGACACATTCCCCGCCACTGAAGCAACTTTACCCCTCTTTGACACAAATGCTGAACAATTTTCAGAGGAAGAGGATACATTTGCCGAATTAGACAGGCAGTATCATGTCGCTGTAGACCCTAATTTTATGGAGGATTTATCGGCAAGAACAACACCAAACTATATGTTGCAAGTTGAACCAACTCCTCAAAATATTAAACAAGAGTTTAACAATCAATTGCAATCATCTGAAAATTTATTGCCAGGCTACAGCGACAATGGACACAGAGGAAACAGTGTGGTTAAGGTTAAGGAGGAGGTAATACAATCTCCAGATTTTCCTAAAGAGAATAGCACACCTATAAATACTGATAACATTTCAGCTAAAATAGATCACATCAGCAGTAAGCAAGGGCATGCTGCTAGACGTAATGATACAGTGAAGGAATCGGAAAAATCTAAACGTTCAAGTGTAAGTAAGACCTCACCATCAAACAGTCGTAAAAGATCGATAGACCAAAGGCCACCTCATCGGAAAGAAAAACGAAAGAAAAGTGAATCAAATTCTTTGGATATAACCAAATCAGACAGGAGTGGCTCTCTTAGTTCAAGAGATAGACATTCTAAACCTTCCGAAAAATGCAATGATCTCTCAAAGCCCTACTATAGTATATTCCATTCTAGACATGCTACAAGGAAAGAAATCTCAAAAGACCATAAAAGGAATGATAGCTCACAAAAAGGGTATTCAGACAAATATGTTAAAAGGAAAGAATCAAGAAAATCTAGAGATCGTGAGCCACATAAAAAACGCAGTTCTAGTTCATCCAGTCAAACTATATTAAGTCCTAAAGATAGTAGTAGTAATAATACTAGTTTAACACCAACAAAAAATGATTCTAAAACAAAACTTAAACCTATAGACATGTTTGTAGAGCAAGCTAAGAAAGTATCTGTACATCAGGCACATAGAAATACTGCTCCAACCCCTGTAGCTACTCCTAAAGCTGCTGAAGAGAAGCCCATACCAGTAGTAACACCCCCACAGAAGCCAGTGCAGACAAAACACGCGGCTACCCAAGTTTTTAAAAGAGTCATAAATAAGGAAACACAAACAATTGAAGCCAAAAATTTAAAGAGTCGCTTTTGTCAAACGGATAAACCAAATCAAGTTTCAATTGGTGTTCAAACACCTCGGGTGTTTTCAAACAAACCTAAACCTGAAACGAAAGATGCTTTCGAAAGAATGAAAGAAATTGATATGGAAATACAAGAGTTGTTACAAGAAAAGTTCCAACTGTACAATAATTTAGAATCAAAGCATGCTGCTCCCCAAGCACAGGCAGATCAATCATACCTCAGTGTTACTGTTGTAAATGTAGCAGCTATGAACCAAGAAGAGAACAGTCAACCGATTGAAGTTCTAGGCAATGCAATAGTTGACAGTACAATTCCAGAAGTTATTGAAGTGGAACCAGATATTAAAATGGAACCTGAAATGGACCCTGAAGACACTACATGTGCTGAAGACGCAATTGTAGATGACTTCACTAACATACCAGTTGACGAGTTGGAACAAATAGCTTTAGAGAGTGTTGAAAACGTGAACTTTGATGATACTAAAACTGAGAAAAGGAGTTCACGCCACAGAGTATTGCAACAGGAAAGAATGAATTCTGAAAGTCCGAAGTCTACATCTAGTAGAAGAAGTAATAAAAAAGCAAAAACACCAAACATATCTTTAATAGAACAGATAATAACTGACGATAGACCTCTAGAAGACATTATATCTCTAGATGATCTAGAGGAAACACCTCGTAAATTTAAAAAGAAACCTCATAATAGATCTAAACCAAAGAAAAAGTCTTCAAAGAAATCAAAGCCTAAAACAATTGATTTAAGTTCTTATGGTTTAAAGGAATGTTCAGTAATTCTCATTCAAGCTGATGTTGATAAATATTTGAAACAACAATGTCAACAGTCTCAAAGAATAAAAATACAGACAGATGATACTGTGGACCCTTATGAAGAGTCACCAGTATCTATCAAAGTTTCTCCAAAAAAAGAGTGTCCAATATCTTTCAAAGAGTCTCCAGATAGACAAAAAGGTTCTGAACCAGGAGATATTATTGAAGAATCAGTTGTTAATGACTTGCAGTTTGACATGCTTGATGTATCTGAAGATATAGTTATCGGTGAAAGCTGTGAAATAAAAGACAAATACTTAAGTGAACAGACAGTCACCGTGTGTGAAGATTTAATACTGGACAACAGTCAGTCGTCGGCTGATGACGCTCTGGTGGGGGAAACTGGCTACGTGGAGAACGAGTGCAGGACATATGACTACACAAATGATGAGAAGCTTAGATGTGACTCGCAAATAGTTGCGGGGCATCTTGATGCTGTACTCGCTATAGAAGTAAGTAGTTTGCAACATAATTTCTTAATTTTCTTAATATCTAATCTGTAGACCTTCTTCTTCTTCTCTGGTCTGGTCGTGCCTCGGAGAGCACGTTAAGCCGTCGGTCCCGGTTGCCATACAAGCATCTATGGCAGTCGTTACGGGTAGTTGGAGCCCTCAAAAGTCCAACCAGTCTAACTTGGAACTTCGATATCGCCATTGGTCATTGGACCATTGGTTGTGGAGGTCAGATGGCAGTCGCTTCACGGAAAATATCGAAGTTCAGCCGTATCACAGTTAGACTGAAAAGCCGACCCCTGAGTTGGGAAAAGGTTCAGAGAATGATGATCTAATCTGTAGACCCCGGTAGTTTAGTGGTATGGGTAATAGACTGTTGAGACGAGGCCTCGGATTCGATCCTGATGAACTCCGAGCTCAAGGAAGGCTACTAGCTACTATCAGCTTTTTTTTTTCATCTTAGGCGTCCATGGCAAGTTGCCAGGGATATCACCTTCCACAACTTAACCAAGAATAAAAGAATTATATTCATGGATTTATTTATGTCAATTTATTAAAGACTTTTTGTAAATATGCTAGTCTGTGGTTTTTGTTATACATAAGTAGTTTTTCTGTGTAAGATATTTTATTGTTTATGTGTTATTAGTGTAAGTCCATTACTGTCTTGGGGATCTGTTAAGTGTTGTTGGATTAACTTCTGAGAGGGAGGGCTTTACAAGAATAATTGCATTATAACATCATATCTTCATCTATTTATTTGACTTCCATTTCTAAAACTTCTTTACATTACATTATAAAAATAACACAATAATACACAATACTTTCAATACATCTCAGTCATAACTCTTCAAGAACTGTGAGGCACTACATCCAAATCATCATCATCTGTTTTTTCATAAATTCCAAATTCAAACTCCTAATTCCAAAGACAAGTATTTAAACTTTTTTCATATATTCAACATTAGGGTGGTGAAATAAAGTTTTATATAAATAAAAAGCATTTGTCTGTACATTTAAAGATACTTCTAATCTAATTAGATTTTTTCTTTCACACATTCCAGTGTATCGAGAGTGATTTCGTAGCAGCGTGTTTGGACGGTAACGTATACCACTTCAGCGGTGACGGCCAACTGCTCAACACGTTGCGTGGGTCCAACCTGGCGGTCACCTGTATCACAATTGTGAAGGAGAAATATGGGACCACCGTCTACACGGGCTCGTTAGACTCCCGAATTCGGTACTACGATTTGAATGTGAGTTTCAAAGAGTTTTTTTTATATCTTGTGTTATGGAAACGCTCCCAAAACCGAAGAAACATAGTAGTACTCCGGGTAGTAACTATTTTTTATACTGTTTAATTGCCTTCCTTATTGTGGGTTTACCAAGCGACTAAAATATGGGCTTACTAGTTCGGCAACGTGTGTGTAACGCCCCTGGTATTTACACACCCCCATAGGCACTTTCACATCAGGTGTGCTGCGTGCTTGTCTGCCTCCTAAGTGGTATAAAAAAGCATGTGAAGGTTCTAACAGTATCAGCAGCATGTATGTGAACTCCATGGCATATGGACAATATCCATATATCATGGTAACTTTCTATCAAGTTTACCGTGTGCTTATTGGCCACCTTTATTTATTTTTTATCGCGAATGGCGGGTAAGCTGTATACATAAACAGGTATATAACTTAGATCTTTGTGGTAAAAGTTTTAAACCAAAAATCATGAAGATGAAGCTAGGTAACCTAACATTACTTGTTACTTTAATTTTCCTTATAATTGCTCGGCTCCTAAGTAACGTAGCGTGATGCTAAATAACCCAGGTAACCCCGCTTGTAAAATTTAAAAAGTTGATCCACATTAACATTTTATTTCATTCTCTTTTGTTTGATATTTCCAGACGGGTCTGGAAAAGGGACCGGAATGCAACGTTCTCAGTCCTATACAGACGATGGACCGCGCGTGGGACACCGTGTTCGTTGGTACCAGGACTGGATTCGTGCTCCAGTTTGAATGCAAGGTCCGTATTTGATATTTTAAGCACATTAATAGAATACAACACTTGTACACTTGTACTTCTCCAGAAAAATTATTATTGTAACTAACCGGTAATGTAAACCCTAGAGAGGGAGTTCATCCTCACACACTACGACCGGAAACGGTGCGCACTGTGCGTATGAAAGGAGTTTCATCCCGCGCACGCTCAAGCTGTGGAATGAGCTCCCTGCCGTGGTTTTCCCAAGCGACTACAATATGGGGTTCTTCAAGAAGGGCATTAGAAGGTTTCTACAGGGTAGGCAGCACGTGTGTGACGCCTCTGGTGTTGCAAACGTCCATAGGCCACGGTGACCGCTTCCCATCAATGGGCCGTGTGCTTGTCTACCACCTAAGTGGTATAAAAAAAAAGAATGCCGTAAGGCGAAACCGGTTAGGTACAAAACGAAATATCGTGTAGAAGTACAAGTGTATTATCAATAATGTATAACAATGAATTCATCAACAGTAAAAAAATAAGGAATCATTACGTCTAATTGAAGCCTCAAAAGTCCAACAACTTCTTTAACTGCAATTGCTTTTTAGTCGGTTCGAGTCCGACATAACCACTCTCTCCGACTCTGGCGTGGGTGGATGCCGTGGGATTGTGCGCACGATAAAATAACGAAGAAAGAAGTGTAAAGGTAAAGGTGCGAAAATCCCCACGACTCAGCGGTGATGGTTATGACTCCGAGGTGAAGTCCGCCATGATGAAAATAATAATCAAACTTTCTTTTTTTTTTCAGAACAACATGCTAATACCTATAAGCACAGTAAAATTTTCTGAACAAGCCATCTTAGCCCTTCGTGCTATGAAAGAGGGCCCTCGGAAGGTCCTCCTAGTGGCCTCCCGTTCAGAGAATGTGACTATCAAAGACGCTCAGACTGGTCTATTGCTACGGACACTAGAGGGCCCAAAGATGACAGTGTACTCGTTGCTGTTTGAAGATGGGAAAGTGTATTGTGGGACCAGTAGCAATCAGATACATGTATTTGATTATGCTGTGAGTATACTACTAGATATTTGTACTATTAATAGACCATAGTGGGTCGGGATCTGGTTATGTGGGCAACAAATGCCTGGCTATGCTGTCTCCTCTCACTACTAGGTATGTACACTTAAGACTTTGCGAAGTGGAGAAAGAAACGCTGGATAGTTCGTAGTAATCGGCCTACGGAATCCCCACGGAATCCAACCCCGCCAGTTGGTGGAGGTGGTTATGTCAGGTTTTTCTCGTGTATCTGGTTCGATTCCCGGTTCAAAGAGGCAATTATTAAAATGTATGAATGCAGTTCAAATGGTTTTTAAAATTAAAATGTCTTCTTTCAGTAAAACGTCCCATCGACAATAATTAAGGTACTTTCCCTCCATGTGGTATTGCCGTGGGACGCCCTATATCATCACTATCACTACATAGTATAAAACAAAGTCGCTTTCTCTGTCCCTATATCCCTATGTAAGCTTAAATCTTTAAAACTACGCACCGGATTTTGATGCGATTTTTTAATAGATAGAGTGATTGAAGAGAAAGGTTTATGTGTATATAACATCATGCTACAACCACCTGGTGCGGAGCTGATTTGATTTGATTTTGATTTGACATGCTACAACCATCTGTTGCAAAAATGTGAAAAATGTTGCAAAAACGGGGTGACGCAGACAGAGTTGTGCGGGTCAGCTAGTTAATATATGCAGTGACATCAATATTCTTTCTCTAAAAGTCATAAGTCACTGCCGCAGACATTTTGAAGCCGGTACCGCGGTACTGAAGGGTGTACTTAACTCGTCCGCAGAGCGGCGCGCACTCGGGCTGCCACGAGGGCGGTAAGGGCGCGGTGTGCCTGCGCGCGACGGGCGGGCTGCTGTTCGCCGGCTGCTACGACGGCTGCGTGTACGTGTACCGCGAGGGCGATACGCGCCCGCTGGCGCAGCTCCGGGGCCCCGGCCTTATGCTGCTGTCGCTCGCCGTCATCGGCAGCAAGGTGAGGACACCGCCCTCAGTCCGCTCACACTCTTAGCACGGTGTCGATTACAAATCTTCTTCTTCTTTTTTTCTTAGATGGCAACATATCAACCTTTTTTTGGAAATTTCCTTTTATTTTGTGATAACTATAGTTGGAATGATTGTTGATGATGATGATGATGATGATCATGATGACGATGACGATGACGGATTATAGTTGCCCTAGTAAAGTACGGAGACTTTACTAGAAGCTTTTCTTAGGGAGATTTTGACACCAACACGAAAAATCACAATTCACTACAATATTCCACTCTCCTACACTTGTGTGCTTTGTCCAAGCCCTTATGTCTAAAACGTCACCATTTTTACACATAATAACTCGAATGTACACCAAATTTAGAAAATGAATATGACATTTTTCGCGTTCCCGCCAAAACTCAGAAATCATATAAATACCTTCATAAATGTCCAATCCAATACTATACTCCATTTGTTTAGGTACTTAAAGGTAAACAATCTTGTGGCATCTTTTATAAAAACAACACGTTAAAGAAATAAACTACACTAGCTAATTGACTAACTAGTAACTAGTGGTTCGATACAGGTTTTTAGTCTTAAATGCGTTACTAAGCCGAAAAGTATTTTATACTGAGTTTTTCTACAGAATTTATTAAAAAAAGACACACCAAGATTACGTTTATTTAAGTACCTAAAAAAATGAACTATAGGACATTATGTTTTGTGCCGAAATGTACATTAATGCAACCAGCAATGCTACTAAGCGAAGCGTTGTAAATACACGTCACATGTCACGTGACTGTTAGCGGGACTCGATATTTTTTTTTTATTCATGACACGTCAATTTAACTTCACTTTGACTTCACTCCGCCTGATGGTAAGCTCAAGGCGAAGTCTCAGGAACGAGAGTCACCATTACAAACACGTAAAGTGTTACAATGGTGGCACTCAGCTTGACGGCCTCATCAGATGCTTTTTCACGCCCCGCTTAGAGGACCCGTAAGTTTAAATGCCTGTAAAATCAAAACTAATAGGTATTTTTGACTACAATAAAAACTAGTGTATTTGTATACATACAAGCTTTATTATAACGATTTGGCATACCTATTAACATTACAAAAATATATATTGGGGGAGGGAGGAGGGCCCACTACTCACCCGTGGTTCAACACTCCAACGATAACAATATATATTGGAATATCAAACCACCCTCTTCGAAGCAAGTAAAAGAAATCTTACCAGAGAGGAATGTTGTAGTATGTTGAGCAATATTGTTATCGTTGAAGTGTTGAACCGCGGGTGAGTGGTGGGCCCTCCTCCCTCCCCCAATATATATTTTTTTGTAATGGATTTCCGCCAGGTAACCCCTACATCTATATCGTATACCTATTAACATTTTTCATTCCTTTCAGATAATTGCCGGGTACAAGGACAGAAGTCTGTATATATGGAAGTTACCTTTAAGTATATTACAAGAAATGATTTTATAAATAGGTTACTACATACATAAGTGTTGTAGATCAAATCACGATTTACGTTTCCTTTAGTTGAATATATTCCGTGTTTAACCTATTTGGTGTATATATAACAATAAAGTATTTTAATGATGGTGTACACTTTGATATTTATTTAAACCTATATTGCTAAACATACAGACCTTGATACAGTTTTTTTTATGGCTCGTCAATTTGACTTCACCTCGCCTGATGTTAAGCTGAAGGCAAAGTCTCATGAAAGAGGGTCACCATTGCAAACACGTTCAGTGCTACAATGGTGGCGCTCAGCTTGACGGCCTCATCAGATGCTTTTTCACGCCCCGCTTAAAGGACCCGGGACTGTAGGGAGTGCATGCTTGACAGCAATAGGCTCACTCCAACGTGGAACTGCAAAACATTGGCGAAATGTGGGTGTTAATACAGCTCTGCCTATTCTTTCGGGAATTACAGGCGTGAGTATTTGCGTGTATATTATATGTTTCTGACAGGGACTTCGGTGACGGCGATGATCTGCTCTTGTGCAGGCCATATCCTCAGGGTGGCCGTGAATGACAGATATTCGGAAATCACAAGTGTTTCGGCGAACCAACTTGTTTCCTTATAAATCTGTTCCGCATACCTCCAGTTCTAAGAAACACCCAGATATTAATACATAGAGTAAATAAATATTCTAGGACAATCTACACAACGCCACCTAGACCCATGGTAAGCATAACGTAACTAGCTTGTATTGTATATTCTATCGATATGGTCAGAATTCCTGAATCAATCCCTAATGCCATGGAACCACGCGTAATTTAAATTACCCATGAACCCGGTAATTGGTAATGACACTGGGACCACGGGTAAACACTGGCGGGAATCGAACCCGCCCCTCCTGTATATACCGAAATTCAACCAAATGTGCTGTTATACTTGGAAAAACCGGACTCCCGACTCTGAGATAAAGGCTTCAGGTCAGGCCACCCACTCAGGTTTAACGCTAGAATTTAGAGAAGAAATATTTCCACTGAGATGGTGCCCCGCAACTTCTGAAAAGCGGTTGAAATTTCTACCACCACGGCACTAGCCGTCGTCGTCGTTGGCCAATGAGTCAAGCTGTATATTGAACATCAAGTCTGTTGAAAATTGAAAGAAAACAAAGTTGTGAATTTTGACCTCAAAACGGTGATCAAATGGAAAAGATTGCTCATACAGAAAATATTTATTGCATTCAAGAATCGAACGTGTGATGTTATTAGTAGTGTAATAATCATTAGCATCATCATAAAGAGCCTCATCTTAGAACGGTACCCAGTCGCATCAAAAAAATACAACCTCTAGAAAAAAGTCTACACCAGAGCCACGTGAACTCAATCAGCAGGTGTACCCAGCTGAGGTTGCAGACACTAAATGCAACTAAATGAGCACGGCACTTTTTTGTTTATTGGACGATTACTATTGTCCATGAAAAGTTAAAAACATACCCGATCTCTATACATTTCTCTCTATCTAGTACCGTGGCACTAAAACGTGCTGTTATCGTTGCTTTCAACTATTATGTAATCTGTGGCGTTGCGGTGAACAGGGTGTTTAGTCGATTTTATATTACATCGATGTTTCAGAACGAAATTTAGTTTCTGCCAAGTGGCACTCCTGTTTAAATTTCTGACTTACGTCAGTGGGTGTTTCGGACGGCGGCCATTACTCTACGTATAATTATTAATTTTTTCGCTGTTTTGTGCTAGAAACAAAGAACTTAAATATTTTCGAGATATTCTATAATATTATAGTTTTGGATAAAATACATTTATAGTACAAAAATGAATCCAGAATAGTAAGTAATTTTGTTGTAATATGGCGATTAGGAAGGATGGTGTAGAAAACCTATATTTTTTTGCGTGTTCATTGTCTTTGCGTGGTATTTTTCATTAAGAATTGTTCATGTTTTGTGTAAAAACAAATTTAAAAGTGTTAATAGCAAATCAATTTACTACAATTTTGGGTGACTCATTGTGTATTCGTGGTATTTAGTACTATCGAAGTACCTATTTGTGAAAACGTAATCGTATGGATCATGAATGGCGCATTAGTGACTGATGATTGTATCACACAGTACTCCACTTCCTTGTTCAATGATCTGGATGCATAGCAAATGGAAATTCTTTGTTAGACGAACAAAGAAACGCCTCCCTTCTTTTATCTTTTACGTGTATTGATGGGCACAGCTCAAGCTCATATTATCCTTGACTAGGGTTGTGCACCCGAATCGTGTTTACTGACGAAATTCTGCCTTTTCCAGTGACTACTTGTTTAAACTACTGCTGATTGGTGATTCTGGAGTTGGAAAATCATGTCTGCTACTCAGGTTCGCCGACGACACGTACACAGAGAGTTACATCAGCACTATTGGTGTGGACTTTAAAATTAGGACTGTAGACCTAGATGGCAAGACAATAAAATTACAAATATGGGACACAGCCGGACAGGAGCGGTTTAGAACAATCACGTCGTCATATTACAGAGGAGCACATGGAATCATCATTGTTTATGACTGCACAGACCAGGTAAGACTATTGTAATTATTAAAAGTTACCAACCTCCTTATTCTAAATGCTGGTGTTGAATCTTTGTTGAAATTTGGTCAAGTTATGAACATAAATACTATTGGCATGTCTGTCTGACTACCAAAATAATGGTATGCTTCAAATTCGGAATATCTGCTGCAAGATAAGCTGCCATTGTTACAAGAAACCTTCTCATATCAGTGGTTTTTCAGAACTCTGTGAATTTGTTTTTTTTTTAAATAATGAAATGATTATTTATGAACTCCATTAACTTAATGGAAGTACAAGTTTATAATACAGTAAAACTGAGAGTACAAAGGAGTCCTGCTATGCAGATGGTTGTATTGTAGGAGAGTACCATAATCAATTTTACTTAAAACATATACTGATGAATTACAAATACTTTATTAAAAAGTCCTCAACATTGAAAATAAGTCACCGGCCTCACAGCTGATCATAATATTAATAAACATTTTATTGAACAAAGGTTTCTACTCTTAACACTTTCAACTTCCACTTAATACTATTAATTAGAAATCCTTTATATAATGCATTCCAACTGAGTGGGTGCTATTCTGTGTGGACCATTTCCCACATTTCTATTAATACTGATTAATAATTGATTAAATGCAATCTGTGTGACATAACAAAACATTATCTTTATGAGGAAAATCATAATAATTCACAAAGGTAGGTACTATATATGGTTAACTACCCTATTTCCTAGTTTATCTGTGCACACTGTTATAATATCTGAAAAAATAAGTAAGTTTCTATTTCATCATAAGACAATGAAATTGTAATATTATGTTTTTTAAGTCATTTTGGTTTGATTTGATAAATATGTTATCATTTTTTGTATTTCCTATAATAATAGCTTGACTTATATTATTTATTTTGTACATAAAAATATTCATTTGAATTTTTTTATTATTATGTATAAAATGGAGGTCTTTTTGCAGCTTTGTTTCATCATATTACTAGTAAACGTAACAGAATTTGTAAAAAAAATTATAGAATGTCCTAGAACCCAATATCTAATCTGAATCAACTCATCATTTAGGAATCTATTAGACACAAATTAAGTTTACTAAAGTCTTCCACTTTTTACGAGTGCCATAATATACACAACACATACACACAATAGTCTTTATGTAAGGATAGACCTTATCCATTGCTTAATAATAATAATAGTATGCAGAAATAAACAATAGAACACACAACACAATCAAATTAATATCGAGTTTCTTTTGTTTTGTTTGTTCAAATTAAAAAAAAACTTAACATTTTTAGTACTAATTCAAAGTATGATTTCATTAAACAACCTTCAAACAGCTGTTGTATTGTAATTAACTGTAGTTAGACTAAATTAATATTCAATTTGCATTGTATTGTGTTACAAGTCTTTAATTCATCAATATAATGATTACAAACACAAATAACAGGTAAATAATATAATGAGATTGTGAATTGGTGCTTAACATATAATACCATCATGATATTAGTCCCAGTTCTGGGGATAGGAGGCCCGAGTGTGCTCAGTACAAATATTTGTGTGCATGAATGTGAATACCTGCATTGGTCTGGTCGTGCCTCAGAGAGCACGTTAACCTTTCTGTCCCAGATGTCATGGGAACATCTATGGCAGTTAAAGTAGCGTGAAAGTCTCGGGTACCCATTGGTGCATCCACCTCCACCCGGTAGGATTGGAGATCATTGGGGGGAGGTCTATGTTCAGTAGTGGACCTCCTATGGCTGAAATGATGATGAGATGAGATAAAGAAAACGACAGTACGTAGATCAACAACATTCTAACAAATATATAATATTCGATAAAAAATCAAAAACATTTATTCTGCAAAGTTCACTAAACGGCACTTACAAAACGTCAATATCAACAATATTTTTATAATTTAGTGAGCAAATGTACCACCGGTTCGAAACGCGGCCCCGACCTGAAAAGACTCCGGCAAGAAACTCCGAAAAAAAAATGTAAAGACCGTTGCTTTACATTTTTTTTTTCGGTCTTTTTACAAACATTTACTTAGTCTCCATACAGTGGGAGTATACTAATTGTACTCCCCCTTTTTAACCGGCAATCTATTCACGTCGTAGTCCCACCGAGTATTATTATAAGACCAGTAAATTACCTATATTATAATAGGTATAAACGCTTGTACAATTATAATCAATCAATAAATTAGCCTATTAAAATCTACTGTACCAACTAGGCCTCCCCCAATGTGAGTCATAGGTCCACATACCCATTTTACTTTATCATATTATATCTTCCATAAATAATATTAGTAAAAATACTAATCACCGTTTGCTCAATCAAGAGAATAATGGCAGTTATGTAAAATCATAATTACATATTTTGATTAGGTGATAGTGATGATAGTGATAACGCCTTTAATGTAAATGATAACAGGACCTCTTTATATCTAGTGCTACTTATACTAAAATTTTATGAATAGTTATCTAATTTAGTATTAAACTGGCCTTAACTAAACCCTGTATATAACTCCTTTAAGCCATTATCCATAAAAAACAAGGCAACAGACTTGAAGTCATGGAAATGGATGTGTGGCGTTTTTACGCAACGAAGAACAATTTCGGCAATAATGAACTTTATTGTAAGAAGTTAAAGTTTAAAATAACTTTTTTAGAATTCACTGACACACGTCTAAGCTTTTTCGTAAATATTCAAACTTGTTCGATTTAAAGTATGAAAAGTCAAAAATACTTTTTATCTATAGCAAAGTAAGATCTATTTCAAATGGTTAAGGTGTGTTTTCGTTTTGCACTGTGTGTGATTTGAGTTATTTTGACATTAAAGTATACGGCCAATCAAAACAATTTGTTTACTAGTAATGCAACGTATTATTAACGGCTGTATGTGTGAGTTTGGCGACATCGGTGACGCTACTGAATCTGTCACATCTACTAGTTTTTTCTGTACTGTGCTTGAAGTAGATTCAAGCCTCCTAATGAAAACGTAATATCGTTTTAAACCTCATTAACAAATTTTATGGTGTAGTCCTTTGAAGAAAAAGTAATTAATTTCACTTTATAACATTCATTTATTGAATCATCAAACAATTGACCTTGAAGACCTTTATATTGGTAAAGTTATAGTTAATAACTTCATGTTACACCAGTTAATTAGTACTTTTTTGTATCGATTTTTTCGTATCGATTAAGATATGATGAAGACCAAGAGATCAAATCAAAGAGAGAATTAAATTTAATTCAGTTAAAAAAAAATGTACCTGAATTCTGTTTAAGTATATAGATTTATATAACATAACATAAACTCACGCCTATATCCCCGAAAGTGTAGGCAGAGGTGCTAGCACTCACATTTCGCTAGTTTATGTTTAGGCCCCAATGTAATAGGTGGTGAGCCTATTGCCATTAACCAGGCACTTATAATCCTGCGATAAATACACATACATAACTTCAAAAAGCATCGAAAAGTCATTGGCGTGTGCCATGGTAAAACTTGGGATCGAACCCGAGACCTCGTCTCAGCAGTCCATTACACATACAACTAGGCTACCGCGGTGTAATATTATTAGGATAGACAAACGAACCAATGCATTGAATAGACATATTTATACTCACAAATAGGTACATATTTGAACTGTGCGGGAATGGTACTTGAGACACGGGGCGTGAAAAAGCATCTGATGAGGCCGTCAAGCTGAGCGCCACCATTGTAGCACTGAACGTGTTTGCAATGGTGACCCTCTTTCATGAGACTTTGCCTTCAGCTTAACATCAGACGAGGTGAAGTCAAATTGACCTGCCATAGATAAAAAAAAAACCTTGACCTAACAGTCAAACGCTGCCACGCCACATGCTCGTAGGTCGTGTCGCTAACTTTTCTCAATGACGTCACGACCCCATTGTAGAACCGATAAATTAACCCATATTCAGTGCGATAGTGACGTAATTTGATACTTTTACAATCATCTCTGTATATCTGTGTCACATTCGTTTCTATTTAAAGCAATTGATAAGCTATTTCCCGTTACATTATCAATAATTCAATTTCGTTGTGTTTATTCTGGCTAGGGGCCTCCCTATGGCTTCTCCACGCCATGACATGATAGTCTACACCAGGGCCTCTAGCTAGATAAATTGACATTCTATTGATGGAAAGCGAACCATTTTCTATTACACTCTTTTTCCTCTTTTTTTCACATCAATCTCTGGACATGGACTGGAGAGTCTTAGTCCATGTAGCCGATAAATCATCAAGGTCCGTTCTTAAATAACGTAACAGCAAACTCCCTCCACTCTCCATTTCCTCCCGATCAAAAATCTTTGACCTTAAAGTTGTATTTTAAATCCAAGAACACGTATGCCAAATTTGGCGAAAATCAGTTTGACCTTAAAGTTGTATTTTAAATCCAAGAACACGTATGCCAAATTTGGCGAAAATCAGTTAAAAATGTGACTTCTAAACTGGAACTGACAAACACGGGCAAAAGCAAAATCGGTCACGTCGAAACGAAGATTCGCTTGGCCAATTAGGACTCAATACACAATTTTCATGCCTATTGTGTTATTCAATATCCTAAAAGAGGGAGGACATGACGGTCCTCCCGTCCCACAAGGAGACCGATTGGGGAAGTATCCCGTCCTTCAGAATCTTGTTGTGTTTCCGGCGGTGCCAGAGCTCAGTGGAGAGGTTTTGTGTTGTCAGTGGTAAGACCGAGAAACTCTGCTTTATCTCCTGCATTGACAGCTTAGAAACTCTCTTAACGATGGTTGGCAGCACGTGTGTGCCGCTCCTGGTGTTGCAAACGCCCATAGGCAATGGTAACCACTTTTTGTCTGCCACGTTCAACCTTTGTAAACAGTCAGGAGTACAAAACTTCCAATAGCAATGTATTACATTCAGGAAATCTGGCCGCTTGCCAGTTTTAAATACATAAGTACACTAGTAGTCAGTAGGCACATATTTATAAACAATGTTCAAGTAAGATAATGAATCAGCGCTCCGTTAACCTATATATAGAAGGAATTTGTACTTACTGCACGGCTCTTTTGTTTATCAATACTAGCAAAACAGTTCCTCCATTGATTGGCGATCAATTTTAGCTTCATTATCTGTGCAGTGACCCTATTGCGTTTAAAGTCTGTACCTTAGAATCTGCAGACTGCTACTGCCATGTGAGTTTACGACTACATTATTTATAATGGTATGCTGGATAATATAAGGTGGCCAACCGTCAAAGAATTTACTACATTTTTTTACCATTAAATACAGTGGAGAAGTACAAGTGTGTTATCAATTATGTATAAATATCATAATCTGTATTAGGTACGAATATTTTTTTATGTAAAGCAGTTAGGTCAACGCAGTCTATAAAATAAACATAATATTCTACGATGTACCAAACAGCGGTCACCCTAACCTAACAACATCGCGAATATCCTACTTGGTCGAGTCGTTACAATAAAATAAATCTCAAACCTTCACTCACAAAGTGTATGCAGATGTAATAAATACATTTTACTGCCGATATAACTTCAAACCAAAAGTGTTATTTGATTCTGTGGCTGTGAGCAAAATAAAAACTAAATCAGTGTTTGTGAGATTGTGTAGATAACTTTCTAATAATGCTTTCTCTTGTTTTTGAAATTGAATACTTTAGACAGAAACGTAGGAAGTTTTGCATCACAAAAAGTAGATCAAAGTCAAAGATACACAATTCAAAATTATCTAGGGATATTTTAGCCCCTCAAAGATAACTAATAATATGCACCACTTTCTGCCTTCTGCTTTTACGTAGTTCTGCTCAACAGCATGACTCCGGCATGATGGTAGAAATGGCTTCTTAGTCTGTCATACAAGACTGAATGACTGATTCTTACCAGGATTGCATACCCATGGCTGTATTAAGTGGAGTAGGAAAACTTCACACGGTCATGGGCATAAAGACTGGTAGACTCCAGGCTCGGAGGTGAAAGTGCATAATTGGCACACAACGCTGTTATGATGATGACGACAAAACTGGCGAACAGTCGTATGCCGGGTCGTCCCGGCCAGAAACCGCTGATGGAGTATGACTCAATAGTTTAAAACAATTAGGCACAAAAACTTTATCAATTTATGTATTGACCTATGTGGTCATAATCCGTGATTCCCCGTTATGACGTCACTACTGCGCCGCACAATGCGCGTGCGCCAGTGCATTCTTTGCGTCTCGTGTTCACCTAGATTATATAGACACGTGTACCTCTATAGATATGGCTGATGACTGGCACACGTAAGAGATTGTGAATGAATGTAAACCATTTTTTAACAAGTTGTAACCGAGTTTGTATGACCACGCAAGACATTATGTAATCGAAGCTTGAAAGTCGATTTCAGCGTTTTATTAATTGTAATTTAACACCAAGCTTGTCAAATGGGCAATGTGGTGGCGAAGCAAGAAAGTTCTTTAATCAAGCGAAATACCGATCGAATTGAGAATCTCCTCCTTTTTGGAAGTAGGTTAAAAAACAAACTAAACATTCTTTTTCCATTTTTTTTACAAGAATAATGTAAAAATTTGACCGTCAAATGACAGAGTGATGTGATGTCTAATGAATGTCATTGTAAAGGCTCCAATTTTAAATGAGGCCTATTCTTTTCCTCCCAACATGGGAGAGATCTATGTCCAGCAGTGGGCTGCGATAGGCTAATTGATTGATTTAATTGCAGCTAGTCAAGTCTAATGATGGGATCACGATGTCCATTGAGTCCCATCAAGCTTGGCCTCATTAAGTTTTAAGTTTAAGTTTTTGTTTCAATGAATCCCACGTGTTACTCTGACACCTTTTTTTTTATTGTGCGCAAAATCCCCACGAATACCACCTCCACCAAAACCGATGAAGGTAATTATGTCGGACTCGAACCGACCAAAACGCACGGCGTCCATGGGTCCTTGATTGCCGGAGGTGAAATTATACAAGACATATCTCTCGCACCCCGGCAGACCCGGGGACATAAGAGCTTCCCACTCTTGGCATTTGGCAAAAGATCAGTGAAGTACTTACAGCACAGCGCTATTTAAAGTATACCGTATGACGTTTTTACGTTTAATGTAATCATAAAACGATAATCATGTGTATTGTGATTTGTACCATTTTTACCTATTTAATGTAGAATCTTACTTTCGTTTCGATCGAACTTCTCCGTACTTCAAGCGAAATGCTTGTAAATATTGACTGAGGTGCCATAGTAACGAGTCAACTGTGTGTATTGATTAAATTACACTTCTCATAGTTGCAGTTCAACCACGGTAATACTATACATTATGTATAGTATTACCGTGGTTCAACTCTATGTTACGATTGAATCAATGGTTGTGATCACTGGTTTATTGACGTGATCACTCACATTGATCACTGATTACTTATACACACACACACACACACACACACACACACACACACACACACACACACACACACACACACAAACACACACACATACACACACACACACACACACACATACACACACACAGTAGTTAGTTAGACTGAATGACTGATTCTTACCAGGATTGCATACCCATGGCTGTATTAAGTGGAGTAGGAAAACTTCACACGGTCATGGGCATAAAGACTGGTAGACTCCAGGCTCGGAGGTGAAAGTGCATAATTGGCACACAACGCTGTTATGATGATGACGACAAAACTGGCGAACAGTCGTATGCCGGGTCGTCCCGGCCAGAAACCGCTGATGGAGTATGACTCAATAGTTTAAAACAATTAGGCACAAAAACTTTATCAATTTATGTATTGACCTATGTGGTCATATCCGTGATTCCCCGTTATGACGTCACTACTGCGCCGCACAATGCGCGTGCGCCAGTGCATTCTTTGCGTCTCGTGTTCACCTAGATTATATAGACACGTGTACCTCTATAGATATGGCTGATGACTGGCACACGTAAGAGATTGTGAATGAATGTAAACCATTTTTTAACAAGTTGTAACCGAGTTTGTATGACCACGCAAGACATTATGTAATCGAAGCTTGAAAGTCGATTTCAGCGTTTTATTAATTGTAATTTAACACCAAGCTTGTCAAATGGGCAATGTGGTGGCGAAGCAAGAAAGTTCTTTAATCAAGCGAAATACCGATCGAATTGAGAATCTCCTCCTTTTTGGAAGTAGGTTAAAAAACAAACTAAACATTCTTTTTCCATTTTTTTTACAAGAATAATGTAAAAATTTGACCGTCAAATGACAGAGTGATGTGATGTCTAATGAATGTCATTGTAAAGGCTCCAATTTTAAATGAGGCCTATTCTTTTCCTCCCAACATGGGAGAGATCTATGTCCAGCAGTGGGCTGCGATAGGCTAATTGATTGATTTAATTGCAGCTAGTCAAGTCTAATGATGGGATCACGATGTCCATTGAGTCCCATCAAGCTTGGCCTCATTAAGTTTTAAGTTTAAGTTTTTGTTTCAATGAATCCCACGTGTTACTCTGACACCTTTTTTTTTATTGTGCGCAAAATCCCCACGAATACCACCTCCACCAAAACCGATGAAGGTAATTATGTCGGACTCGAACCGACCAAAACGCACGGCGTCCATGGGTCCTTGATTGCCGGAGGTGAAATTATACAAGACATATCTCTCGCACCCCGGCAGACCCGGGGACATCTCTGTTGAGATGACCCTCTTCCCCCAATGTGGGGACCATGGTGTCCTCATCTAGCCCCTAGATATGGGGTGGCATTTTGCGCCATAACCGTGGCCTGCTTCTGCTAGCGTGACTGGCGGCTCCATCCGTCTCCCCCAGGCCCGTGTTCCTCTGACACATAGGGAGAAGGATCCCAACTACTTTCAAATCATTGAGAATAATTTATGAATGCGATAGCAGGTTCGAACTTTCTTTCGGGTAACGGTAATTGGTTATCTCTTTATTTTTTGCGAGACGGTTAAACACATCAGTTACAGACTTACGTCCGCCCATCTCCTGAATGCAACTAAAAAAGCGATAAATCTTCTACTCTGTCCACAATTTGAAAGAAACTACAAAAACAATTGCAATAAGTTCGATGATTCAGCATAGTTATAGAATACTTTTACGTCACCGCAGCAATTGGTACACGTTTTGCCATTAATATACAACATTTTTTGCTGAAATCTACTAGAACTGGTTATAGTGCGAGCTGGGTTATTGGTTTGATTCATAATCCTTCAGAATTTTATGCCAAAATCCATAAGAGCTTCCCACTCTTGGCATTTGGCAAAAGATCAGTGAAGTACTTACAGCACAGCGCTATTTAAAGTATACCGTATGACGTTTTTACGTTTAATGTAATCATAAAACGATAATCATGTGTATTGTGATTTGTACCATTTTTACCTATTTAATGTAGAATCTTACTTTCGTTTCGATCGAACTTCTCCGTACTTCAAGCGAAATGCTTGTAAATATTGACTGAGGTGCCATAGTAACGAGTCAACTGTGTGTATTGATTAAATTACACTTCTCATAGTTGCAGTTCAACCACGGTAATACTATACATTATGTATAGTATTACCGTGGTTCAACTCTATGTTACGATTGAATCAATGGTTGTGATCACTGGTTTATTGACGTGATCACTCACATTGATCACTGATTACTTATACACACACACACACACACACACACACACACACACACACACACAAACACACACACATACACACACACACACACACACATACACACACACACACACACACACACACACACACACACACATACACACACACACACACACACACACACACGCACACACGTTTAAAAAATGATTACCATCTGTTTTGTTATTTCTTTATTCATTTATTTGTGTCTTGTGTAACAAATGTGTGATTCAAAATGGCATCCTACATTTCCTGTGTTTTTTTTTAATTGCAGGACTCATTCAGCAACGTAAAGCAGTGGCTGGAGGAGATCGATCGCTACGCGTGCGACAATGTCAACAAACTCCTCGTGGGCAACAAGTGTGACCTCACCACTAAGAAAGTGGTAGACTACACCACAGCCAATGTGAGTACAGCATACATAAATAGTTAACGGCATATATCTTGACCCCTAAGTGGCACGTGGATTGGTTTGATACATTTCTATTTATTATAGGTAGTTTTGAGCTCCTCCGCCGCCGTAGTACCTTGTGTTATCTTCAAAAGGCACCCAAAAATGCGTAGGTCCCGTTAAATCTTAATACATTCCCAAATACACTCAACTTTTATTGGTCGATATATATATGATCTTCAATTTTACTTTACATTTTACGATGGAACATATCGTTTAAGAGAAAAATGCCAAAAAGGAACCTTGGATTTTGAGTTGTCACGGTCGCCCTGCAATGCACTAATTTTGAAAAAATTATAAGATGTCATAATAAAAGTTTACACAAATTTATAGCTGGGTATCTAAAATGTCGTATTCATTGGCAAATAAAGTTCACATACCGTGAGAGAATTCCCGCCTCTTAGCCTGGCGGTCCTGGTAAAACAACACCGCCCAATCGAAGGCGGAACGAACATTGATTGATTCCCAATGCAAATTTTTTGCACGATTTTGTGCAAATTATCTGCACGAAGTTAGCTCAATATATTTGTAAGAAATATGCGCATGCGTACACACGCTAAACACAGCACAGCGGCATAGATTACAAAGTTCAATGTTCACATTGTTATTTACGCCTTTTCTTAAACATTTATATTCTTTTGTCAGGAGACCACTCATAACATCATATTGTTGACCTTTGGAATGCAAAGTACGACACGATATTTGTGCTTAATAATTAGTCTACAAAAAACATAGTATATATTAGTGTGACGTATGTGTTCGATCACATGGTCACATATAAAGATAAACACAATCTATACGTATTTCCTGCTTGTCACACTGCCTGAACGAGACACCTACTCGGCTACTATTCGTTATGTGGATATTTATATTAGTCACTAACTCGGTTAAGTTAATAACTATTCATTGTTAGTACCTATAGTCAGGATGACCGGTTGACTTGATGAGTCAGGGCTCGGATGCGACCGGAACTCTCGAAGATGCTGATGATATTAAAAACATAAACTTACGCCTATATCCCCGAAGGATTAGGCAAAGGTGCTAGCACCCACATTTCGCCTGTTTATGTTTAGGTCCCAATGTTTTAGGTGGCGAGCCTATTGCCATTAACTGGGCACTTATAAACGTGCGATAAATACACATATAACTTCGAAAAACATCGAAAAGTCATTGGTGTGTGCCATAGTAAAACCTGGGATCGAACCCGAGACCTCGTCTCAGCAGTCCATTACGCATACCACTAAGCTACCGCGGTTATGATGATAACGATAACTGTTACTAATCAGTAATATTGTTTGATTTCTAGTTATGTATTGTGATTTAGTTATGTATTTATAGTTATGCATTCGTTTCTCCTTATAAACTCAGTTCAGTACCACTGTGATAAGACACGTAGGTACCTATTCTTTGTTCTCAAAGGAGTCGAGGCGTTCTATTTAAGGCACGCGATGTTTTATATTTTGATAAGACACGTTTTTCCCACTGTGATGGTTATTTTCAATTGAGCTTCCCTATTTTAAAACGGATAGGTACTAGACAACATCACAAAAATAACTTAAATTTCGGCAAATTAATCCTGTAGAAGTAGAGTTCGGAGGCTGCTTTTCCAGTCTAACTGCGACGTAACTAAACTTCGTTATTTTCTGTAAAATGACTGCTATTTGACCTCCACAACCTATACGTATAGGCGATATCGAAGTACTGCATTTAGATCAGTTGTTGAATGTATTAGTGTTCTAACTACACATAACGAATGCCATAGATGTTCGTATGATAACTGGTACCGACGGCTTGCTTTCCGTGGCACGACCAGACCAATGCAAATAGCCATATTCATGCTTACAAATATTTACATTGAGCGGGGATCGAACATACACTTGCTGCGAAGCAGTCGCGTTCACTAGAGCCACACGACAGAGGCTGCCAAGTAGTACTATATTACATACATATCTACGCTCACGCCCATAATCCCCTAAGAAGTGTGCAGAGGTGTATTAAACACCCACATTTCTCCAACTATGAATTTCACATAATAGGGAACGAGCCTATTACCGCCAATCTGGCAATACTATATAATATTATTCGAAATGTGTCTCCACAGCAATACGCAGAACAACTGGGCATACCATTCTTGGAGACCTCCGCGAAGAACTCGACGAACGTGGAGCAGGCGTTCATGACGATGGCGGCGGAGATCAAGGCGCGCGTCGGGCCGCCGTCCACGGGCGCCGCGCCCGTCGGCGGGCAGGTCAAGATCGACCAGGGCCACCCCATCGACACCGGCAAGTCGTCCTGCTGCTGAATACGCCGGCCACGGTACGTACAGCGTATGCTCACACCCTTTTTTTTATCGTGCGCAAAATCCCCACGGATACCACCAAGGAGGTAGGACACGACGGTATCTCCCGTCCGAAATGAGCTGTCCAACTGGGGAAGTACCTCCGCCCTACAGAAGACCGCGGTCATAATAACCATCGTGTTGTGTTCCCGCCGGTAAGTAGGGTAGCCAGAGCTCACTATACCCACGTGTCATGTCTAATAATTTATCTGAGCATACACCATTATATAACCGGTAGAACACACACATCGAAGCAAAGTCCCTTCTGATTAAACTGTAAAAGCAACTTGCATTAATTTTTTCTTTTAAAATGCAAGACACGTTCCACATTCATTTACATGTCGTCATTAAACATGTATGAATAAACATTTTCCCATTCAGTGTCTACAAAATGAGCAGTTGTATGTGCAATTTGCATGAAGCAAAGTAGAGGCAAACCTAGCGAATATTATTTCTTGAATAGCAGATTTTAATTAGTAGGGGTGAAGGTTAATAGAAAATCTGTGCTGTAAGTATTGAAAACAGTATCAACTTAAGCCCTCTGTCTTCCCACTGACAACTCAAAACCTCTCCAATGAGGTCTGGCTACCCTACTCATGCCCAGAAACACAACACAAGGTTATTATTAGCCGTTGTATTCTGCAGACCAATCGGACTGCTCAATTAGGATTTGCTCATGTCCTACCTCTGTCAAGTTCTTATTGACTTTCTAATTTAAATAATTACACACCTTACACTACCATTACAGACAGGCCAATGCGATAGCGAAGTATCATAAATGAAATAAGTATTTAACATAGCAAACAAAGTTTTTTTAAAATTAAAATAAATTAGAATATAAATTTATTTTTAACTAGCTGACCCGCGCAACTTCGTCTGCGTCATCCCGTTTTTCAAACATTTTTCATTCCTGCTCCGCACCTGTTGGTCGTAGCATGATGTTATATACATATAAACCTTCCTCTTTAACCATTCTATCTATAAAAACAAACCGCATCAAAATCCGTTGCGTAGTTTTAAAGATTTAAGCATACAAAGGGACATAGGGACAGAGAAAGCGACTTTGTTTTATACTATGTAGTGATGTAATTAATATTGTTTCCAGGCTGGCGGCAAGATGTAAGGGAAGCGGCAGTCGCGGTCGCTGGCCGCCACACCCACAAGAAAATGCAATTACCACAAAATATTTCATGATCACATCATTATAATTATAAATAAATAAAAGATAATATAGTGCGGCGCGGCCAACCACCGCACGCGAGTAAGCTAACTTTCTACTAAGTTGCTATTGTCCGATTATAGGCGCTGATAGAGTTGACCATTCACTTGTAATAACACCGAGCATCCGCCATTTTTAAAAATATACTGAACAACAAATCGAGACAAGCATAGAACTAAACATCGCTAAGAACATCATATTTTTTTATGTAAACGCTCTCATCATTATTTCAGCCATAGGACGTCAAATGCTGAAACATAGGTCTCCCCCATCGATCTCCAATCCGACTGGTTAGAGGAGGTGGTCTGCATTCCGTTGACCGGAAATCTCCCTAATTGATGCATACCTATGTACTTTTGTCAGAATGCTCGATAAAATGCTCGCTTTTTTTCTCAGAAATGCTCATTACAAGTGAATGCTCAAATTTATCAACCCCTTACTGTTAGTTAAAACTGATGGTGAAATGGAAGGGTGTATGTTTATACATGTTTATATATAATGATTATTGTAGGTTAATTTTGTGCTGTTCTCAGAATAATATCTCGTGAATTTTTTTTATTTAGACAGCCTCATAGTTTTACAGCGCTATAAAGATACTAATGGACGCGGTGTGCAGTTGAAAAACGCGGGAATTTTAGATGTCACTTTGACAGTTAGTGTTGCCATTTCAGTTCTGACACCCACAAATAAAAAAAAATAGTCTTGCCATACTTAAAATCGTGTAATACCTGTGACGCTGAAATCTTGAATATGTTGATATATCATAGCATAGGTGTAGATAGAGTGTGACCTTTTGCGTGGTGGTATTTCGACTGATACGTGTAAGGTTCGATACCCGCTTTAGTATGTCTAAATGTAATCTGTCATGTTTGTGTATTATTTGTATTGTATTTTTTAGCAAATGTATCTAAATTTCGAGCTGTGCTTCTTTGGGTCTAGATACTATTGTGTATTAAAAGCAATTTAGCTTAATTCGGAGGTGAAGTGTTCCGTGTTACTAGTAGACTAAAATATATAACTATTCTGCCGTCTTTTACAGAAATATGCATTCTGAATTATAACTATGTTTTTATTATAAAAAAATAACACAGACCTGTCATTGTTGGACATTTAAACTAAGCCTGGTATCACAGCAACACTAGCGCATACCAAACACATTCGTTCATTATAATCATTATAGCAATACACAATATTAAATTAACAAGTGTTACATGAAATATGTTATTTGATAGCTTTGTATTGTACTCTGAATTTTACGTTAGACATGTGCGTATGCAACGTCATCTGCGGTCAGTTGTGATTGCTATAGCACTGAGCAAGATGAATCATTGTTAAATACGAATGTTATGTAACTTCCACTAACTCCTATGCTATTAATAAATAATACTTCTACTTAATATCTGTTCGATTTCGTGAGAATACTGAAGAATAACAAGGTAGGCAGCACGTATGTGACGCCTCTGGTGTTGCAAACGTCATAGGCCACGGTGACCGCTTCCCATCAGGTGGGACGTGTGCTTGTCTGCCGCCTAAGTGGTATAAAAAAAAGATCCTATTCTCTTCCAACCATATTATCTTTCTCTATATTTCATTCTCAGTAGCCTTTGCGTATCACAAGCCTTCATAGGCCAAGAAAACCACTTCCTATTACCTTATAGAAAATGAGACATAATAAAAATACATGCCTTACACAAAATGGCTGCCGTTTGCCGCCATTTAGAATAAGCGCATAAGAAGTAAATATAAAATTCTTAACTTTTTCTCTCTCTCAAATATAAAATATTTAAGTGTGAAGTAAGTACGCTATGGTTCACTAGTGTGTACAACTGACCGCTCGCGCCGCACACGTGACGGTTGTGCGTACATTGTGGTGTGTTCGCAACTTGTGTGACGTACTGTACGGTCCTCGAGCTGTCCAATAGTAGGCTAATTCCGTTTATATTCCAGCTTGCGTTGAAAACTTTTAATTTGTCGTCACTGAGGTACTAAATATAAATATTATCGTATGCACTGGGTGTTATATTATTAAATCTGTATAGGATATACGCGGTATTGTATGCAAGTTATTACCACGCATGTATTATTAATAGTTCGGTCATTATTAACATCGTTATGGGACCATTTTGTTTTATTATGCAATAACATCGATGTTGTTTTTTTATAGTATTGTAACTAATAAGTATTTTATAGTTCCCGGCATATATCTTCGAGACCTGTTGAGCACGTATTATATTGATAAAATTTATGTTTAGTGGATTTAGAAGCTCAAATCCACTGCAGTAGCACCGCGTACTATCCTCAAAAAATGCATATAGAGTTCGTTTTGGGGTCAATATATATGCCGTCAACTTTATTTCTTCCATATCGAGTCTATAATTAACTTGCATACAATGCGAGCGTATGAACCACGTTGTATTTATTATATGATGCGTACTGGCGCTACGCTATATTGAATATTTTGTGTTAATATATATAATTGGATCGCGAATTCTAACACAAAATTGTAGATATAGCATATTGGCCTTAAATAATTAGACAGGATTAGGAAACTTGTAGCCATCAGAGCGGGATCATAGTATTAATGAAAAGACATGTTCGTATTATCACTAGTGGCAACATTGTGATAATTTTACATTTTTAACTAACTATATGTTACATTTTTCAGTATATAGATATTCGTTCGTAAGTTTTTCGGTTAGGTACCCGTACGACCTTTAAGATCTCGTTTATAGATGTGTCTCTGACCTCCATAATAATCGATATCCACGTCGCGATCTGTTTCTAACACACAGGATATCATATTTCCTGTTTTGATTCAGACTGGACAGTGTTTCCGCCTTGTTTTACAAGAAACCTTCGTTATTTGTCGAAATAACATGCAAACCCCGATATAACCCCTCCTAATTTAGCAGTCCGACTGGGGGAGGTAATAATAACCTTGTGTTGTGTTTTCGCGCGGTGAGTAGGGTAGCCAGTGTTCACTAGAGAGGTATTGTGTTGTCAGTGGGAAGACCGAGAAACCTTGATTTGTCTTCTCCAATTCTGACAGCACAGAAACTTTGCCCATAGGCTATGATAACCATTTTCCATCAGGTGGGCCTTGTGCTTGACTGCCTGCTACATGGAATAAAAAAGACGTATCATGTTATCACAAATTAAGTACTTTGAAATAGAAGTAACGGGTGGGTAGTCAAAATTTGTTAGCCATCGTTATGAAAGAAGGAAAATAGGTCTTAAAGTAAGGTTCTTAAGATCCATTTATAGATGAAGTCCTAATAACATCGTCGTTCGTGTATGTTGCCAGATATACGTCCTATTTTTCACTTAAGCTTTTAAGAGAATTATGGTTGTTATGTATTGTATGTATATACTGACGAATGTAACAGCGTGAAATACTAAAATTATTTTATTCTATGTCCACTACGTTATTTTTGTACTATTATGTCGGAGTTAAGTTAAATCAAGACCGCTGACCCCTATAATTCTGTATTGAGGGTTTCTTAGAAATTAAAACAGTATGCTATATAGAGATGTTTTATTTTTACTATCCTTTAGGTATACAACATTATTTTAGATTAAATGTTTCATAAAGATCTGTATTTAGTATCACGATTACTATAGTTGCGACACGCTATGATGGCCGTTTTCACTCTTCTATTTGTCCTCGTTTTCTATTTTTTTGGTGCGCTTAATATTGGACAACGAACTGTTAGACGCATAACTAAAGAATAATATGGCGAGACTAGTACGGAAGAAAATAAACTTCACACGCCAGATTAGAGAAAACGAGCAAAACTATTCGTCTCGAAACGGTCATCATAGAGTGTCGCGGCCTTACAGTATCTACACTGACGGACTCATAAACTGCATCAAAGTAATAGACTTTGAAATAAATATTTTAACCAAGTATGCATACTTTCTATACAGATTTAAATTGAAACCTCTAGATTGGTTCGTGAACTTTAAAACAGCGTAGGGTCATATCTTTAAGTTTAAGTTTATGTACTGGAAAGGACCTTAAGACTTTTTTTGAAGAAAAAACAGAAATTTAAGAAAAATTGGTTTAATTAAAAAATTGGTTTTAACAATAGACACAAACTTTATGCAAGGGTTTATTTGTGTTTTAATAAGGTGTATTACCCCCACGTGCCCTTATTACGGATTCTAATCGGTTCCGCATAGATTTTATAAGGGTTTTTAAAAGATCTTGCGGAATATTGTCCCATTCTTCTGAAAGTGCTGTTCTTAGTGCTGCCACTGTCGTGGGCGAAGTTTCTCGCATATACAGCTCTTTTTAAATTGTCCCAAACATGCTCGATGGGATTAAGATCCGGGCTGCGTGCTGGCCAATTCATTGTACGTATCCCAACCTCTTCGCAATAATGTTGAATTTGTGCAGCTGCATGCGGCCGGGCATTATCCTGCATTAAAGTAAAATTTTCGCCTATGAATCCCATGTAAGGCACCACGTGATCTTCTAATATCTCTGTTATGTAGCGATGTGCTGTCAAACCCCCTCTATTACCGTTTTGACGGACCATGTCTATGAACACAAGTTCTGTTCGCCCGTTCATCGATATGCCACCCCAGACCATACATGAACCGCCTCCAAAAGGAACACGCTCCTCAATGCAACTTTGAGCATATCGCTCCCCACGTCGACGATAGACTTCTGCGACCATCTGCACCATATAAACATGTCCTACACTCGTCCGTGAACAATACAGAGGCCCACTGCTCTTCTGTCCAATTCAGGTGATGACGCGCAAATCTTAAGCGAGCTTGTCTGTGAGCTGTAGACAACTTTGGACCATTTGCTGGTCTAAAAGGGGTGATATCCGCTTCCTTTAACCTTCTTCTTATTGTTCGTGCACACACGTTTACTCCACGCACTTCATTAAGCTCGGTTTTGATGTTAACTGACGTGAGGAAACGATTTCGCAGGGAAGTTATAACAATAAATCGGTCATCACGACCTGTGGTTGCTCGAGTTCTGCCTGTACCACGTCTCCTCCTGTAAGAACCTGTCTCTACAAACCTTCTGTATATTCTAGAAACCGTAGACTGGTTTAAATTTAAATTTCTACCAATCGTTCGTTGATCCAAGCCCTCCCGCACCAATGCTACAATTTGTGCCGCTTGTTCGGACGAAGTATCCATATCATGGTTCAAAAACTCTCGATGTGTTAAAAAACTAACCCAACAATTATGCTGGTAACAATAATTCAATTGACAAAACAAAAAAAATCAATGAGAATCAATTTAAAACTTTGCTATAAATAACACGCAAATCTGATACTACAAGTAAATTTTCTTTTCCCGGCTATATTCATTTGTTTTACTGCAGTTCTATTTTTAAATTAATTTTTTTTTTAAGATTAGGAGCCAGTCTTTCCATATTTATATAATTTAATCTAAAAAGTTTGCATACTTATTATAAAAAATCCTTTTAGAGTAAACCTGAACTTTGATGCAGTTTATGAGTCCGTCAGTGTAGTTTTTGATATAGCATCGGAAAGCAGCGTGTCCGGCTATGCGGACTACTTATCGTGTTTATGTTGATTAAAACTTAAAGGTATTGTGACAAAACGGAACTTAATCGTTAACCATGAGTAAAGTGTCGGTATTATTTAACCCGACTTTTCGGACGTGACATTACATCCATGGACTCAGAGGACAGAGGCGAAACTTCGGGGTAAATATATAGACATCTTACTTATATTTCACAATTAAGTCTGGTTTTGGTCTTGTTTTTCATTTGTGTTTGCAAAGCATTCTTCGTATCTATAACCGCGCATGTCTATGTCTGCAGCTTGATATCTATATAGAGTAGATAATACCGAACCGAGACTTCGAGAAGACCAATCACGATAGCTGTAATGTATATTTTACTCTTGACGGCTTATATGTGAAAATATGATGAGATGTATCGTGCTATAATAAACATTTACGTTATAGCTACTGTGTGGAATCCTTTATAAACAAATAGTTTGAATTAGGTATCAATCAGTGCCAGACTCTCACTCTTCCTACCGACGAGCGACGGAGACGTGCCAAATCAAAAATCAGACCACTCCTCAGTTTAGGTACTTAAATAAAGGTAAACAATCTTGTGGCAACTTTTTAGAAAACTCATGTTAAACAAGACTAACTAACTAACTATTATAATGGTTCGTTACAGGTTTTTGTCTTCTAAATGCGTTAGGTACTAAGCAGAACAGTAGTTTATACAGATTTTTTAAACAAATCATATTAAAAAGACTGACTGATAGTTTACGTTTTTTTAAGTTTTTTTTATTTTATTTATGGCACGTCAATTTGACTACACCTCGCCTGATGTTAAGCAGAAGGCAAAGTCGCATGGAAGAGGGTCACCATTGCAAACACGTTCAGTGCTACAATGGTGGCGCTCAGCTTGACGGCTTCATCAGATGCTTTTTTTGATGAAGTACCCAAACAAATGGACTATTGGTACTTTAAAAAGGAACTATCTATATAACGATTCATATCGAGGTATTGTATCGACATCAACAGCAACACCTCATCATGTACTCGTAGTCGTGGCACAGGCCGTGGAGGTTCAGAGGACACTGCAGGAACTCCGGACACATTATTGGAAGTTGATCTGGAAATATATTGAGAAATTAAGAAACGCCATGTCGCAAATTCGTCTATAAAATATTTGATTTTTTAAAATAAAATTAGTATAAGTATACCTTGTTACTATTATTTCAAAGATTAACAATTAGTAACAATTACTAAAATAACTAAAATACTATTTACTTAAACATAAACAAATAATGTAGGGAACATTATTTAATTTAAGAATTTAAACGCGTTGTGGAACATCTCATCCGAACGGTGCCGTAAGAGGCGACTAACGGAAAAATATAAGCAGATGATTGACCGAATTATTTATTGATGAACATTCGGAGAGACCTATACCTACCTATCCAACAGTGAACTGCAATAGGATAATTAATTGAATGAAGATTGAAATTGAAGTATGAGGTACCGCGGTAGCCTAGTGGTATGGGTTGGACTGCTGAGACGATGTCTCGGGTTCGATCCCAGGTTTTACCATGGCACACACCAATGACTTTTCCATGCTTATCAGTTATTTGTGTTTTTACCGCAGGTTTATAAGTGCCCGGTTGATGGCAATAGGCTCGCCACCTATTACATTGGGACCTAAACATAAACTGGCGAAATGTGGGTGTTAGCACCTCTGCCTACCCCTTCGGGGATAAAGGCGTGAGTTTATGTTATGTTATGTTATGAATTTTCTACCTACCTAAAGAATAAGCACATCCGCAACAGTAGCCATGTATGATAGCTTCGTCGTCTTCACAACTGCGTGGTGGACATCCATTACACCACATCCCGAACCACAGCCATGGGAAATTCACTAATAAAACAAATCATAGAGATAATGTTCTAGAGTTTGTAAAAAATTAATGAAAAAAAAGCATTTCCACGAGATCACTCAGGATTTCTCAGCGACCTTAGCTAATTGCAAAAAAATGCTATTAAATTTTAGACTTCACTGCTACGCTGTGAAAGTCTAAAATTGATACCGCCCTCAGCAAAGTCGGTGGAGGTGATTAGGTATGTCGGACTCGAACCGACTAAAACGCACGCCGTCTATTTATAGGTCTGATTGCCGGAGGTTAGATTACACAAGACTCTCGCCCCCGGCAGACACGGGGACATCTCTTTGAGATGACCCTCTTCCCCTAATGTGGGAACCATGGTGTCCCCATCTAGCCACCGGAGATGGGGACTAAGCCCGCACCTGGCATCTAGATAAAGAGCCATTCTATTGATGGAATCGCGTCGAAGCCATTACTTGACACTGCGGTGATTTTAATAATAAAAATAGATGAAATAGAAATATTTCAAGTCACGAAGATTCAAATTTCATAAAAAAAATGTAGTAAATTCTGTGTTTATTTGTGTGTATTTATGTCAATTCTGTACTTTACTAAGCGATTCCACGGGCATTTTCGCCAATAGAATGCCACTTTACCTAGATCCCCTCCTTCCCTTCTTTAGTGTCCAAGTTTGTCACCGCAGCGTAGTTCCGGCAAGAAACTGAAAAAATTGTGGTCTTAACTATACCTACAGTCGTAACATTTAGTTAATATCTACCATAATACATACCTCTGGGAGCTTTCCTCACAGCATTTATTCCACTTTCAAGTTCAGATGATCTGAAGAAAGTAGAGACACCACCCTCAATCACACACATTACAACTAAAACACACAACAGTCTACTTGGATACATTATGACTAAACGTGAAGACGGAACGTGTCTTCTTATATCTTGGGTGTTTTACAAATGGAATTTTAAGTGGGGTAGGTCAGGTCAATGCCACCAGATAAGTTAATTGGTTCCTGTGAAAAATTACTTTAAGAAAATATTTAAAAAGTTACTCATACTTAGGATAAATTATATTTTTTTATTAATGAACTATTGTTGACTGCGGCTACGCCCGCGTGTACTTCTTATCCCGTTCATGCTTCTCCATTCTGAGCATTTTCATTTTTATTCACCTTTTAAACCTTTTATTCACCTCACCTTTTAAATCTTATCTAGACTCCCACAAATAGTTCAATACCAAAATTAGCCAAATCAGTTCAGGCGTTCTCGAGTTTTAGCGAGACTAACGAACAGCAATTCATTTTTATATAATAAAATCATAGTAGAATATGAAATAGGTAAGTACCTATACCATTTAGTTCTATTTGAATGATCAATAAATATTATGGAAAGTGTAACACAACTCATCACTAATAATATCCCCCGCCCGTACCCATAGACCAACTTGATAGCACAACTAGTAGTGCGATAGGTACCTTGTTTTCCGGAGGTAAGTATGCATGGTAGCCAGAGCTCACTGTCAGTGGGAAGAGCGAGGGCTTAAGTTTATACTCTATGATGGTATGAAGCTCTGCTTGCTCTTCTGGACTGACAGAACAGAAATCCTCTTAACCTTCAACCCTTTTCCCTCCTCCCCTCTACAAGGTCGGTAGCACGAGTATGATGCCCTGGTATAGCAAACGTTCATAGGCCACGGTAACTACTTACCATCAGGTGCGTCATGTACTTAGCTGTCATCTAAGTGGTGTAAAAAAAATACGAAAACACCAAGTTAGCCTTGGTCTTTTCGTTTTATTACCTTGTAATAATAGTTCTAGAGCTCAGATAACCACGTTTGGTGTTCATTATTTTTGTTATATTGTAAAATTTTATTTTATAATAAAACAATTTCTTAAAAAAAAACAGGTTTATTGCATTTCACATCGAACAATAAAGTACATAGTAATAATATAAATTTTAATAACAAAATTCCATTTAAGTACATATTTTGGCACATGATCACGCCACGTGTTACTTACCAAAAAAAAAATAAAGGTACGTGAGGTGAAAATCATATCACAGTGATAAAGTCATTACGGAATTAGATAGTTCATTCATATATAATGAGGTGAGTCCTCATTTATAGCGCAGCAGCGGCGCGGAGTAGCAAGAAAGATGAGATTGACGCCGCATAAATTATTTAATTCCTGAGACTTTGCCTTGAGCTTACCATCTGGCGGGGTGAAGTCAAATTGACGTGTCATAAATTTAAAAAAATACTTTTAAAACTGAGTGACGTCAGGTGGTTCCTCCTACACTCGTTCAATCCAATGGAAATTATTTTTTTACGACGCTACACCGAATGAACCATCTTATTTCGTTTTAATTTAAAATATAAAATAAATTAAGCATTAGAGTTGCATAAGAATACCTATGCATTCTAAGCACTGACTAGACAAATCACAGTTTAAGTACCTACAAAGTAGATACACATTATACATCGTATTATAATACATTGGAATAATAATACATAGCATTTATCAGCATAAAAATTATCAAGTATAGAGTGGACACTGGGAGTGTTCAGTAGCAGGTGTTGGAGTGCAGATTAGGACGATCAAAGCCGTCTATCATAGCCTTTAGAATAATTCTATTGTACATAATTATGAAATAAACAAATCTTTATTCATTTGAATATTATAGAAACAATTTGCACAATGAACGAAATTATCGAACAAAGGATACCGATGTCAGTAATAGTCGCATCAAAAACTTTCATATAAAATTTTGGCACTGGAACCTTATAATTAAAATAGTCGGCAGTGAATTTTACCAGCAGCTTTCAAACGGCAGATAGACTCGAGTCTCTTGAGTTGTTAAGTGCCTGCGGAACAAACTTCCGAACGGTCTTCTACGTTTTAACACTGTCAAAACCAAGGTTATTCAAAATTCGAGCATGGCAGGAGAAATTGTAAGAATTTACCATCCAGACTCGCTTATAGCATGTGATATCATCATAAGATAATGACTTTTCGATGCTTTTCGAAGTTATGTGTGTATTTATCGCAGGTTTATAAGTGCCTCGGAGAGCACGTTAAGCCGTCGGTCCCGGTTGCCATACAAACATCTATGGCAGTCGTTACGGGTAGTTGGAGCCCTCAAAAAGTCCAACCAGCCTAACTTGGAACTTCGATATCGCCATTGGTCACTAGACCATTGGTTGTGGAGGTCAGATGGCAGTCGCTTCACGGAAAATATCGAAGTTCAGCCGCATCACAGTTAGACTGGAAAGCCGACCTCAACTGAGTTGGGAAAAAGGTTCAGGGACTGATGACTCGCTTATAGCAAACGTAAGATGAAGGTGTAGACACCTTTAAATAACTTCATACATGCTACGGTGGAATATTTCGCTGAGCGTGAACTCTAAACCGCTATAGTCTTTGAGCGAGACACGGGGCTGCCATGCCATGCAAAAGCAAGTCGATAAAGTTTGCGACTAACATTTTGTGACCTTCATGTGTGTTATATAATTGGGTAACTTACATCTAAAGCAGACTTACTAACTTTTGTGTTTTTATGTGGTTAAATTACAGGTAGGTATTCAATATATATAATTATATAATACTATTTAATACTTTTTTTTGTGATATTATTATGAAAATTTATTTTATACTTCTTTTTTACATTTCATCTATTATATGAATATCGATCAGCCAGCCAAACCTTTGTCATGTAAATAACCCGCCTCGGGTCGTGTCTGGTGCAAAGGAGCCCCGAACACTGGCCGCGTTTCCGCGCTGGATTGCAATGGCTAGTCTTTGCACCAGGTACGATCCGGAGCGAGAGTCACCAGATTTTTCACATAGTCGCCGACCTATGTCGGCCACCAGTTTCTTTGCTTCCATGCCCCAACTGCCCATGGTCTCGACTGCGACTGGCACCACGATATAATGCGGCTTGAAAGCTGCGTACTTTACCATACTAATTTATACGTATAATACTGGCATTCTTACATTAGCCCATAATGCGCGAGCTGCTGTATACTGTGAACTGTAAAACCGGACTATGCCTTCTGCCATCTGTTCGTGTAGATAAATGTAAATACGCCTAACATGCTTAGCTAACTTAAATTCTACTATAATGTTGGTACAAAACGCACAACACCTAGTTTCACAACATTAAATGGAAAAAAATTGACATAGTGAACATGTACATTATTCCTATAAGAACGCATTTCTCAATTTTGACGATTTCGTTTGAAATTATTCAATAACACATGTTGCACGCGGCACTGCTCGCGTTAGAGCATTTTTATTGCGTAGTTTTTTTTATTAGAAGAGAATGTACAGAAATGAAACCCTATTTTCCTGAGCCACACTACAATTAGATATTATATATTATGTGGGCAGAGATGCAGGTAACAACCAGTCTTTTATAGATGCCAAATGCCAATTATATCGCATCTTCTTTATTTAGAAATGCGTTCAAAAACATTCAATTATTAATTATTCATTAGCTTAAAACTATAGGTATCTATATTTTTACGACACGTTTACAAATACCAACTGATTTCGTTTTAAAAACGTAAAATATTTTGGCTTCCTTACTTATTACAAAAACGTAACATTTCTGTATACAGAATGGCACTAAGAAGATGAGATCAATTGATCTTAATTACAATAATAAATTCAATCCGTTTGACAGATAAAATAAACAACAATAAATAAATGTTCAATATATGTTTAGCTTAAACGTTTCTAATTATAATAATAATGAATAAATATAATAAAAATTTTGAACAATAAATTCTTAATTTTCGGCTACCACAAATCAATATAAAATATGTATATGACACGAAACAGTCATAATATTATATTTATAAACTTGTACTGTTGCCTGCAGATACCTGTTACAGGTAAAATATAGAGCAGGCATTTTATTACATCCATTTTATAATAAAAAATCAGTAAAAATCGACATTAACAACATAATATACATCGCCCAATTGTTTAGACAGAAGCTCTTTCAATGAGTTCTGGCGTGAGTGACAGCGACGCGCGGGAGCGGAGACGGTGTTGCCGCGACGTTGGCAGTAGAGCCCCACCCTCACATTGCTTGTTACCCAAACAGTTACAGGAGCATACCTAAATAGATGTTAAAATTTTAAAAATTTTTTTTTTTCTCGATGTTAAATTGCGTAATTTGCCTGACCCGAGCATCAAGCCCGAGAACTAAACATGTCGTATTCTTCACCATATTTGTTTACTTATTATAAACTTTAAAATATTTTTTTTTTAACTGCTGTCTGTCTAGCTAAGCTAAACTGCTTGTGTTAAGGCTCAATTTACACCGCGGCGCAATGGAAGCGAACGAAACTGTAAGTACAAAGCATAATGAACTTTATCTCAAGCGCATACGAGTTAAAAAAGGTCGCGCCTGTTCTCAAGACTTTTGTTAACTAAGATTATATCGCAATCGCCGCTTTGTACCTACAATTACGGTCGCTTCCATTCCGTCGCGGTGTAAATTGAGCCTATGAGTAAGTTCACGTCGATAGTGTAATGGCTAGGATTCGAACCTGGGTCCTCCCGATCGAAAGTAGACTCCTTAATCACTAAGTTACATGAACAAATTTATATCAGTTGCTACATACCGATGCCTGATCATCATGAAGCCGTAGCCTCCCAGCGAGGGGATGTTCATCTATCGGCAGAAGGATCCTGGAGCCATCTTTGTCCTCGTCACGTGCATTTTCTTCTGCTTGCCTAGAAGGTAAATACCAGTAATTATTTTGACTGTCCAAGACGGGATTTGAACCCACGACAAGTCCCAGACCAGAAAGACCAGTTGTTTACCCTTAAGTTAGTAAGGGTAAACAATCTTGCGGTAACTTTTATAAAAACACATGTTGAACAAATAAACTAGACTTACTAACGGACTAACTAGTGGTTCGACACAGGTTTTTAGTCTTCAAAATGCGTTACTAAGTTGAAAAGTATTTTTATACTGAAATTATAAACAAAAAATATTAAAAAGACACGCTAATATTGTTTACGTTTTATTAAGTACCTAAACAAATAGACTATAGTAGTTGTGCCGTGGCATCACTTCATACAATTTTGGTTTGAAATTGTCCAGGAATTATTGAGTACCTCAGCTGATGGTGAGAGCCAGAGCATTCTCTGTGAAGAACAAGTCGCAGTTTCACGTCCCGTTTTGGACATTCACTTTTGCCAGTCTAAGTGCTGTTGGTTAAAAAAATCACTTACATGGTCATGAATCGTAGTACGAGTAAGTTAATACTGGCGGCCACCACCGCCAGACCGAACAATATGAACACAAGGCTCAGAGCCACGTACCCAGGTTTACTGGTTAGAGCTTGGTCGTTCTGAAACCGAAACATACTTAATGAAAACAACGAACAGCGAATGGATGTACAATCAGCAACAAAAGTAGCTGAACACATATCAATCTATAAATCATTTAAGCTCCATAAAATTTCATTCTCATCATCAAAGAGTGCTTTTCATTTGCATCATTGACCAGCAACTCACCCGCCCTACCTATGATAATTTATCGCTAATAAGAATATTCAGATGTAAAATTTGTATATTTCTTAGTGGTGTAAACGGTACATACCAGTTCCGCTTGCACCATTGATGGTGCTAGTCAATGGTGCATATGAAACCACACCAATTATGTCTCTTGTCATTTGTATAATTTTACTATTATTTATGTTACCGCGGTAGCCTAGTGGTATGGGTAATGGACTGCTGAGACGAGGTCTCGAGTTCGATCCCAGGTTTACCATGGCACACACCAATGACTTTCCGATGCTTTTCGAAGTTATGTGTGTATTTATCGCAAGATTTATAAGTGCCCGTTTAATGGCAATATGCTCGCCACATATCACATTGAGATCCAAACATAAACTGGCGAAATGTGGGTGCTAGCACCTCTGCCTACCCCTTCGGGGATAAAGGCGTGAGTTTATGTTATGTTATGTTAAAACACACTACCCTTAATTCCTAAAAATAGAACCTTAACCACTTACCTGTAAAGCCACATAATCCCCAAATCCGATGGTCGTAAGGGTGACAAAACAGTAGTAAAAGCTGTCGAAGTAACTCCAACCCTCGTATCGTGAGAAAACAGCGGCGCCTGCAAACAGAATATTGTAAGTGAATACATAATAAACACCACGGGCTTTAGGGTTCAAACTTACCTCACCTGCATGCCGTGCACCCTGGGCAACGGAAACTCTAACCCCTCCCCCCCCCTCATCCCCCCAGCGCAGAAGAGACATTCACTGATCAAGGTGCTGGGTGGTAGTGGCTACAAGGAATGAGAGACACTGCCTTATGCCGCGTACATTTACGTAACATTTTGCCGTGACCATGTCAGAAGTGCGTGTCCGTTGCGAATTCAGCTGCGTGATAGCTGAGTTTAAATGAAACCATCGATCGACTGGTGGTCGTGTCAGCACAACTCTAGTTCGTGTGCCCATGTGCTACAAGTTGTAACGTCCTCACTCAAAATTTTGTCTTGATGTCACGCTGTCCGGTCCACTGTTCATGTCACAAATCTAGACGCACCTTTAGGTACCCCCCTTAGTATTGTAGACGGCTGGAAACTCGGAGACTCTCCACATCTCTCAAACTACCAGAGGACACAGTGGGTAAGAGGCGGGCTGGTTACGGAGTGCAGGCGTAGGGTGATTTACCTCCGATAATAACCTACCTGTTGTAATAATGATAGATGACAGCATCCCTGTAGCGAACATGAGATTCATCTCAGTAGCTTCGGTAGTGTTACATCGTAAGTAGCACTTAGCACGTCTGATAACTACTGACGCGAACTTGTTTAAACGCTCGCCAATACTTTGGAACATCACCAGGCCGAGGGGAATTCCTACCTGTAATTAGAATACAGTAAGCTTGTCTTTACATTAATTTAGATTAAAAAATACCGCGATAGCCTAGTGGTATAGGAAATGGACTGCTGAGAAGAGGTCTCGGGTTCGATCTCAGGTTTTACCATGGCACACACCAATGACTTTTCGATGCTTTTCGAAGTTATGTGTTGTGAAGTTATTTATCGCAGGTTTATACGTGCCCGGTTAATGGCAATAGGCTCGCCACCTATTACATTGGGACCTAAACCTAAACTGGCGAAATGTGAGTGCTAACACCTCTGCTTACCCCTTCGGGGATATAGGCGTGAGTTTATGTTATGTTATGTTATGTTAAGCTGGTCTTTACATTAAACTCATATTTATATATTGGCACACACATTATTGACACACATATTTTCATTTTAATATTCTTCTTCATATTAGTGTTAATTCCAGCCTCTGTGGTGTGGCGGTAGTGAATGCGACTGCTACGCAGGCGGCGCGGGTTAGATCCACGCTCAGTGCAAATATTTGTATGCATGAATATGGCTATTTACACTGGTCTGGTCGTGCCTCGAAGAGCACGTTAAACCGACAGTTTCGTTTGCCATACGAACATCTATAGCAATCGTTACGGGTAGTTGAAGCCCTCAAAAGTCCGAATAGCCTAAATACAAAACTTTGATATGGCAGGCGCATCACGGAAAATGTCGAAGTTGAGCCGCATCTTAGTTGGACTAAGCCGACCCCAACTGAGTTGGGAATACGCTCAGAGAATGTTGATAAGTGTTAAATCCAGTCACAACTGAAGTGTTTACTTCATCTGTAGTTCATTTTTTCCAGTCTAACTTTGTGTTGGCTGAACTTTGATATTTTCCACTAAGCGACGGCCATCTGTCCTCCACAATCTATTAGTAAAATTGAATTATTATTACAATCCTGTTGTTAAAGTGTAACCATATTCTTTTGTGAGTCAATAAATGAATTGAAATGAATTGAATTGAATTGAAGTTTTTTTTTAAATATTACCATTGCATAAGCCATACAAAAAGCTTTCCCTCCAATGGTCACAGGTGTTGAATGCCCATATCCAATCATAGCCAGCACCACTGTTGCAAAATAGAATGCTCCGGCGAATTTCCACTGTGGTCCCGCTTTGTGAGGTTTATTCTCAATAATAACAATCTCTATCATTGTGTAATCTTCTGATGTTATGTTATATTTACGAATTAAACCAAGTTTCATTTCTGAAAAAGTAAAGTAAGTTAATAATATATTCTTTATTCAAAATCATAATTTACTAAGAATTTACTTATATGTAATATACAATGTGCTCTCCTATGCAAATAGTTTTATTCATGTATACAATTATATGCACTGGTCATCGGTAATCGAACCCGCGTCTACTGCATAGCAGTGATGCGCTGGTGGTCATCACTGCCACGCCCAGGCCGTCAATAAATAGTAAGTAGAGCTAACTGGTTTTTCAGGAACTCTATACTGTAGGTATTTCATATTAATGGTATTAATTTATGATGTTATAATGTTGAGGACTGTCAGCAAGGATCACAGTGAAACCTACACACGAATAATAATTAGCCTATAAAAAAAAGTTCATTTGTTTAGGTACTTAAATAAATGTAAACAATCTTGGGCTGTCTTCTCTGTCTCTCTATGTTTTGTTTAAAAACTCAGTATACAAATACATTTCTGCTAAGAATGCATTAGGTATTGAACCACTAGTCAGTCAGTTAGTTAGCCTAGTTTTTTTATTTAAAGTGTGTTTTTATAAAAAGTTACCACAAGATTATTTACCATTCTTATTATTCCCAGTAAACTTACAACAATTTGGTACCTACCTATATTTTCTTTTATACCACTTAAGTGGCAGACAAGCATGAATTACTAAAACATCCACATTGAATAGAATAGTGTGTTCGTTTTTGAACCAACTAAGGGCAAGGTTCATCATAGACCATCATGGGTCTATTATAAATGTATAATTAATAGTGTATTATGAATACTATACTTACCAGTTGTACTACTACAGAACAGGCTCCCAGATAATAATAAGACTAGTGTAAAGCATTACTGTGTTTGGTATTTCCGCCATAGGGTCCAAAACACGAGTGTGATCCCTCTGATGTTGCAAACGTCCATAGGCCACAGTAACCACTTTCGATTGGGTGGACCGTGTGCCTGTCTGCCACCGAAGTGGTATACAAATATTTTTTTTAAATATACCTGATAAGACTTCCTGCCTCTTACTCTCCGTTTCAGATTCCAAAGCATCAAACACCGCAGCACCAATGAGCAAATATGTGAACGTGCAGACCACTAACGATAGTGTCCGAACGTTCTGCCGTTTCATTTTCATCCTGGCAGCTTTTTATTTGCGCAAAAATAATCATTTTAAAAATTGAAAGAATGATTGAAATTTTATCACAGAAAATTGTATTACACTCAATGCGATTGGCTAATTAAAAGTAATACTAGCAAGGTAACTTAAGAAATGCTTATTTACTGCGTTTTGTGTCCTTTTTTATAAATATTCACACATCATTTTTATAAATAAATTCCTATTTATTTTAGTTAACTACTTACGTTCTGGCTGGTTTAATTTGCGTACCTATAATAATACAGCATCTATATGATTATTTCTGTGTACATATTCGTCTCATAAAATCAAATTCGAGAAAAATGCAAAAAACGATAATATATTATATATTTCATATTCAAAGACATAAACAGAGTCACAGGTCACAGTACTGACAGAACTCACAGTCACAGAGTAAAGTTTTTTTTTTAAGGGATTTTATGACATGGTAACTAGGACCTTTATGTCAAGTCTTATTTTATTTTATAACACTTTATTCACTAATCTAGTTGGAATGATTCTTGATGATGGTGATGACGATGACGGATGATAGTTGCCCCAGTAAAGTAGTGGAGACTTTACTAGAAGCTTTCCTAAGGGAGATTTGACACCAACACGAAAAATCACAATTCACTACAATATTCCACTTTCGTACACTTGTGCACTTTGTCTAAGCCGTTATGTCTAAAACTCCACCATTTTTACACATAAAAACTCGAATTTTCACCAATATTAGAAAATGAAACACAGGAGCGTTGTGACACTTTTCGCGTTCCCGCCAAAAAAAAAAACCACAGAGTAAAGTAAGTTAAGTAATATGATTAAAATTTCGAATACATTGTCGTGTTTGCTAATGTGTAAGTCGTTCCACGTAGTACTTTCAAAGCAATGTATTTAAAAAACAAACGTTCCGTTTTTCTTTAGGATAAACGCTGTCAACGCTGTAGAAAACGTCAATAAATTAGGAAATACATTGATGTATAAGGGAGAGAAAATAAAATGAATAGACTATAAAAAAGTCGTCGTATAGAGGTAGGTTATGCATAGTAGGTAGTCAATCACAATCTTCATGCAATATTCACAGTTAATCCATGTAATATAAATCATAAAAATAAAAAGTATATTAATGTCATAGCAATGAGTTTTCGATGCTTTTCGAAGTTATGTGTGTATTTATCGCAGGTTTATAAGTTCCACGGTTAATGGCAATAGGCTCACCACCTATTACATTGCTAGCACCTCTGCCTACCCCTTCAGTATGTTATGTTAAATTCTTTACTTAACAAAGGCTCCAGGGGTTTTCATCGGTTTTTCGTGCGGAAATCGTTTTCACTGCGTCAACAAGTTGTCAATACTTTTCTTTGACAGTTGACAGCCAGTATTTGACAGATTCTTTCGTGTGCTTGATTCGGCAAGTGCATGCTTTTTTGTCTAAAAATATTATAATATATAATAGAAAAGGCCCCGATTTGTGTTACAATGAAGATTGCCTGCAATAAATCTAACCCACCACTGGGTAAGAAGCAGTGACCCATACATATTTCAATAAATTGCATCATGTTTCAGGATTATTCAAAATATGGATTTTTATTATTCCCAGGTGGTTTGCTGGCTGCTGAATTTTACAGATCCTCGGCAAAGGACATCAACATCAACTGGGGGGATGACTCATCCATTATATTGCCAAACTCTACTAAATCTTCACCATATGTGACCAGCAATGACTTGATTAGAATTCTTGAAAATGCTTTTAATAACTCATTGGAACCTCTTCAGAAACTAACCATGAACCACTGGCTGTCATTCAGCCTTACTTTGGAAGACGATATACCTAAGTCCATTCAGTATTTAGACCAAATATTGGGCCCTGTAACCTATTTAGCTGGTGAAGCTTTATCAGTTTCTGATTTGGCAGTTTTCAGTGTATTGTATAGTAAGTGTTATCAATATAATTCATAGAATATACAAGGCATCAATATTATCTTCATAACAAAAAAACATTTTTAGCATTCTTGTTTACATATTACCAATAAGATTGTGTATTTTTAGTATCAGCTAAATATAAAGATGTCTCAAAGAAATCCCCTGCGAAGAATATTCAGAGATGGATGAAATTAATTGAGGCTCAGCCATGTGTGGTTAAGGTACTGAAAGAATTGCCTTCAGATGTTCTAGACAACCTAAACAAGGCCTCGTCAAGGTGTGTATTTAATTCTAATTTTACTTAGACTGATAGAATATGCAATAAATTATTTTCAGCTTTCCAAGTACAATTTTGTCATAATGTTAGTTGCTATAACATCAATAAATAAATTAACGGGTAGTGACCACAGCTAATAAATACAATCAATTGATTGTATTTATGTACTACTACTATTTATGTACTATTACTATTCAATTAATTGGTTGTGCTATTCCATTGAATTGCACAACAACTTAATTGAATTGTGAGATCTAGGAAAACATTGGGGTGTGGTACCCACTACACACCTACGGTTTAAAATTACCAACAACAGCAATCAAAGTACTGTCAAAGTGTTGGCGATATCAAAGTGCAATTAGACAAGATGTTGGAATTTTTAGATCTCCAAGTACTTGTAATGACTGCCGTTTAATGTTCATATGACAACCGAAAACTAACATGTGTAATCAGACCTGCGCCTCTTGTGTAGCAGTCTCATACACTACCCTCACGCCACGGTTGAGGGTAAGAGGGGACGTAGTAAGCCTGCCCGAAGAGTGAAACCTATGCTCAGGCCCTCTCTGTGAGTAATAGCATTGCCGTGAAACAAATTAATACACAACAATGGCAACTCAAAAATGCCATTGATTCAACAGAGGCGTCACTAATTGTGTAATTGAATACATGAAAGTTAAAGAACTACTGCTTATCGTTCTTATCAGCCTCTTTCAAGGCTTTCAGGCATACAATGCATTAATCTCATGCTTTGCATTTATTGTAATACTTGTTTAATATGAATGCAGGAAGTCACCGTCTGGCAATGAGGCTGGGTCTGGTCGGCAACAAGAGGGCAAATTCATTGAACTACCCCATGCTGAGATGGGGAAGGTTGTTGTACGATTCCCGCCTGAAGCATCTGGGTATGTATAACGCCATTCTCAACTAAATAAAAAGAAAAAAAGTCCGAATTTTTTTTTTTTTAATTTTTTTTTCTAAATTTTTAGAATAAAACAAAATGTTATGAAACCTGAAATGAAATGAAATATTATTTCTAGATACCTTCACATTGGACATGCAAAAGCTGCACTCCTCAATCAGTACTACCAGGTGGCTTTCCAAGGAAAACTTGTTATGCGCTTTGATGACACAAACCCTGCTAAAGAGAATGCTGAATTTGAAAAGGTAATAGAACTATCTCTAAAACAACAACGAGGTCCAAATACAGGTGCTGAGGTTCGTCTACAATCTCATATTAGTGGTAAGGGATTGTCAACGAGGTGGTTGGGAACCCGTCAACCTCAGTGGGGGCTAGCATGGCGCAAAAACAAAAGTCTTTTCAGGCCGGGGCTGCGTTTCGAACCGGTGGTCCATTTGCTTATCCTTAAAATATTGTTGACATTGACGTTTTGTAAGCACCGTTAAGTGGTCAGTACAGAATAAGTGATTTTTTATTTTTTTCACGTTCTAGGTCATTCTAGAAGATGTTGCTATGCTGGAAATCAAGCCAGATTTGTTTACCCACACCTCACAGTACTTCGACCTGATGATTGAGATGTGTGAAAAACTCATCAAGGAGGGCAAGGCATATGTAGACGACACTCCTGGGGAACAGATGAAGAGTGAGAGAGAACAGAAGATCATAAGCAAGAATAGTAATAATTGTATGTATTACTTTTGTATTTTTCATCAAAAATGTTGACAATAGTGAGCACTAAAAGTTCCTGGATAATCCAATAAAAAATTGTATGAAGCGATGCCACTTCACAACTAATAGTCTTCGAAACTACTGAAATAGATCTACTATATTTATTTATTAATTGAAAATAAGGTTGTCTAGGTCGTTTCGGCAAGATGTTAACTGGTACTGGTACTCATTTTGTTATGAAGTGCCCTATACCTTTTGCCCGTACGAAAAAGTTTAGACGTATTCTTACAAAAACCTTCATATTGTCGAATTTATCATTTGTTGCGTAAATACGCATACCAATGACATGCGTGCACCGACTACATCACATTTCCACTTGTTTTTTGTTTTCCATGAATTGAATATATTTTTACAGCTGTAGAGAGGAACCTGCAACTCTGGGAGGAGATGAAGAAAGCTTCAGATATTGGCGTACAATGCTGCGTGCGAGCCAAGATCGATATGCAGTCGCCCAACGGTTGCTTGCGTGACCCCACCATCTACCGGTGCAAGCCCGAGACACACCCCCGGACTGGCACACAGTACAAGTATGTATTACGGTGGCTTTACACGGTCTGTGATTGTGCAGATTTTATAATTCACGGCGGTTCTGGCTTTACACGGTCCGTGATTATGCAGATTTTAAGAAGCATAGTGGATCACACTTCCGTGCTTTGGAGCGTACGTGAATACAGTCAAACGGGGTGAATAGGAATAAAATGGTCAGCTAAATTCTGTAGTTAATTTCTTTCAAGCGAAACTTTGGACTAGTTCATCGTAATAACAAAATCATCAAATATCTGATAACAGGCTTATTTGAAAGGATGATGGGCACCAAAGTATGGAACTTGGTCCCACCTCCAATCGGAATGAATGATACACCGTTGGAAAGGTATTTTTGTGTGAATTATGAATAACTATGGCGCTAGTCCCGAATTGCTGTCCGAAAGAAGTAATTCATTTTTTTTGTTACATCCAACACATACTTTTATTGACATTGTTCTCAATTATGGCATGTTATTATTGCAATAATAATAATTACAACGAGTAAGATAATCAAGAAATAAGTGAATAACGCTTTATTTCTTGTTTATCTTAATTATTATTATTCATACTAATATTATAAACACATAGTAGTAGTGCCAAGTGTGTTTATTTGTCCATCCTTTACGTAATTGGTTCTTTTGTTTTTTTTTTCTTTTTTTTTGTGTTTTGTTTTTTTTTTTATTTTTTACGTGCACGCAAAAGCCATGCATCTTCATCTATTCCATATTCATTAATATCCTCCACCGCGGTAGCCTAGTGGTATGGGTAATGGACTGCTGAGACGAAGTCTCGAGTTCGATCCCAGGTTTACCATGGGACACACCAATGACTTTTCGATGCTTTTCGAAGTTATGTGTGTATTTATCGCAGGTTTATAAGTGCCTCGGAGAGCACGTTAAGCCGTCGGTCCCAGTTGCCATACAAACATCTATGGCAGTCGTTACGGGTAGTTGGAGCCCTCAAAAGTCCAACCAGCCTAACTTGGAACTTCGATATCGCCATTGGTCATTAGACCATTGGTTGTGGAGGTCAGATGGCAGTTGCTTCACGGAAAATATCGAAGTTCAGCCGCATCACAGTTAGACTGGAAAGCCGACCCCAACTGAGTTGGGAAAAAGGTTCAGGGAATGATGATAATATCCTCCATAGCGGCTTGTCTATATATTTCTATGAGATATAATCCGTTGTAAAGGTGTTCTCTGCAGTAGGATCTTGCGAGTTTTAACTGATATGTCCCTAATGACAGCAATATCACATCCTGTTCACTCAATCGCGGAAAATCAAACATTCAGAGAGCCAGATCATCATCATAACATCAAAATAGGTCAAGCTAAATGACTTTTTAAATTCTATTTCGAATTAACTTCCGAAGATTATATTACAAAACGGACAATAGATACAGGTTAGCTGCCATAGTAGTTTTTTATACTCTTGAAAAGAGCTATCCAACGATGGTAAATACATTTTGATTGGACAATATTGTAAAGCGGGCCCAGAACGCCCATCATCCTTTAGTAAAAGAAATTATTTAAAATATTCCATTGACCATTTTATTCCGTTTGACTTATTAGACTTTTATTTACCCCGTTTGACGGCATAGTTAATAGTGGTGAGGTCAAGATGGAGGCTTATATGTGTGATCTGAATAACCGTCAGTGGCGGAGCATTAACAACAACTCAGACTGGGAAAAGGGGGAAACAATAGTACTTTAAGCGAACCCGATGTGAAGGCCTCGGTTATAACCGGGAGCAACACAAGTATGATTATGAGCCGATTGAATACATCCTATAGGAGACTATAGGATGTATAGGGCGATCCCCGATAGGGATCTTCAAGCGACCGTGAAAACATATCTGTCGAGACTGTAAAAGTAGGGTCCACCATTTTAAAGTAAAACATCTATAATGGCGGCCATTATTCTTTGAATTGCACCCTAGCTACCCATCTGGTGGGGTGTGGTTATTACGGATACGGAGGTGTAGGACGGCCCCTGCTAGATCGAGGGACGACATTTTCAAAGTTGCGGGTACCCGTTGGATGCAGACCGCCTCCAACCGGTCGGATTGGAGGTTGATGGGAAGACCTATATTCAGCATAGGACGTTCTTTGACTTAAATGATGATGGTGATATAAATCATCCTGCAGTCTCGGGTCCTTCAAGCGAGACGTAAAAAAACAACTGTCGAGGCCGTCAGCGTGGGGTGGGGACCGCCGTGCCGTTGCAGGGACAGCACCTGTAACGGCAGCCACCATGTTCTGGACTGCGCCTCTGCTTACCACCAGGCGCGGTGCAGTCAATTTGACGATTTAAGCATGAAAATAAAAAATAAAAAATTAAATAATAAAATACATCTTGGTCGACCTTTACCAAGTTTGAAATCGGATGTAAGTAAATGTAATAATTTGTAATATTTTTTTTTACCAGAGTATACCCAACGTATGACTTCGCGTGTCCGATCGTGGACGCCATTGAAGGTGTGACGCACGTACTGCGTACCATGGAGTACCACGACCGGGACCCGCAGTTCTACTGGTTCATCGAAGCGCTCGGCTTGAGGAAGCCGTATATCTGGGAGTATAGCCGGTGAGGGAACACAATTTGGTGAACTTTTTTATTTCCTACCCTTCTGATATAATAAATGGGAGAATTTGTTAAGATGTTTGTATGTTTGTTAGTAAATAACGGCTGAACGGTTTGGCTGAAATTTGAGCCTGAAATAACACAGTAGCTAAAAGTTTGTGCGCGAGATATTATCTTGTATCATCTCACCACCGACAGTCAGAAACCCATAGACGGCGTGCGTTATAGTCGGTTCGAGTCCGACATAATCATCTCCACCGTCTTTAGTGAAGGTCAATACCACAATATTAATTATACTTTATCATATCATATATACCTTTTGTACAAATACACACTGTTTTTTATTATATTTTAGTGATATTTACTTCCTACCATAAAAAAAATAACCTATTTTTGTTTGATTTCTCAACAGATTGAGCATGACAAACACTGTGCTGTCTAAGAGAAAGCTCACATGGTTTGTGGAGCAAGGCCTCGTAGACGGATGGTAAGATAATTATCTTCTTTTTTAGACTACTAACGTAGCAAACAAGGCTCGCTAGATTGTAAAGATTGGAAATCACCAGTGTTGTTATTCACTCATGAGCACATGCTGACGAAAATTAGGGACAAAAAAGGAAGGACCTCTTATCGCATAGATGTTCGTATGACAACCGTGGCAGACGGCCTAACGTGCTCCTCGAGGCAAGACCAGACAAATGTAAATACCCATATTCATGCATATAAATATTTACACTGAGCAAGAATCGAATTCGCAGCACCTGCGTAGCAGTCGCGTTTACTGCCGCCATGCTACAGAAGTTGTCAAATGAAAAAAATATAAAGTAATACGTTTTATTTTTGCTGAACCATACGAACGAATGAATGAAAAAAATGAATGGTTCATATGCAAATTCACTTCTGACTGACCCGCGCAACTTCACCTTTGCGTCACCCCGTTTTTGCAACATTTTTCATTTCTGCTCCGCACCTGTTGATCGTAGCATGATGTTATATACATATAAAACTTCCTCTTTAACCATTCTATCTATTAAAAAAAACCGCATCAAAATCCGTTGCGTAGTTTAAAAGATTTAAGCATACAAAGGGAAATCAGGACATGAAAAATCTTTGTTATATACTATGTAGTGAATACCGATTTTTTTGTCAGGGATGACCCACGCATGCCGACCGTACGAGGGGTGCTCCGCCGCGGAATGACCGTCGAAGGGCTGCGGCAGTTCATTCAATCGCAGGGCTCCAGCCGCTCCGTCGTGTTCATGGAGTGGGACAAGATATGGGCTATCAACAAGAAGGTACTTTTACATTACCACAGACAATATTATAATAGAGATCGAAGAAAAAAATGAAAATATTTTACAGTAGGTATAACATTGGTCGCGGTAGCCTAGTGGTATGGGTAACGGACTGCTGAGACGAGGCCTCGGGTTCGATCCCAGGTTTCACCATGGCACACACCAATGACTTTTCGATGCTTTTCGAAGTTATGTGTGTACGCAGGTTTATAAGTGCCCGGTTAATGGCAGTAGGCTCGCCACCTATTACTAAACTGGCGAAATGTAGGTGCTAACACCTCTGCCTACGCCTTCGGGGATATAGGCGTGAGTTTATGTTATGAAAACACTGGTACCTGTACTAATGTTTTGAAACTGTTTTGTCGAATTTCAACTAGCTTATTCTGTTCTGTGATTTCATTTCTACAAAACGATTACTATTTGTCTAGGCCCCATTGCACAGTAGACTTAGTCCGCTTCCTGTATTTTTAAAAAATTGATTGTAACTTTTTTATATGTATTTTCAGGTCATCGACCCCATAGCCCCTCGATACACAGCTTTAGAGTCTAAACCAGTGCCAGTGATCCTCAAAGGCGTGTCTGAGAGTACGTTAGCCGTGGCCCTGCACCCTAAGAACGCGGACATAGGCACCAAGGAAGTGTGGGTGGCCCCTAGACTGCTCATAGACCAGGTCGACGCGAAGACCCTGAAGGAAGGGGAAAATGCTACCTTCATCAATTATGGAAATATCATGATTGATAAAATTCACAAGTGAGTGTTTTATATAACAACTAGCTGTTGCCCGCGGCTACACCCGACTTATTACCCCGTTCCCGTTCCTCCATTTCGAGCATTTTCATATTTATTCACCTTTTAAACCTTCTCTGAACTTCCACAAATAATTCAAGACCAAAATTACCCAAATCAGTTCAGCCGTTCTCGAGTTTTAGCGAGAGTAACGAACAGCAATTCATTTTTAATATAAAGATGAGCTTAAAACTAATTATAATAGTGAATATTCTAGAACTACATAGCACCATCCAGTCAATACCTATTTCTTCCTATATTCCATTTGTTTAGGTAGTTAAAAAAAAAGTAAACAATTTTATACATTAATAAACACAGTGGAAAAGTACAAGTGTGTTATCAATTATGTATAAAAGTGAGCTCCACCAAGTGCTATCAATCACAGTATAAATAATAATGATTATTTCTTCAGAGCTGCAGATGGATCTGTAACAAGTGTGGATGCGACTCCGAACCTTGATAACAAGGACTACAAAAAGACCCTCAAACTGACGTGGCTGGCCGACACGGAGAAGTCGCCTCACGTAGAAGTCTACTGTGTATACTTCGACCACATCATATCAAAGCCTCTTCTGGGCAAAGACGAAGACTTCAAGCAGTATATCGGACATCAAACAAGGGTACGTATTTTTACTTAATAATTTGATATAGTAAATGAACTCCTGCATACAGTAGCTATTTTTTATAATGATTACGTCAATAGAGGTGGAGTCACACCTCAATTGATGGTAAACTAAAGGTAAATGTCGGGAATGATGGTCACCTTTGGCAGATCATTCTCTGAACCTTTTCCCAATTCAGTTGGGGTCGGCTTGCCAGTCTAACTGTGATGCGGCTGAACTTCGATATTTTCCGTGAGGTGACTGTCATCTGACCTCTACAACCAATGGTCTAATGACCAATGGCGATATCGAAGTTCCAAGTTAGAGTGGTTGGACTATTGAGGGGACCAACTACCCGTATAACTGCCATAGATGTTTGTATGGCAACCGAGACCGACGGCTTAACGTGCACTCCGAGGCAGGATCAGACCAGTGCAAACAGCCATATTCCTGCGTACAACTTTTAGCACTGAGCGGGGATCAAACCCGCGTCCCGATGATCCATTACTAAAAATCCCTTTTCAATCGGCAGTGGGAGGTCCCAATGCTGGGCGAGCCAGAGCTGCTGAAGCTCAAGGTGGGCGACATCATACAGCTGCAGCGCCGCGGGTTCTTCCGCGTGGACGTGGCGCCGGCGCCGCCCTCGCCCGTGACGTCACGCGCCACGCCGCTGGTGCTGTTCCACGTGCCCGACGGACACACCAAGGAGATGCCGGGACAGGTATGACAATCTTTGTACACCACGCTACTTATTCTGAGTGACAGTCCGTTTTGTAACTACCGGTGTACGTTTCTATGGTCTCTCATCTTCTATGGTTCATAATGCAAAGTAGCCGACAAAAACAAAACCTATCGTCTTCGAGTGAATAAAGCATTTACGTATGAGAATACTGAAGAGGAAAGGTCGCAAAAAAGAACTCTAGTTTATATTTTATGCGACGGTGAATTGACAGAAAAACCTTTGTGTTAGGTATCGTTTCGGAACATTTCGCTTTGAAAATCGATGTAGTATGCTCCCTTTTGTCCCAGGGGGACGTGACAAAAACGCACGCCGTCTTTGGGTCTTTAGAGATGAGATAGTAGCCAATATATATCCCACAAGCAAAAATAGGACTCACGTTCCATGATCCATGAATGACTTTTTTTTTTAACGTGGAAGGTTTTAAAATAATACAACATTTCGTAATACAAAAAAATATTAACATAAAGAAAACTTAAAAACAAAACTTCAATGACTGAGGTATTAACTAACGCGTCCACCACGCGAGAAGGGCCACGTCGTAATGCGAAACAAAAATCCACCTGCCATACATTTGTATGACACTGTTGTGTCTGCGTCAATTAAATGTGGGGTAGAACGGAACACAGTTTCATACAAGACATATTATGGCAGATGGATTTTCGCGTTGCAATGCGGTTCGGCCCGGCTCACCTGGGAGACTCAATCTTTCAGACAACAAAAACAAATCAACACTTGACACTTAAAGGATGACTCAAACTACATGGTGCCGTGTCCGAATCGAGTGTCCCACGTCGTACGGCCCTACTATAATGTACACTATAAAAAAATGTATTTTTATGTCTATGTTTGTAATAAATAAACTTAAAAACTATCGTTCCCGCCGATTTCAAACTACATCACCCTGAGTAACTTAACTATATTGCATTGCACGATAAGAAAATAAATATAGTTTTGTTTGTATTATTGTAATGAATAAACTAAAAAACTAACGTGCCGATTTTAAAAATTATTTCATCATTGGGAAGCTACATTCACCCTGAGTAACATAACACACTGCGCGCGATTACCGACATTGTTGGTTACATCTTTTTGTATGGATACACGTTATACCTCATGAAGGAAGTGTATAAGTATTCTATAGCTATACTTTATCTTTTCCGGGAGGCTTGGATCGGAGCCGACTCCGTGTAGCATGAGCCATCCTTAAAACTAAATTTCACTTGTTAGCACAAACATGAATTATTCAAATAATTTTCGCTTGTGAAATCCAAGCTTTAGGAACTTAAATCAACAATTTCTTACTGGGTATTCGACAACCATTATATTCCTTAACTTAAATTATAAAAAAGGACATTATGCCAATCAACAATTACTAACAATATGAATACAAAATAAAAATAAAATGAAGAAATGTATGAAAGATGCGACGCGAATTAATAAAGCTAGTCACTTTAGACTTTAGAGCCTTATCATACTAGCTGTTTGCGACCGATTGCGGGGCGGTTGAGACAGCATCTGATACAAAAGACACTTTCGAGATTATCAGTGGTGGTTGGCATTTGGCAGTGGTTTTGCACGAGACAGTACAAAATGCCTTCGCTGCATGTCCGTAATATATTTGTTGCGGGCCCTCTCCGATAGTATGATAAGGCTCTTAAGTTCGACACTATCTGCCGCCACACCATTCATATTTAAGGGATATAAGTAGCCCGTAAAATAATATCAATATAATTTAAATTTCTATTTAATCAGACCGCGCGCTTGCTTATTTTTAGTGTCTACTCGTATAATCTGACACGATTAAACACAAACTGATTGACTTTGAGTCGAACGCTGACCGATTGCCCTAACCGACAACTGTGTTCATACATAATGCGGGCTGCGTTCAATTTAACCTGACCACAGCCGACAGAACGCATTTAATGTGACAAACCCTTAAATGTATGCAACCGATTCCTATCTCCGGAATTTTGCATAACCTATCTAATAAGATATATTGTTAGTATTCTGATAAATAAATTCGTTAGCTGCAACATAAGTTATTGGTATCCGATGCCTCGGGTCTATGACCAGCATAATCTGTAATAGCCTGTGCAGCATTTCGATCTTGTCCAAATCTTCAGTGACTTGTAAATGAGACCGTTTTTTTGCCCAAATTTTTTGGTAAGAGGTATAGGGCCCCTTGTGAATTCTAAAATTTTCATTTAAGAAGTTCACATATATAAATTCCTGAAAAGAAAAACTCTGTTAGGTTAATGCTAAATTCGAATCCTTCGCTTCGACACACAATGACCATTTTTCTCATAATGACTATTCTTAAATTGACCATTTCCCAAAAAGATAACGTCTGAAGATGACCATAATTACATGACGTGAACGCTCACCTAACACAAGTAAAGTAGCATAGCTGGAGGGGATAGAGGGAATGCTATTATTTTAAGAAAAAACAGTGTATCGGTACCGCCCGCGTGCATTTCCGCGACCCGGGAGCAGATCTGTGCCCGTAGTACGAAAAAAGATCGAATTCGTGTCTTCAAAGGTATCGAGAGAGTGGAGCATTGTGATTGGCAGATTTTAAACACACAAGTTTACAGTAGACAGATCTGCCTATCGTTATCGTTCGATAACTTTCCGTTACTAGTTCTATTATCTTTCGTGCTACGTGTGCAGGTTGTATTGGTCAAAGGTGTTGATAGAGCCCTGTATCTTGATAGAACAGTTTTATACATCAACAAACTCACCGAAGTACCAATTTGCTTCATAAATCTTGTCCCATAAAAGTACTTAAACGCATGAGTACTATTCTTTATCATATCATCGGACACTGGTCCTAAGGTGGTTATTTGCTTGAACAATATATCGTTGTTGAAACCTCCTGGAAACAGTTTAAAACCAGACGCCATTTCGAACATAACCAATGCAGTGGACCATACATCTATTTTGTAATCTGCTTTGAAGCCCATGATTATTTCTGGGGCCCGGTAACTCGCTGTACCGGTGCTTGGTATAATTTTCAGATTGTAATTGTAATCCATTCTATCGAAACCACATAACCTAAGTCTGGTGTGAGAACTATCTAAGAGGATGTGGGCTGGCTTTATATCTGGAAAGAATGCAAATTCAATAAATTAGCCTCTCAATTGGGAGATGCAGCATGCATGAAAATGGGATGTTCAAAAAAATACATTTTTAAAACTGTTTTTTATAGAAATATTACGTAGTCAACATGATCTTGGTTGCCAATAATTTGCTTTTGGGCGTGGGGCTCGTCATTATATGTCAAGCTAGACTCGTATTACACTGTACTATAAAATGTATTTTCTTAAGTCGTTTAAACAAATGACTCACCTGAATGGACAAGTTGGTTCTGCGTCAACGTACAGACAGCTGCTACCAACTGCCTTGATAGATTCTGAACCACGTCAATATGGAAGCATTTTGGTTTTTTCTGGCTTCCCTGCGCCAAGAATTCTGCCAATGTTTTTGGATAGTACTCCGTCATGAAACACCATTCACCGTGTATATTGAAGTTGTTGATAATTTCAAGAAGGAAATATTGGTCTCTTTCAGTGCTTTTATGAAGATTCGACAACATTTTATCTTTGTATATGGCCATGCTTTGAAATCTGGCCCTGAAAAAAAATATGGAATGCATAAAATGTTCTAAAACAATGTTTTATTCGTACTACGTACGTAAAATTGTAATAACTAATAATCCTATCATTTTTTTACCCTATATAAATAGAAGATATCAACCAAAATAACTGTGTTGTTTACACTTTTAATTGTCAAGCAGAAATAAGATTTATTTTGCATACTATCGTTGCTAGTAAATCCAGGTTTACTTTTTAAATCTTAACTCAGGCTATGTGGGTTTAACGGCAGTCGCTTTCATTATAGTTAAAAAAACAAGCCAATATTTAAGCAGACCGACTCAAGGTAAAAAGCCCCGGAACACAGTTCGTACTTACTTTAAAACTTTGATCGCGAAAGTCCCTCCATTGACGTCTGCACACTTGTAAATAGATGAGAAATATCCAGTATGAATTGTTTTCGTTACAGTAAATTTTTTTCGTAGATATTCAAACATTCGTTGTTCTATCTTGCTCCAATCTGCTATATTTGCTTTTGTTTCTGATTTTGCAGTGGTTACAACTTCCACTTCACTTTTAGTTTGCTTTGCTTTTTTAGGAATTTTCTTGTTCAGCAACTTTGTGATATTTGTCTCACGCTTATCAGCCGTGTACATATTAACTATATTGTCTTTAAGATTGGCGTTTTCAGTTACCGGGTTGATTTTCTCATTTTTTGATTTCGGTATTATAACATCACCAGGATTTACCGGTTTCTTCGTATTTTTAGCTTCAAACTTGTCACTATTTTTGGGTTTATTCTTGTTTGCTGAAGTGATCTCAGCAGTGGACTTGTCAGTATTTTCATCATACTTACTTGAAGTAGAAATTGGTTTAGTAAGAACAGCTTTATTATTTGATGTTGTCATTACAGATGATGATTCTTTATTTATGTCGACATTTTCTGCGGTCATCATCCCTTTAGGAAGATATATGTCATCATTTTTTGAACCAATGTTTGGTTGTGCAGGAACGGACGAACGATCGGTTTCAATTATGGCGGTATGCACGCTTGCAACCGGTTCAGGTATTGTATTTAACGCGCTATTATCTACACCGTTATAGACATGATCTATATTTGAAGAGGTTGTTAGGACAGATTTCGGTATTATAACCTCACCAGGGTTTACCTGCTTTTTCCTATTTACTTCGAGGTCGTCACTGTCTTTGGATTTATTCTTGTTTGTAGTGATCTTAGCACTGTCTTCATTAGGATTTCTCTCTTGTTCACTTGAATTTGGTTTTACTAGAACAGATTTATCTTCTGATATCTTCATCACTGATGTTTCTTTAATTATTTTGACGTCTTCGGTGATCATTACTTTAGCAAGATTTATGTCATCATTTTTCAAATCAATGTTTGGCTGTACAGGATCAGATGAACTTTCTGATTTAATTGCTACGGCGGTTTGCATGTTCGCAATTGATTCAGCTTTTGTAGTTATCGCTGTATTGTGTTTTAATATATTTGAAGAGGTAGTTAGATCATTTTGAGATTTTTCGATATCTTCAGTTTTTACAATTGCAGCTATTTGTTCCTTTTTTATTTTAATCAATGTAGTATCTACACCATTACTTATTTGGCCATTCGAATCTGAAAACGCAACATTTTGAGGGGTTTCAAGATTTCCAATTGCTTCGGTTTTTATATTTACCATGGTATTACCAATGTCATTATTCACATGATCCTGTTTATTGGAAGATAAAGTTAAAAGCTTTTGAGATTTTTCGATATCTTCAGTTTTGACAATTATTTCATCAGTTTTTTCATTTTTTATAGTTCTTAAAGAATCATCTGTATCATTAGGCATTCGTTCTCGTACATTTGTATCCGAAGTCGAAATACTTTGAGGTACTTCAAGATTTTCAGATTTAATACAATTATTATCCAATGTTTCGTCACCTTCACTATGAGAGTCATTTTTTATAGTAGAGTCTTCAATTTTAGAAAATTCTTGTTTAGAATACTTAACCTTAACAGCGTCCTCAGTACTAGCAGATTCTAAGGAGGCTCTTTGTGCAAATGAATATTTTACTTCTGGTAGTTCGGTTTCATTATCCATTAAGCTCGTAATATTTGTTTCATTCTGTTTATTTACCTCGGTAATAACATTTTGTATATTTTCAACGTTCTCTGATGTCACTGCAACTTTATTTTCATCCTTTGATTTGTTTAGCAATTCGGTCTCATCCCGTGAATCATCGTTTATATAAATAATGGATGCACCTTCAGTAATATCGACTATAGATTCAGAGTCTTCATGTTCAGATTCATCTGTTACGATGTCTATTACCTCATATACATCGTCATCACATTCTTCAACATTTTTGTCATTGGTATGGGATGCACTTAATGGAAGTTTATTTGCGTTTCCGATAACACTGAAAATTAAATTGTTAACGATTATTGGAAAGTAAATGATATTTATACTATTAAATCTATCGTAAGTAGTTAACTACATCTTACCCTTCTTTTGAATCTTCGAGAATACATAATAAATCAGCCTCTTGGAGAGCTGCAGGTGAACAATCCTTTTCTAAAGGTTTCGTACCTACATTGAAATTATTCCCACAAATATTAGTTGTTTCTTTCTCATCGCCTTTATTACTGTCACGAATTGGGCTTTGACCTGCATTTAAACTATCAACTATTCCATCAATATCTAAGTCATCAAGGAAACTTAAGTCTTGATGTGGTGATGTACTACTTTCACTTGCGATTTCGTCAGAATCGTCTGAATTTGGACATTTGATATTTATGACGAGTTTAAGTTTTTTGGATTTCTTAACTTTGTGTTTTTTCACAACTTCTTTTTTACTTGAAGATTGTATGTGTTTCTTAACTTTAGATTTCTTTCCTTCTTTTTTATTTACAGATTGGACGTAATCTGATGACGGAACTGTCGTCGGTACATCTTGTTTTACAGTTACAATTAAATTTTCTCGCGTGGGTGTTAGTTTATTACGCGTAGATTCAGTATCACATTGATTCTTACTACTCTTGCGAATCAACTTTGACCTTAGATGTTTTCTTTCTTTGCAGCTGTTTTGAATATTATAACAGCTTGATTTTTCGATGACGTCCACAGTTCTTTTTGGTAAAGTGTACGATTCGATATCTGGGTTGTTTTGACTTGAACCGACTACGGTAGCAGAATTATGTTTATAATATTGTTTCGTGCTTTCTTGTTCGGAACTTGTAATTTTTCGTTTCCTGATTGACTCTTTAGTTTCATTTACTTTTCCATTAGTTTCTTCTTTCATTTTCTTTATATCAGAATTATCATACGATTTTCTAATAGATTTTTCTTTGTGTACTTTATGTTTAGGACTATCAATTATTTCACCATCATGTTTTCTCTTTTTCTTGCTTCTTTCTGAACATTGGGCAAACCCTTTATCGGTTTCGATTATATTTTTGTCTGAATTATTTTCGATAGACTTTTTTTTCCTTTTCTGACAATAGCTGGTGAATTTAATCTTTAATTCTTCTTTTTTTTCCAAACGTGTAGTAGATTTTTCATTTTCTTTCTTATTCTTTCGTTCACTTCTATTAGTTGATTGCTCAGTACTTTCTTTTTTGTCATGATAACATTCTCTTTTTGATTTTTTATGAGGCTTTCGTTCTATATTTGGTGATATATCTGACACTCTGCTACTATTTTTATTCAGTTCTATATTGGTCTTTACATTTAAAGCCTTATCTTTTAGTTCGACAGTACTTACCATTTTATTTTTTTCATTTTTAAGTTTTAAATTATTACTATCCATAATAGTATTACATTTGGTTGTATTTTTTTCTTCAGAGGATTGGTTTTTATTATAATATTTGCTTAAAAAACGTTGATAGTCCAAATATCTTTTAAGAGCACCAGCGGTTAGGTTATTTTTCTGCGAATCTGTTAATGTAGTATGAAGAAATTCATTATTTGGACTACGTCTTTTATGTTCGCACTTTTGGAGTATATTTGTACTTTTTGTCGTATTTAAACTATGCTTCGAATCATATTCAGGTTTGGTATGTATAGATCCTTGATCTGTTTCATGTTTCTTTTTTATGGATACTGTTTTTAACACTTTACGTTGTTTTGAGCCGCTTTCTTTTTCATTCTCCTGGTTTCTACTGCTGCCAGTGTTCGATTCGTGATAACTGCGTTTTTTTGGACTTTGGCTTACTTTCTTTTCCGTAGAGCTTTTTTCATGTTTACCCATATATTTTAATTTTTTTTCAGTATTGTTAGATTCCGTTATTGGGTTCATATTATTATTATTTACTGTATTTAAGTGTGTTTCAGTCATTAAATTATTCTGGGCTCTACTGATAGTAGGCTCCCATTCTTTTTCTTCAATTTCAGTAGGTTTTTTATCTTCGCAGTTATCAATTATGTGATTGAGATTTACATCGCTAATTAATTTTAAAGTTGTTTTATTAGTATTAAGGTTACTTGAGGTTGTTAGATCAACCAAGTTATTATGTGACGAATATTTTGAGTACGAAACTTTTACTTCCTGTTGTGTACTAGTTTTCAATGGTAGGTTCTTCAAATTGTCAAACTGTAACAAGTTACTTAATATGTAGTGCAATAATTTATAATATATTAAATTCCCTCTCATTTTCTTATATTCGAAAAAATCGACAGTGATACAATGCACAATAAGGCATTTTTACGTGGACTTTCGACCGGTATAAGGCCGAACGTAGCTTAGACTGAAGTTGGAATGTAAAAGGCGCGAAAAGTTTGAGCAGTATGATGTCCGTCAATAAAGAATGAAATTGTAAGAATGGGCCTCTGGGTAGCAAAATGCAAGCTTTGGATGCAACTGGTATCGGTGCTCGGATAAAATGGATTAGATGGTTCGTATGTTTGTATATAGTATAAAGTAGCATAGTAGGGTAAAAAACGGTATCTTCCTCCGAGTTTCTACTCTACCCGGTTTGCAGTGTAACTAAAACGGCCTAACTTCGATACTTTCCGTGAAGTAACTGATATGTGACCCACAGGTGACATTGAAATTCTGTAAAATAGAAAGACCACATTGTCGGACTAGTTAGGCCTCTAAAATCCCTAACGATTGCCACAATATTCGTATGGCAACCGAGACAGCTTTATTTTCTTGCCGGAGTCTTCTCAGGTCGGGTATTGACGTTTTGTAAGTGCCGTTTAATGGTCTATACAGAATAAATGATTTTTGATTTTGATTTTTTTGTCTGAGGAATGAATGGCCACCCATTCCCACCCTTTAGTGTGCTAACCTATTCGGTAACCACGAGCCCCTCAAAACATATACCCATTAATATGAAAATACAAACGTCGACGCTTAAATAATTTGTGCCTTGTAAAAAGTACCTGACCTTTGAGGTTATCAACTCTTAGCGCCGTCGTAGACCGTTCGATACTCGTAACTTCAAGTGGAACATACAAACGGTGAATTGTAAGTTGTACTAATGGGGTATCCACTTAGATATTGTGCAAGTATGTACCTACCTAATTTACCCTAGGTACTTAATTTCTTTTTACATCTTAGGTACCTATGAACCGACGGAAATAAATTCGCGAACTGCATTGCGGATTTATTAGCTTTATTTGTGCCGTTAGCCTTTTTGTTTTACGGATACCCCTCGCCCCCTCCACCCACCGGAGCCAATTGGGAAGTTAGATCAGACTCCTACCATCGATACACCTGCTGAGTCTTTCTCTGCACCATCTTTGGTTGACTGGTAGATAGTGGCATGACATTAAGTCCGCCTATGTACTTGTGCATGAAGTTTTATAAATAAATAAATAAAACGTACGCCGTCTTTCGATCCTTAGTTACCAAAATGTAAATGTACCTACTCAAGCTCTGCGTAGCGGTTTTTTGGTCTATATGGTGACAAGCCCAGGCTGCGACGTAGTCTACAACGTCACAGGTGCCTACAATTTGTCCATCCATGGCCATCAATTTATGTCGATTTTAATTTGTAATTAAATGAATTAATGTAATTGCTGTAATAATTTGAAACTTTCGTCAGCTAGCGTCCCAGTCCCAGAGTAATTCCACACGTATGTCTTACAAAAGTGTACCTACTTAATATATGAAACTAGCGTGCAAAACATTTTTTACTTCATAATTCATAATAGACACTTAAGTACCTACCTACTAGGAAGGGTTTGCTTCGTTCGGCAATCACTTGCGAAGTAAAGCGATACTAGCCTCGATAGGTACGATTTTGCTTTGATTTATGCGATTATTTGATTTACCTACTCTGCTTTGGTTGCGACGCGAGTTAAAGGCGGGAAACAAAAAGCGTGCCATTTAAGTTAGGTTGTACCTACTAACTTATCTAAAGTAAAGGAATTCTCAGTACCTACCAATGTTATTTCCGTGTAATACAAGTATGGCACGTCTCGCCTTGTCTCGTACTTATTCTTACCTACTTATTTTATCTAGGTAGGTATATGTTTTGCCGCCCATAACAAACCAGAAGATAGGTATACCTGTATACTTATAAGACTAAGATATAAAACATAGAGAACCATTTAAGTATGTAAGTACACACAACTGTTGCACATTGTGACCATTAATAAATACGACATTTTATAAATAAGTAGGTACAATATATATTATAATTCTGTCTGCCTAAATTATATTTTCATGCAAGTTGTTTTACCATTATCGTAAGTAAATGAACAAAACTTCATGACTGGGTATACCGCAGACCAACACGGACATGGTTGATTGTTTGATCGTTGTAGGTAAGTATATTTTATACTTAAATATCTATCATGCGTCTAATCATTATGATATGTATAGAATAAACTGCAAATACTTACATGTTTCGAAATGTCTACACAATTATTATTCACTCCAACGCTTGTAGGCACATGCCGGTCACTCACAAACAATAATTCAGATTGAGTTTTGGGTTCTTCTGTATCTATTTGTTGACTTGTTGATGACTCGGTAATTGCACCGCTGCTATCAATGGCGTGTGATTTTTTTTTATTTGTAGATATTACTGTAGGCACGATCACAATATTAGGACTATCATATAGCGCGAAATAATCCTTTGACATGATACGTCTGAAATTCATAAGTATTTTTCAATTGTTGCCATTTTTGAGTACATATTTGACAGTTTATTTTTCTGACTACATAATTTTAACGTTTTGAAATTGGAATAAGCATAGAGTAAGAGTAAGTATAACTTGGTATTTATCAAATAATTCTGCATATTACGCACCTTTTTTTATTAATATGGTAGTTTTAAATATAATTCATATTTTTATTATTCTGTAATCTTATAGGTACTCATTTTTATACGTTAGCGCGTCAATGCGTCCAAAAACCGAAACTTTAAACTACTTACTTACTGGGTCGGTCAGGCAGGCAGGTTGAAGTTGGATGCGAAACGAACGTGCGCGCTTCGTTCATTAATTCGTTTGCACTGAATGAAGTTTGATTTGTTTGTGGTTCCCACTTCCTTTTACGAAATAAATGAATGCTCGTATGAAAATGTATCATAAACATATTTAATATTTTGTGCTGACTATGGCGATGCATTATTGTATGATTCTTTAATTAATAATGTTCAGCGTTTAATGTTTCAAGTTTGATAGGTAGCTAGGTCAACAACCCAAGTACCTGTACGTTGTAAATACCTACTACTAATACTAGTATGTAGTTATTTATTGTCGTGTTTGTAAGATTTGAGGATGTCTAGGTTCAATCACTATTAGTTACTAAGTACCTTTCAGGCCGGCACGGGCCCGTTGGAAAGGGGGTTGGAGGGGGGGGGGGTTGGTGACATCATTTAGCCTATCGTAGTACACTGCTGGACATAGGCCCCTCACAATATCGGGAGGCAATGGCCTAATGTTTCCACGCTCGCTCTGGCCAGATGGGTTGGTAGGTACAGGGTTTTCCTTTTCTCGCAGTGATATTGTTACTTGACATGGGGTGGATGTAGTATGCACTTGTAGTTAACTCTCTAATTGGAATATTACTATTATATTATATTATATAGTAAGTAAGTAGGTAGTTAAAGTATCGACTCACTGCGCACACGCTGATTTTTACCACATTTAGTTTAAATTCTCAGTCTTCGAGCCACCGGCAGAATGGGAAAGCGGACTATATACCCTAGTAACATATACATATAAACAGTATAAGTACCTACTCATAGTAATACTCACTAATATTCATAAACAGTAACACCATGTCTAGTTTATTTCAACTACAGTTTTGATGGGGTGGTGTAACATAACATAACAACATAAACTCACGCCTATATCCCCGAAGCGGTAGGCAGAGGTGCTAGCAGCCACATTTCGTTTATGTTTAGGTCTCCAAGTTTAGGCGAGCCTATTGCTATTAACCTGGGCACTTATAAACCAGCGAAAGGTCATTGGTGTGCGCCATGGGCAAACTTGGGATCGAACCCGAGACCTCGTCTCAGCAGTCCATTACCCATACCACTAGGCTACCGTGGTTTATCTAACTGCATTATTGTGTGCTAATGCGTTTGTTGTCTGCGTATGCATATTTCAAATTAGGTTTACTAAGAAATTATAATCGAATATTGCAGTGAGTAGGTACAGCTCATGTTACAGTCTGAAGTTGATATTCTATATGCCTTGAACCATGACTGGTAAGGCAAACAAACACGAAGATGACGTATGGGACACATTAGCAACCACAGCCACAGAGTCAAAGCTTTTTATTCGTTGTATATGGACCTCATACAAAAATGACCGGGGTAGCCTAGTGGTATGGTAATGGACTGCTGAGACGAGGTCTCGGGTTCTCGGGTTCTTTGCCTACCCCTTCGGGGATAAAGGCGTAAGTTTATGTTATGTTATAAATTTTGGTTACTTAGGTACCATTTCATTAAATATTTTAAAAAAGAATTTGCGTTGGTAAACTTTTTTTCAAATCCCTAAGTTAATGTTGGTGTCTGCAAGAACACAAATAATAAAATACCTCGCAATGCATCAGCTAATTTTACAGGCAACCTCTATTGAGGTCAATATCCTCTAATTGCAAGTACGATCGATAAAATATTACTGCATTACACCAATATACAAATTATAGGTATTGGGTTACACTACCTAAACTAGACTAGAAAACCGCGGTAGCCGAGTGGTGTGTGTAATGGACTGCTGAGACGAGGTCTCGGGTTCGATCTCAGGTTTTACCATGGCACACACCAATGAATTTTCGATGCTTTTCGAAGTTATTGTGTGTATTTATCACAGGTTTATTAGTACCCGGTTGATGACAATAGGCTCGCCACCTATTACATTGGGACCTAAACAGAAACTGGCGAAATGAGGGTGCTAGCTCCGCCTACGCCTTCGGGATATAGGCGTGAGTTTATGTTATGTTAAGGGTTAGACTAAGATCTTCACTAAGGGCCCGAACTAACTGTAGGGACTATTAAAAACGGGGTGACGCAGACGAAGTTGCGCGGGTCAGTTAGTCTTCAATAAACTGCACCCGTGTATATAAATCTTTAGACCTCACTCAGGTACACGGCCGCTTTTTAAATGTCCGTAAAAAGCGTTCAAATAGAACAATTATGCATTTCCAAGTCTGCGATAACCCTAGAGTAGTAAATTCAAATGAACAAGAAACCTATGCATATCTAAAAGGTCACAACGTAATAATCATTTATTGGTTAGTGATTCTCAAGGATTATTTATACAATATGAAGGGATATTCTGGCTATTAAATCAATATCTACTTATTATACAATTAAGCCTTTATTTATCTATCTTACTTTAATATGACATTCTATATTCGCTGTTAAATATGACTGGATGTTTACCATGTTTGTTGGTTTTTACGTAGCTTAACAATATGATTGGTGGAATTCAGCCCACCTTTTTTTTCCCGTGCGCATTACCCCACGGGTACCACCCCCACCAAAAGTCGGTGGAGGTGATTATGTCGGATTCGAACCGAACAAGCGCACGCGTACAGGAGTCTTTTATTGCCGGAGGTGAGATTATACAAGACATATCTCTCACACCCCGGCAGAGGAATTCAGCCCACCTAGCGCAGTTGCAACCTGGCTGTGTTATCATCAAATGCCTACTACGAATATGGAGCGCATTTTGAGCACATTTTGGGTCCAAGATAAATGCTCCGGCCCCGAGGTATATTTAGCATACTAAAGTGAGTTAATGATGGTAAATAAATTCGTTAGCTACAACATCAGTTATTGGTATCCGATGCCTCGGGTCCATGACCAACATAATCTGTAATAGCCTGTGCAGCATTTCTAATTTGTGTAAATCTTCAGTAACCTTCTTCTGAGACCTGCTGTGGGCCCAGGTATTTTGATAAGAGGTATAGGGCCCGTTGTGAATTCTGTGGTTTTCATTCCTGAACGACACAAATATCCAGTCCTGAAAGAAAGAAAAACTTTATCTGTGAATAGTTGCAGATCGAAAATTCGGGCTATTGGTCCCACGGATCACGTTTATCCCGATGTTTCGGATGTTTCATGAAGGGGTGGGGGGGGGGGGGGGAGAATGGGTAGGGAAGAAGTTTAAGAGAGTCTCTGTGCTGTCAGTGCAGAAGACAAAGAAGGGTTTCACGGTTTTCTCACTGACAACACGAAACCTCTCTAGTGAGCTCTGGCGACCCTACTCGCCGCTGGAAACGCAACACAAGATTATTATTAGCTGTGGTATTCTGTAGAGTGGAGTTACTGCCCCAGTCGGACTGCTCAATTAGGACGGGAGATACCGTCATGTCCTACCTCCCTTATTCGTCTTCCCATCTATTTGTTATTTAGCAGGTGAGATTGTCTTGATTCCCAAAGACATTGACAAAACACTGTACATATCTTAATTATCCGGTCTTCTATTATCTACAAACTTACCGAAGGACCAATTTGCTTCATAAATCTCGACCCGTAAAAGTACTTAAACGCATGAGTACTATTCTTTATCATATCATCGGGCACTGGTCCTAAGGTGGTTATTTGCTTGAACAATATATCGTTGTTGAAACATCCTGGAAACAGTTTAAAACCAGACGCCATTTCGAACATAACCAATGCAGTGGACCATACATCTATTTTGTAATCTGCTTTAAAGCCCATGATTATTTCTGGGGCCCGGTAACTCGCTGTACCGGTGCGTCCTGTAACTTTTAACTTGTTATTGTAATTCATTCTATCGAAACCACATAACCTTAGTCTGGTGTAGGAACTGTTCAAGAGGATGTGGGTAGGCTTTATATCTGGAAAGATAAAAATAAGTAACGCAAATTAATATTGGGATGCATAAATATAGATAGATAGATAGACAAATAACTCTTTATTGTACACAATAAGGCAAAAATGTGGACATAAACAAATAGCAGAATGTACAATGGGTGGCCTTTCCAGGCAACCGTTGGATGGACAGAAGAGTACAGAAAATACAAAAGTGTGTTGTGTGGTGTGGTTTAAAAAGATAAATTCGACACAGATCCAATTTGTAAATGTGGATTTGGATGTTGTATTTTAAAAGGTCCATCATATTTGGCAAATTGTATTTTCCAAGAGAAAAGGCTTACCGGAATGGACAAGTTGATTGCGCGTCAACGTACAGACAGCTGCTACCAACTGCCTTGATAGATTTTGAACCACGTCAATATAAAAACATCTTGGTTTCCTCTTGCTTCCCTGCGCCAAGAATTCTGCCAAAGTTTTAGGATAGTACTCAGACACAAAACACCATTCACCGTGTATATCGAATTTGCTGATCATTTCAAGAAGGAAATATTGGTTTTTGTCAGAGTTTTTCTGAAGATTCGTCAACATATTATCTTTGTATATGCCCGTACTTGGATGTATACGTCTGAAAAAAAAATACAATGATTTTGAAGCGTATAAAAAATTCACAGCGCTCACACGCACAGGCGCTTTTTATTTTAACGACGGTAAACAAGCGTCCATGACATGTTATGTGTGTATGTGTTGAGGCTTTAGGCAATGTCACAGAATATTTAGAGGCTGCAATGTTTAGTACAAATTAACTAATAAATAGATAGAAGCTTGTCAAGCAAATGTCTACACACCGGAATTACCGCAAGGATGATGACGAAAAGAAAAGTCCCGTAACACATTTTGAAAGTTTAACATAATTATTACGAGTATGGTGTACTTACTTCAAAACTTTGATCGCATAAGTCCCTCCATTGACTTCTGTACATTTGTAAATAGATGAGAAATGTCCAGTATGAATTGTTTTCGTTATAGTAAATTTTCTCTGTAGATATTCAAGCATTCGTTGTTCTATCTTGCTCCAGTATAGGAGTACTTCAATTGCTATCGTTTCTGATTTTACAGGCGTTATTACTTCCACTTCGCTTTTAGTATGCTTTACTTGTGTGGGAATTTTCTTTTTTTTCCCTCTCCGTTTCTTTCCTCTCGTTTTCATAAGTTTTACACCATTCGTGTGTATATCTAATGTATGTATTATTTTGTTATGATTTTTTGGATTAATGTTTGGCTGTACAGTAACAGATGAACCTTCCAATTGATTTGTTATCGTGGTATGCATGTTTGCAATCAATTCAGTTTTTGTATTTATAGCTGTGTTATATTGTTTCTGTATATTTGAAGAGGTAGTTAAATCAGATTCAATATCTTCACTTGTGACAATTGTATCAAGTTTTTCCTTCTGAATATTTTCCGCGGTAATGACTGCACCTACACCATTACACATTTGTTGTAGTACATTCGGATCAGAAGTTAAAACCTTTGGAGATTTTTCAACATTTTCAATGGGTGCGTTTTTTGTATGTATCACGGTGTTATCTTTATTATTATTCAAAATTTGTTCCTGTGTACTTGAAGGGGAAGTTAAAACCTTTTGAAATATTTCAATATTTTCAGTTTTAACAATATTTGCATCTATTTTTTCGTATTTCATGATTATCGAAGTGTTATTATCTACATCAATAGGTAGTTCTTGTACATTCGAATCAGAAATCGAAACATTTTGTAGTTCTTCAAGATTTTCAGATTTGATACGATGATTATTATTAATTATCTTCGTATTCTCATCATTAGAGCGTATTTTTATATTTGAGTCTTCAGTTTGGGGAACTTCTTGTTCCGTATTCTTAGCTTCAACTACGTCCTCAGTACTAGCTGAATACTTTACTTCTGGTTGATCAGCATCATTATTTACTATGTCCTTAATATTATTTACATCCTTTTTATTTTGGTCGGCAATAACATTTTGTGCATCTTCATTGGTTTCTGATATCACTGTAACTTCATTTTCATTGTTTAATTTGTTTAACAGTTTGATCTCATCCTGCGAATCATCGCTTATATAAATAATAGACATATCTTCCGTAATCTTGTTTGAACCTCTTTCTAAATCTTCCTCATTACCTATCTTACTGTCGGCAATTGAGCCTTGATCTGCTTTTAAGCTATCAACTATTCCTTCAATATCTAAGTCATCAAGGAAACTCAAGTCTTCATGTGGTGATGTACTAGTTTCACTTACAATTTCTTCAAAACCGTCTGAATTTAAGAATTGTATATTTATCACCAGTTTAATATTTTTGGATTTCTTATCTTCAGGTTTTTTTACTTCTTCTTTTTTACCTAATGAGTGTATATTTCTCTTAATTTTAATTTTTTTTACTTTTTCTTTACTTAAAGATTGATTACCAGATTTCGGAACTGTCGTCGGTACATCTTGTTTTACAGTTACAATAGAATTTTCATGACTAGGTGTTAGTTTATTACTAGAGGATTCTGTATTACTTTTATTCTTAGTTCTCTTGCGATTCAACTTTGACCATTGATCGTTTTTATCTTTACAGCTATTTTGAAGATTAAAACAGCCTGATTTTTCAATAACGTCTACAGTTCTTGTTGGTAAACTGCGTGATTCGATATGTGGTTTGTTTTGGCTTGTATCGATTATAGTTACTGAATCACGTTTATAATATTTCTTCGTGCCACCTTGTTCGGAACCTGTAAGTTTTCTTTTCAAGCCTGACTCTTCATTTTTATTTACTTTTCTATTAGTTACCTCTTCCATTCTCTTTTTTTCAGAATTATCAAACGATTTCCGAATTGCTTTTTCTTTCTGTACTTTATGTTTAGGACTAGCAATTATTTCATCGCCATGCTTTTTCTTTAGATCTGAATGTTTAGCAAACCTTTTATCGGTATCAATTTTATTTTTATTTAAATTACTTTCAGTAGACTTATTGTTCCTTTTCTGACAGTAGCTAGTGAATTTATTCTTTAACTCTTCTTTCTTTTTCATAGGTTCAGTAGATATTTCGTTATAATCTTCCGTCTTATTCTTTCGTTCATTTCTATTATTTAACAGCTTACAACTTTCCTTTTTATCTTCATAACCTTTTCTTTTTGACTTTTGAACATTTGATGTTATTTCTGACTGTCTGTTACTATTATTTTGTCGTTCTATGTTGGTTTTTACATTTGAATCAGTATGTTTTCGTTGAACTGTACATCCAGTTTTCATTTTCTCATTTTTAGGTTTTAAGTTCTTATTGTTATGTTGTTTATCCGTAATATTACACTTTTTTGTGTCAAAATATGTCTTTATAGCACCAGCGCTGGCCTTATTTTGCTGTGCATTTGTTAATTTATTACGAAAAAGTTCATTATTTGGACTAGCACTTTCAAGTTGGTTTATTTGGTGTAAATTTTGTGCTATACTTGTACTTTTTGTCGTATTTAAATCATGCTTTGAAATATCTTCGGTTTTATTATGTATAGATTTTTGATCTGTATCATGTTCCTTACTTGTAGATACTACTTTTAACACTTTACATTGTTTTAAGCCGATTTCATTTTCATCTTCCTGGCTCCTATTATTGTCACTGTTCGATTTGTTATAACTGCGTTTTTTTGAACTTCGGCTTATGATGCTGTCCGAACTACTTTTTTTATGTCTACTAACATGCTTTTTTTCTTTGTCAGTTATGCTGGATTTTGTAATCGGGTTCATATTATTATTAGTTACAGTATTTAAAAATGTAACGGTGACAATTATTCTGGACTCTACTGATATTAGGCCCTTACTTTTTTACTAGTGTGAGCATTCTAAAAACAACAAAAAAAAGTTGAATTAAACTTTGGCAATATACTTTATAGCAGTCACAGTCAAACTAAACTTGACTTCACACCGCCTGATGGTAAGCTGTATCTAGTCTAAGAAACTCATAATTTAGACATTTTATATCAAGATATTTTGAGAAAGATCGCTATATCGCTATATAGCACCCACATTTCGCCAGTTTCTGTTTAGGTCCCAATGTAATAGGTGGCGAGCCTATTTCCATTAACCGGGCACTTATAAACCTGCGAAAAATACACATATAACTTTGAAAAGCATCGAAAAGTCATTGGTGTGTGCCATGGTAAAACCTGGGATCGAACCCGAGACCTCATCTCAGCAGTCCATTACCCATACCACTAGGCTACCGCGGTTACATTACTCGTATTAGCTCACCACATTTAGGGAGTACAGTTTATATTTCTCTGTATAGATTTTTTAAACTCAAGTTTTAAATTCTCTAACAAATATTTGGTCTTACTCTCGTGTGTCGTACAAGATATCCATTAAAAATAACTATCTAGTTATTTAAATGTTTAACATTTAAATGTATAACAAAATGGCGAGTATGTTTTTTTAATTTTAGATATTTAGCGAACACACACAAACTTTACCTCTACATAATAATAGTATAATTCATAGATATCAATTAATTAGCGCATCGCAGTCCAGTCCACTGCTGGGCATATGCCTCTCCAAATGTTGCGAGACTGTGGTCTACTGCTTTCACGCTGGACAAACGGGTTGGTACAGGGTTTTATTTCAAGTTCTCCTTGGGCTCTAGCCAAAATTCATTCGTTCTGAATCTACAATCGTCATCGGTTTGAAAATGTATGGGAGTGACATTTATTGTCGAATGTCATGTGATCCGATTCCGACAACAAATGTCACTTCCATACATTTTCAGAGCGATGACGAATGTAGATTCGGCACGAATGCATTTTAGCTAGAGCCCCCTTCTCTCCCAGTGATATCGTCTGCGTATTTTTTCCGTTAGTCGCGTCTTACGACACCCTTCGGATGAGATGCGGTGGTAATAAGTAGTAGGCAGTAGATACTAGCTGTTGCCCGCGGCTCCGCCCGCGTTAATGTCAGTTATCGCGCAATGCAATATAACATATGTTACTTAGGGTGAATGTAGCTTTCCAATGGTGAAAGTATTTTTGAAATCGGCACAGCAGATTTTGAGTCTATTCATTACAAACACACACAGACACAAAAATACAAATTTTTCCTCTTTAAGTATAATATTATTGTTGATGAATTGAACTCACCTTGCCCGTAGTTTCCAGTGCCTCACTAATTCCCCCGGGTCTGTCGGGGTGCGAGGGATATATTACCTCACCTCCGGCAACTACAGACCCGAAGACGGCGTGCGTTGCGTTTCCGACATAATCACCTCCACTAGATTTTGGCGGAGGTGGTATACGTAGGGATTTTGCGCACGATAAAAAAAATATGCCTCACTAATTAGACCACACTTGTACACACTATAGAATCTCGCGACTGTCTTCCGTGCCCGTCACGAGCTCCTGTCTACCGGTCTTGTGTGCCACCTCAAGCGGAATGTCCCGATCCTACGCCCTGCCAAAACTAAACTAACATAAGTAAACGCCAAGCCTAAACGTTCCCATTACGATCTACAAAAGTCTGCACATGTTTTACCAATTTCTAAAGAACTGGTAACAAAAACTATATAGCGTCCTAATACTTTCTTTATTGTATTGCAAAAACAATTACCCTTGCTTTAGAAATTCTAACAAAAGTCTTTAGGTACCTGATTTACTGAGGGTCAAATAGTAACGATGCAAGCCAGATGAGTTGGTAAACGACGTCTGACAGATTTGAAATTATAATTTTTTGTATTATAAACGCACGCCTGTATTTCACCGAAGGGGTAGGCTGAGAGGTGCACCCACATTTCGCCAGTTTATCTTTTAGGTCCCAATGTAATAGGTGGCGAGCCTATTGCCATTAACCGGGCACTTATAAACCTGCGATAAATACACACATAACTCCGAAAAGCATCGAAAAGTCATTGGTGTGTGCCGTGGTATATCGAACCCGAGACCCCGTCTCTGCAGTCCATTACCCATACCACTCCGCTACCGCTGTCTTACTACGAGATTAATAAGAAGAATTTCGTAGTACTACCAGCTGACTTTGGGAGCGTTTCCCTAACATTCAATACATCATAGTCAGCTATAGTTAAGGCACGCTATGATGGCCGTTCTCTCACGACTGGTTCTGTAGCACTAGCATAAACTATCGATTTGGAATGTAAAGGTATCGACAGAACGGAGCATTGCGATTTTCGGGCTACACACGCACACAACAAGTCACAAGAGGCAGACTGCCAATCACAATGCTCCGTTCTCTTGAAACCTTTACATTACGAATTCGATAGGAGTTCATACTAGTGCTAAAGAGAGCAGCTTTCTTTAGTTATTCGTGTATCAAAAAGCGCACCAAAAAAAAAACAAAACGAGCAAAACCAGTCAAAACGGCCATTATAGCGTGTTGCAACAATACATACTCCAAAAAAAGGCACAAAAGGCAATAAACCTTTCTCATCTTTTGTTTATTAGTACCACAGATGGTCAACATATTATGTTTATTTATTGAAATCTATAAAAAAAAAATTGTTTTAAATACAGAATGTACATTGTCTAATCTTATCTGTGCGACAGTAGGTACAGTTTTTATCCTTGATGCGTAATTTTTTTATAAGGGTTTGAGCGATTCAGGATCAAATGACATACATGGCATGCACGTTTTAGAGGCATGTAAACAACGATGTGGAAGAGTATCTTCATTAAAAACGATTAAATATCATTGCATGTCATAGTATTCTTGCCTTCCCGGCAAGATTTAAGTAATAGGCATTGTAAGATGTGTGTTCAGAGCGTATATTCGTATATTCAGTACGTATGTGAAAAAACCCTCCTTCAAAATAAAGATTTAAAAAAGGGTTTACGATAAATAAATAAATATTCTAGTAGGTACAATCTACACTTCACTTAGACCCATGGTAAGTATAGCTTAACGAGCTTGGGTTCTAGAATGCGGATAAACGTACTTAAATAAGTACCTACATTTTTTTTGTAAATACAATATTATACATTGAGACACCCAGACCAATGCAGATATTCAGAAATATTTGCACTGAGCGGGAATCGAACCCGTGCCTCGTGCGTGGCAGTCGGGTTCACTACCGTCACGCCACAGAGGTCATCAATAAGGCACAACAAAAAATTTCATAAATTAAAATCGATTTAATAAATTTAAATAAACTTTATTATTATTAAAATTGATAGATAGTGCCTACCTAATATGTTATTGGAATGTATTTTAAAATATCCATGTTAAGGCTTTGTCTGCAAACTACAAATAGTTAGGTACCCAATGAAATGTGACCTAAATAATCATATATGTAATGAATGACGCGGCAAATATCACGCACAATCTCTTGTATTCTGAGGTCAATATTCTCTACATTACAATAATACGATCGAAAGAATTCAGTTTCGTTGTAATCTCAATCTCCCAAATGTCAGAAAAGATCGAACACTATCGTGATTAGACAACTGTGGGTACAGTCACCGTAGAAGGTAGATAATGTTTGCACATTTAGTTGCAGTTTCCATATTTACCAAAATATTTACTAAATTATGTTGGATTAAATCAATATTTATAGTTAAGTATTTTAATGTACCCCATTAAGACTTGACACTAAGGTTGGCTGGTAGAAAATGGCCATTTCATAAAGTTCACTTTCAGTTAGAATAAAAAAAAATAAAAAAATTACACCATAACAGATATAAATAATCTACTACTTCGCATAAAAACTATATTTTTTTCACATCTCGTGCGAAAATCGAACTTGCGCTGTTCAATGTATGTTATTCTAACAGTTTAAAATAATGTCCATTAATTTTTATCGATTACCCAGTTAATATAGTGTTACAATAAACTTCGAAAAGGCATTATCTTATCTTAAACCGACTGCAATAAAAATGTGTCATATTGTCTGATCAGTGATCACAAACACATCACTTTATGAGTGATAGGTCTGTGAAACTTGCACAAGTATAGGTTTATTCGTGATACCACAAGATTACCTAATAAGTTAGAAGCGACACGCACACGCATCTATCTACAAGCCTTTCGCTAGATATTCCGTCATGATCACAAGCCGGTACTGCGTCATTAAGTGTACTAATAGCACTATCAAATTGTAAAACTTACATTGCTACTTTTCATTCACTATCTTAAACACACACAGGTGATACACCGCGATGTATATGAAGGTCAAATGATTCATTCGGAACAGGTTACCGCGATATTTTTTAGAAAGGTCCACGTTTCGCGCCTATATTATCGTCAGTGTTGAAGTTACTTTGACGTATGGTGTACAGTTTTTAAGTTTTAATAATTGATTTGTTAGTGTAGTTTCTGTGTGTAAGTGTTAAGTTTATATTATTTATTTTATTTTTTGAAAAAGATTTGTTTACGTGCATAGATAATGGTTTCATTTCTGTTATGTGATTGTGACGTTGGCAAGTTGAATGACACCATGCGTGTGCGCTCTGATGTTCAAATAAATGAATGGTAACCTGTACTAGGGTAATCCATCCAATCGTTAGCACTACTCCAATTATTGGCACTTCAGAGTTTAGTACAAAAAAATAAGGAAACCATAGATTATTCAAGTTTAGTATGCCTTAAATAATAAAATAGTATTATTTTTCTGTTGGAAATTGGCAACACTGTTCCAATACCCATTATGGCGATTTAGAAACATCAGTTGACATTTTGTGCTAGTGATTTGGAGCTGCTATTTTGGTTTTTTCTTAAGGTGAGAGCTTTAATAATCATAGTATATCACAGGTTTTCGGCTCATTGATATGTTCGAAATCATTTTATATACTTAATTACACCTCTAATTAGTAGATTCAAAGATTATTTCTTTAATATTTTAATCTAATTTTATTTATTTCATGTGCCAACATTTGGAACAATAAATTTATCAAAATCCTTTTATTGGCATCAGTGCCAATATTATTACAAATGGCATAGTCTTTTTAAACGTGGTCAAGAGTCGATTGAAGATGACCCCCGCTCAGGCAGGCCAGTTGAGGCCACCACCTCAGACATTATGGAAAATGTGGAAAATCTGGTATTGGACGATACCCGTTTGAAGAAGAAACAATTATCTGCATTAGTTGGAGTATCAGATACCACCATTCTGCGAATCCTACATGACCATCTGGGTATGACAAAAGTTAGTGCAAGATGGATACCGAGAATGCTCACGCCGCTTCAGAAGCAGCAGCGCGTCGATGCGTCTAAACAGTTTTTGGAGTTGTGTGGAGACGATCCTGCATCGATTTTGAAGCGCATTGTTACCGGAGATGAGACATGGGTTCATCACTTTGAGCCTGAGACTAAACAGGAGTCCATGTAATGGCATAAAAAGGGAACACCACGGCCAAAGTTTCGGAGTCGGCTGGAAAGTTGATGGCAACTGTTTTTTGGGATTGTGACGGGATACTATTGATTGATTACAAAGAAAAGGGAAAGACCATAACCGGTGAATATTACGCGACGATACTAGAGAAATTAAAGGAGGCTATCAAAGAAAAACGACGAGGAAAGTTGACCAAGGGAGTGTTGCTCTTGTGACAATGCACCGGTTCACAAGAGCCGAGTGGCAATGGCTGCTCTGAATGAGCATGGCTTCGAATCACTAGTTCACCCTCCCTACAGTCCAGATCTGGCCCCTAGTGATTTTTATTTGTTCCCCAATTTAAAAAAAGACTTAAGGGGAAGGAAATTTTCCGACGATAATGAGGTCAAGGAGGCAATTTTAGCTCATTTTGAGGCAAAAGATAAAAAATATTTTTATGATGGTTTAGAAAAATTAATTCACAGATCTAATAAATGTATTCACCTTAAGGGGATATTCACCTTATATTGAGAAGGAAAAATAGATTTATTGTTTTATTTTATTTAAGAACCTGTCATTCCACGAACCTTTGGACCTCCCCTCGTAGCTAACAAAAAGTTAAGCATTACTGAAATTGAGAAGATGTTAACCGATGATTAAGATTGGTTCAAATGTTAGTTTTTAAGATTTATGACTGCGAACTACCTAGATAAAATACAAAGATAGGTAGGGAGATTATTAAGTTAAGTAGAAACTTAATCAGACTGATTAATATATTAAAGTTAAAATATCTCAATTTAAGTATTGATAAAGTGAAATTACCAAAACGAATACGTGATTGTTAGTACCTATACATTTATTTTTGATATTTTTATGAAACTTTATGGTACCTATATAACATCCCTAAATAAAAGCAGAACATATAAACAGTGTTTTAATTATATCCTAAGTAGGTACCTATACCAAGGTAGGCAAATTTTATGTTTTTAATCATAGGTTTCCTAAGCTTTAACGACGTGCCAATAATTAGACGAGTAAATGCCAATATTGATATCTTCTGTGCCAATAATAGGATTTTCTATAGTCTTTCGGATTTAAGTATAAAATTGTTATTTAATACTATTCAATGACATAAAAATGATTATAAAAACAAAGATTAAAGCATTTTCTTTAATTCTATGACATGTTTTGTCTAGTAGCTTTTGTAAATAAGATTTTATGGTAGTTTCATTTTAGACCGACACGAAGTTCACCCTTAAAGTGCCAACAATTGGGTGGTTTACCCTATATGTTTAGTATTATGTTCTTATGTGATTATTTATACTTACTTATATTTTTATTACATTAATATAATATGTAATAATATTATGTTGTGCACTCAGCAAAATACTTACTTATTAAATAGGAAACACACAAGATTTAGATGATAAATCTTTAAATGAGTTTTTGAGCACATGTAATATATTACTGAAAATGATGATTTATTACAAGTTAATGGGCAATACTTATAAGTATTTGCTAATTTTGATTAAAATTTCATCATCTACTTTTGATAATGACTGTACCTATAGCGGTTAGTATATTTCAGCAAATATGTTTCCGATTTCATCCGATCGAATTCAATAAAAATCTTGCTAATACACCTAACTTGCATCATCATCATCATCTCTGGGTCGTCGAGTCCCGGTCGCATTCGATGCTCGCACCTCGGAACAATGATGTCTCGCAATAAACAGGGGAACACATGAGTTGTAAAAACATACATTAATTTTTTGTTAGTGGTTATTTTTTTCTTTATTCAGAATAGATGTTTAGAATTTATCCAGCTGTTTACTTATTACGAAATAAATAACACCTCGGAACAGCGATGTGAACTGGGTATTTATGGGGTCGGATTCGTCCACCCCCACTTGAGTGAAGCACGGGTACTTACAGGGTCCCGTGCTCCAACTGATTATAGGTACATTCAAGTACTTAATTGAAAACAATACGTCACCTATAAGAAATAATTAAATTTATTTTAACGCATCTTTTCCAAAAATTGCAATTTTTTTTATACCACTTAGGTGGCAGACAAGCACACGGCCCACCTGATGGGAAGCGCTCACCGTGGCCTATGGACGTTTGCAACACCAGAGTCGCCACACACGTGCTGCCTATCCTGTAGAAACCTTCTAATGCCCTTCTTGAAGAACCCCATCTTTACCTATTTTTCTATTCTTTTTCTATCTTGACAGCCAAAACCCGTCCAAGCAACCCAAGCCAAGCAAGCAGCCGCAGCGCCGGCAGCATCGGCGTCGCCGGCAGCCACCGACCTCAACGACCAGATCACCAAGCAAGGGGACCTGGTGAGGCAACTGAAGACCGCCAAGGCTGAGAAACCGAAGGTTGACGAAGCTGTGAAAGTTTTGTTGGATTTGAAGGCTCAATTTAAGGCTGCCACTGGAAAGGTAACGTTTCTCGTGTTATAGTCACTAGTCATATACCTAAGTGTCCTTCACCACTCACCAGGTTATAAAAAATGTCTGGTTAACTGTACTGGATTGAGTATAGAAACGGGGTTCTTTAAGGACAACACATCTTAGAGGTCACCCGCATACGGTGCGGAATATTCGGTGAGTCTTTCCTCTGCCGCACCATTAAGTCTTGGAATTCCTAACCAGCTCACGTGTTTCCTTCTTCCTACAGTCCCGGGTCCTTTAAGCGGGGTGTGAAAAAGCATCTGATGAGGCAGTCAAGCTGAATGCCACCATTGTAACAATTTACGTGTTTGTAATGGTGACCCGCGTTCCTGAAACTTTGCCTTGAGCTTACCATCAGGCGGGATGAAGTCAAATTGGCTTGTCCTAAAAAAGAATTCTTATATAATTATTTCGGTGAGCAGAGTGTAAACATTTCTCGACTGTAATGATTCTAAAAAATAAAACCTTTATTATCATCAGTTTAATTTTTCAAGCATTTAACATGCCAACTATTTAAATCGATTTATCGGTCGATCAATTGGTATTACATATTCCTAGAATTTTATTATTATTACCTACAGGATTGGAAACCGGGCGCAGCCCCAACTCCAGCCCCAACCGCAGCTTCTGCAGCCCCGAGTGCCGGTGGTGACGCATCATCCATTAACCAAGACATCACCAAGCAAGGTGACCTGGTGCGCCAGCTCAAATCGGCCAAGGCTGAGAAGGCTAAAGTTGACGAGGCCGTGAAGACGCTTTTAGAGCTGAAAGCCAAATATAAGGCCGCTACTGGACAGGTGGGTGGTTATCTGTACCACTGAGGTGTTCGAGTTAGGGCGTTGTACAGTACCTAGTATATTTTAGAAGATAGCACATACCTACTTGTTATCGCGGTAAATTTCATTAATCCTTTTTTCCTGGGCCCAAATCGAAAGTAGGTTTACCTCGCCAAATGGTAAGCTGAAGATAAAGGCTCAGGAAAGATGGGCACCTTGATTGCCGGAGGTGAGATTATACAATGTGGTCGGTTCGAGTCCGACATAATCACCTCCATCGGTTTTGGTGGAGGTGCTATCCGTGAGGATTTTGCGAACGATAAAAAAAGGAAAGGTCACCCCGTCACCATTACAAACATGTACAGTGTACATGTTGCTCCGGACTGGAACTGTAGGAGGAAGGAAACACGTGAGTTGGTAAGGATCTCCAAGACTTATTGGTGCGGCAAATAAAAGACTCACGGAACCGCTTGGTCTTGATGGAATATTCTGCACCGTATGCGGGTGACACCTAATCCCTGCACGTGTTGTCCTGTGTAGAAAACGTCAGCCGGGTTGCGAGGGATATGCCTTAGGTTATCTCACACCCTGGACCGCTAGAGGTTTTGGTTGAGTCGAGTCCGACATAACCGCCCCTACCGGTCCCTGAACCGAAGGGACTTCCGCAAAAAAAGAGCAGTGTTAGATAGCGAACTTAGCTAAAAACCAGTATTTAATAGACTGTTCTTGTCTCTCAGGATTGGAAACCTGGTACAGCTCCAATACCGACAGCAGCTGTTCCATCATCTCAAGTGTCTTCGGACGCATCTTCCCTGAGCCAGGGTATCGCCAAGCAAGGTGACCTGGTCCGCCAACTAAAAGCTGCCAAGGAGGATAAGGCTAAAGTCCAGGAGGCTGTGAAGACACTACTGGATTTGAAAGCTAAATATAAGGCAGCGACTGGACAGGTTAGTTTATCTAAGGCTTCTACAGGGTCGGTAGCACGAGGGTGACGCCTCTGGTGTTACAAACATCCATAGGTCATGGTGACCACATTCCATCAGGCAGGCCGTATGCCTATCTGCAACCTAAGTGGTATAAAAAAGGCTACGAAACTATTTGTGTTGATAAAAAAATCTTTAATTACCATCATTCTCTGAACCTTTTCCCAACTCAGTTGGGGTCGGCTTTCCAGTCTAACTGTGATGCGGCTGGACTTCGATATTTTCCTTGACCATCTGACCTCCACAATCAATGGTCCAATGACCAATGGCGATATCGAAGTTCGAAGTTAGACTGGTTGGACTTTTGAGGGCTCCAACTACCCGTAACGACTGCCAAAGATGTTTGTATGGCAACCGGGAACGACGGCTTAACGTGCTCTCCGAGGCACGACCAGACCAGTGCAAACAGCCATATTCATGCATACAACTTTTTACACGGAGCGGGGATCGAACGCGCGCCCTGTGCGGTAGCAGTCAGAAATCTTTATGAAACAATATTTGAATCCTATTGTATTTTTAACACGTAATCAGTTACGATAGGAACATGTTGTAACATATTTAATGCAGAGTAGGTATCTTTTAAGCAATGTTTTATTACAATTTAGTACGGTTATGTTATCGAAGCAAAAATGCTTAGGTACATTGAATAAGTTGTATGAATTCAATAAATGTACCTACTGAGTGAGTTTATGCATGCCTGCACCCACTTTTATCGTAAGCGGTAAAAGTAGCCGCGGTAGCCTAGTGGTATGGGTAATGGACTGCTGAGACGAGGTCTCGAGTTCGATCCCAGGTTTACCATGGCACACACCAATGACGTTTCGATGCTTTTCGAAGTTATGTGTGTATTTATCGCAGGTTTATAAGTGCCCGGTTAATGGCAATAGGCTCGCCACCTATTACATTGGGACCTAAAACATAAACTAACGAAACGTGGTTGCTAGCACCTCTGCCTATCCTTTCGGGCATAAAGGCGTGAGTCTATGTTATGTTAAGAGCCTCTGCAAAAGCCACAGACAGCAGTGCCATGCACGTAAATATTTAAGCGCCTCTAAGCGCTACAAAGAAGTATAGAATAGGAGGTAGGACACGACGGTATCTCCCGTCCGAAATGAGCTGTCCAACTGGGGAAGTACCTCCGCCCTACAGAAGACCGCGGTCATAATAACCATCGTGTTGTGTTCCCGCCGGTAAGTAGGGTAGCCAGAGCTCACTGTACCCCTCCTTCCCCTCCCCTTCCTAGCCTCCCCACCCCATCCCAGCTCTCCTCCTTTCCCTTCAGGGTGGGCAGTGCGTGTGTGACACCCTTAGTGTTGCACACGTTCATAGGTCAAGGTGGCCGCTTTCCATCAGGTGGGCCGTGTGCTCGTCTGCCAACTACGTAGTATAAAAAAAAAAATCTGTGCATAATGATAACGGGAATATATTTTTAAAATTGGACAATTCTCCATGGGTAAAAACGACCGTCTAAAAACGAAATCATAATATTATAATTATAATTCCAGGACTGGAAACCAGACTCAGCTCCTACTCCAGTAAAACAGTCATCACCTGCCCCAGCAAAACAATCTTCGCCCGCTCCAGCGAAGCAATCATCACCTGCCCCGGCGAAGCAATCCTCGCCCCCTCTACAGAAGCCGACGAAGCAGTCCGACGAGCGTCAACTTGTAGTACTCTTGAAGCAGATCACCGTACAGGGTGATAAGCTCAGAAGGATCAAGGCTGAAAGGGCTGCAAAATCTGTTATTGATGTTGAGGTAAATATATTTCTTTTTTATTATTGTTGTTTATTTACTTTATTTATTACATGACCAAAACTACGGCTTCATAAAGTCAGTAATTCGTTTGTGGGCAAATGTATAAAATATGATAAAATTCCGTATCAGTAGTACAGTATAAGTATATTAGTATATATTAGTAATAAGTTTAAAATAGAAGTGAAAAGATTTTTAATGAACAAAAGTTATTACAAAGTAGACGAATATCTTGATGATAAAAATGCACGGTCATACTAATCTCTTGCTCTTGCACCTACTTATTATAAATAAACAAACTATAGCAGTGCCATGCACGTAAGTATTTATTTTCTCATTATATGCGATTCCCTTTTTTTATAGGTAAAGAATCTCCTAAACTTGAAAGCACAGTACAAGGCTATCGCAGGCACGGACTGGACACCGAACGCTGTACCTCCGACACTGCAGGACCCAGAAGCCGACATGAACGGAGACGGGGACAAGGCGACCGCCCTCGGCGCCGTCATCACCAAACAAGGAGAACTGGTCAGGGAGATGAAGACTGCGAAGGCTGCTAAGGTATTATACCATTATTATCTTATATTATCTTATCTTATCTTATCTTATCTTATCTTATCTTATCTTATCTTATCTTATCTTATCTTATCTTATCTTATTAGGGTGCGTGCTCTGCAGCTTTTGCGGACACTTCGACTCTATTGGACCCTTTGTGTCTACCCTACCCTGGCCTAAGTTAGAAGAGGGACAGTCCTCTCCATCGATTAAGACGATGGGCAATTGGGACGCTGAGGCACTAGTATGAATTCATTCGTAATGTAAAAGTTTCGAGAGAACGGAGCATTGTGATTGGCAGTCTGCCTCTTGTGAACCTGTGTGCGTGTGTAGCCCACCTATCGCAATGCTCCGTTCTGTCGATACCTTTACATTACGAATTCGATAGGAGTTCATGCTAACGTTACTGGTACCGTTTATAATACGTCGACGAATAAGAGAAAAACGTCACGCTTTTCTAACGTTTTGTATTGAGCGTTTTCCTGCCCTCTCAATAAATTGGATTATCTTGAAAACTATTTCTTGTTAGAAAAATTCGCTTTAGCAGTTCATTATTATGTTCTAAACTGGTTATTTTTCGAGAATAAAAAGAATAAAAAAGTGTCTTCCTATCCTACTGATTCCAGAAAGTCCATATTAAATATAAAAAAATTCTTGGCAGGAATTAGTAGACGCACAAGTGAAGAAGCTTCTAGAACTGAAAGCACAATACCTGGCCGAGACCGGCACTGCCTTCGCACCGCCAGTGCAGCCGCGCGACCCCAAGGCCAAGGAGAAGAAAGAGAAGCCGAAAGAAGTCAAGAAAGAAGTCAAGAAGGAGAAGAAGGAACCTGTGAGTAGTTGTGATAAAATGAATCATTTTTTTTAACAAATTAACAAACATGGTAAATATCCCGATCGATTTAACAGTGAATCATTATTTTCTTCTGGAAACATTCCATGATAATGCATCTGCCCGTGTCATAAGTTTAATTACCTACTACGTTTGTAATGGTGATCCTCTTTACTCAGACTTTGTCTTCAGCTTACCATTAGGCGAGGTGAAGTCAAATTGGAGAACCCCTAAAGATAAAGTGAAAATATTACTACTGCGGAGCTACACTAGCTTTTAATCGTGGCTTCTTCTATGTATATTGTTATAGCTTATAGTTAAGTAGGTTGAAGGGTAGGTTGAACCCATAACCTAATTTAGCTGCTCCATAATCTAAAAAAATTTGAAAATCTCATCATCATTCTCTGAGCTTATTCCCAACTCAGTTGGAGTCGGCTTTCTAGTCTAAGATGCGGCTGAACTACGATATTTGCCGTGAAGCGACTGCCATCGGACCTCCACAACCAAATTGGCGATATCGAAGTTCTGTAGTGAGGCTAGTCGAACTTTTGAGAGCTCCAATTAGCCGTAACGACTGATAATATACACGTGATGGAAAGTGGTCACCGTGACCTATGGACGTTTGCAACACCAAGGGCGCTATACTCATGCTGCCTTATGTTACTTTGTTTAATGTGCAATCCTATCCCATAAATTTTTCCGTCTATAAGCTAAATACAAATACACAATTGACAAGCCAATTTTAATTGTAACGCGTATTTTTTTCAATATTCACTATTTTCTTCTATCTGCAGTCACCAAAACCAGCCAAAGAAGAGACGTCGGGCGTGAAGAAAGTGACCCGGTTGGGACTAGAGGCCAGTAAAGAAGTGGACCTCTCAGAGTGGTACACGCAGGTCATCACTAAATGTAAGTATTAGGGTTTTGAACGGTGTGAAGTTGTCGTCCGAGGGATGACTGTATCCTAAAGGGCAACCAAAATGCTTGTTTGAACTTGAACTTTTTTGAAGGAGTTTTATTTAATAGACCCATCGAAACTTAATAGCTAGCCTAGTGGTATGGGTGAAGGACTGCTGAGACGAGGTTCTTGGGTTCGATCCCAGGTTTACCATGGCACACACCAATGACTGCGATGCTTTTCGAAGTTATGTGTGTATTTATCGCAGGTTTATAAGTGCCCGGTTAATGGCAATAGGCTGCCACCTATTACATTGGGACCTAAATATAAACTGGCGAAATGTGGGTGCTAGCACCTCTTAATAGCTTGTGTTTAGGAGTGGGTTCACGTTGGTAGTGCCAGTATTCGAACCTGGGACCTTTCGATCGTAAGGTCGACTCCTTAGCCACTAAGCTACGGACGCTTTGATCCGATTAATGAATCCAAATAATTAATCCCAAAAACTGACCTATAAACATCGCGTCGCAAGCGAGAATGGGACTGAAAGTATGTTTTGTGAACATCTAGTAGACTACAGCGCCATCTACCGGGTCCACCTGTGTTTTTAATCCATTCATTACCATTCCTTACAACTCCTTCATTACCGCTCTAAAGAGTTTAAAATTTCAGTAGTAGTGACTTGTGACTTTTAGGCTTAGTTGCTCCAACTACCTGTTAAAGTTTCTGTCAAATTTAACAGTAACAGTAACATTGATTCTAATGGTGTGGCTAAATGTGTTGCACCAGTATATTTAGTAGCTCTGTTATAGTTATCCTTTTGATAGAATTTGACGTTTGAGCGTGGGCGGTTACAGTTATCGTACAATGGTGCAACCTGTTTTATACCTGACCGGTACTTTAACTCCACTGTTAATGTTAAAATACGATCGTGCAACCCAGGCTTAGTGTAGAAACATTGACAATATCAATTTCCGTCAAAGTTGATAATGATTCTAAACATTTCACGTGAAATATGCACACAAAGTTTCATTGAAATAGATTCGATAGTTTCGGAGATTGCACGAACATTATGTTTGTTTCAGCTGAAATGATCGACTACTACGACATATCCGGCTGCTACATCTTGCGGCCGTGGTCCTACAGCATCTGGGACCGGATACGGAACTTCCTCAGCGCGGAGTTCCGCAAGCTCGGCGTCAAAGACGGATACTTTCCTATGTTCGTCTCAAAGGTAAGGTATAATCTTATGAAATCCATTCATAAATAATGTAAATGAACATATATAAATAAAAGATTCCGATGAATTGAGAACCTTATTCTTCGACACTTAGGTGGCAGACAAGCACACGGCCCACCAAATGGAAAGTGGTTACCGTGGCCTATGGACAACAACACTAAGGGAGTTACCTTTTTCTAAGTCAGTTAAAATTATTAGTGAACGGTGAATATTAACAAAAAGATATCTAGTACATAAGAACAATAACTTATCTGGTTCGTCATACACCGTATAACCTATCGGTAAGCCGACAGGAATCGTGCTATAGGGTGTTTTAATATAGTTAAAGAACTACAAATTCATTTTTCTATTCTCATATTTTTATGCCACTTGGGTGGTAAACAAGCACACGGCCCACCTAATGAAAAGTGTGTAACACCAGCGTGTCAATCGTGCTGTCGACCCTGAAGAAATCTTCTAATTCTCTTTTTGAAGAAACTCATATTGTAGTCGCTTGGGAAAGCCACAGCAGTTAGTTCATTCCACAGCTTGAGCGTGTGTGGGATGAAGTTCCAATTTCTGGTCGTAATGTGCGCGAATAAACTCCCTGCTTATGGCGAGCGGTATAGTAGGTAAGTAGGTGTGGACATCATGTCGAACACACAGAGAGGCAAACTCCTTCCTGAACTCTTATGATAAGGAGGTCCCCTTATTAAATAACTTGTATTATATCTCTAGGCGGCGTTAGAACGCGAGAAGGCTCATATCGCCGACTTCGCCCCCGAGGTGGCGTGGGTGACGCACTCCGGCACCTCAGAGCTCGCAGAGCATATCGCGGTGCGGCCCACGTCCGAGACCGTCATGTACCCTGCTTACGCCAAGTGGATCCAGAGCCATCGCGACCTGCCCTTCAAGCTCAACCAGTGGAACAACGTCGTGGTAAGTACACACTACTGCTCACCATTATCATTCTAGCCAGAGGACGTCCACTGCTGAACATAGGTATGGCAGTCATGAGTAAGCGGCGTGATTTGTACAAGGAAGTGAAAACTCACGTAAACACCTAATAAGAAATCACGCTCCTCTGCCATAGCAATGAAAAGTCTACTCAGCATACGAGTTACACGAGTCATCATGAGACGTGACTTCGAGAGCAAAGCACACTACTAGTAATAAAACATAGTATATAAGTTGATGTAAATAATAAATAAATATTCAATCAGAGAATCAGTCAAACAGTAAACATCTTTTACAACTCCGCAATAATAGGCTTCCCCCATCGACCTCCAACCTGGAGTTGGAGGCGGTCGGTCGTTCGTCCACCTCGCAGGAGGCCGTCCCACGCTTCGTCTACCAGTACGTGGTCTCCATTCGAGAACCTTTTGGCTCCAACGGCCATTTGTTCTTCTTACCCACTGCCACTTCAACTTGCTAACTCTGTAGAGCATGTCGGTAAATTTCGTTCGTTTATGGATCTCATTTCGTGGGAATGAGATCAGAAATCTCACGTTCCCGCTGCTTTCTAGAATATACGTGTTGTTGGAAGACACATAAGAGAAGGGGTAGACCCAAGAAGTGCTGGCTTGGCGTGTTAGAGGATTATATGTGTGTTAATGGGCTTACCGTCATGGATGAGCAAGACCGTGCGAAGCGAACTCCGAGATGAAACTTCGGATACGACCGGGACTAACGCAAGGATGATGATGATGATGATGATGACGTATTGATAGGAGACAATAGTCAAATTTAGATAGGAAAAGTAAATACTTCGATGGGGTTCGAACCCGCCATCTTTCCCTTACAGGGGAAACGCTCTGACCACTAAGCAGCGAAGCTAAGTCTGAATTATTCGAAATTCTCCTATACAACCATCTTTGAGGGTATAGTACCCAGCATGAATGATCCACTCTACTATTTTTATATCGAAAAAGAAATAGTGTGTAAGTACGACACACGTGTAGCGAGGGTGCAGGTTCATATCCCGGTTGTGTCGCACAGAGGTGGGAGTTCAAGCAGCCGCAGCCGTTCCTCCGCACGCGCGAGTTCCTGTGGCAGGAGGGACACACCGCGCACCGCACGAGGGACGAGGCGGGCCAAGAGGTGCTGCAGATACTGGGTACGTACCTCACATAGGTATAAAAATACTTTTCATATGGTATTGTTTAGTCCCATCTTACAGCCTCTCTAGTCACCGCGACTGCTACGCAAGTGACGCGGGTTCGATCCCCGCTCAGTGCAAAAAGTTGTATGCATGATTATGGCTGTTTGCACTGGTCTGGTCGTGCCTCGGAGAGAAGCCGTCGGTAACGGTTGCCATACGAACATCTATGGTAATCGTTACGGGTAGTTGGAGACTTTAAAAATCCGACTAGTCTAACTACAGAACTTCGATATATCGCCAATCTGGTTGTGGAGGTCCGGTGGCAGTCGCTTCACGGAAAATATCGAAGTTCAGCCGCATCTTAGTTAGACTAGAAAGCCAACCCCAACTGAGTTGGGAATAGGCTCAGAGAATGATGATCCATTGATAAATCCATTTCTCACAAACTGTCAGTGTAAGTTTAAGCATCGTTGTCAACATTTATTTATTTGATTAAGTCACAAAGAAATCACTCTCTATGACCTATATAAATATAAATGTTTGATTTTTATTATAATATCACATAAGTAAGTATACTAATTTCCTTTGTCCGGTTTGCAATCAACTTAAATTGCTTGCAATTTTTTTAAAATTTAATCGTTATAATCCTTTTACATCCACTCAAAATTTTGAAAGTACGTTAATTTTTTATAACATTATATTTGTGTGGTTAAGTTTAATAATAAAATTGAAAATAAGGTTAAAAAAGAACTATACACTATATTTATTATTTGTAATATCATACAGATTTGTACGCGCGAGTATACGAGGAGCTCATGGCTATACCCGTGGTGAAGGGGCGCAAAACTGAGAAGGAAAAGTTCGCGGGGTCCGACTACAGCACTACCGTCGAAGGGTTCATCCCCGCCAGCGGTAGGGGCATACAGGTACGTTGTGGTGCCACCGTAGTACAGACTCCCCTGGTGTTACACCTGTCCATAGGCCACGGTAACCACTTTCCATCAGATGGGCAACGTGCATGTCTAGAGGTGGTGATATAAAAACCATATTTTCCCTCCATTTAGAGTTCAAAACGTTTTTATTTATCGCGCGCAAGATCCTCACGGATACCAACTCCGCCAAAGCCGGTGGAGGCGATTAAGTCGGACTCGAACCGACTAAAACGCACGCCGTCTTTGGGACTTTGATTGCCGGAGGTGGGATAATACAAAATATATCTCTTACCCCGGCAGACTTGGGGCCATCTCTTTTGAGATGACCATGGGGACCCCATCTTGTTCTAACACCTGAAAGAGAAGTAAGAAGAGCAGTACGAAGAGAGTAGAAGAATGATAATTCACATGGAGTATTTTTTTCCCAGGGTGCAACAAGCCACCATCTCGGACAGAACTTCTCGAAAATGTTCGAGATCGTGTACGACGACCCTGACACTCATGAGAAGAACTACGTTTACCAGAACTCTTGGGGACTGACCACCAGAACTATTGGTATGTATTTCTTGAACAGAGAATATTCTTTTTTTTATGGTACGTCAATACAATATAGGCGTCTCGGTAGCTTAGTGGTTAAGGAGTTGGCCTTACGATCGAGAGGTCCCGAGTTCGAATCCTGGCCATTACACTACCGACGTGAACCCACTCCTAACACAAGCCATTGAGCTTAGCTGGAGGGGTTAAAGGGAATATTAGTAACTTCGGTTATATATATGTATGTGACTTCACCCCGCCTGATGGTAAGCTCAAGGCAAAGTCTCAGGAAAGAGGGTCACCGTTACAACCATGTACATTCTGTATTATTATTGCGAAAAATCAATAATACTTAACCTGATAATCGAACCCAAGCCAACATTTTAAAAACTATTATTATTTTAACAGGTGTAATGGTCCTAGTTCACGGTGACGATAAGGGTCTAGTCCTACCTCCCCGTATCGCCGATATCCAAGCTATAGTAGTGCCCTGCGGCATTACCGCGTCGAGTTCGGTCGAAGAACGCAAGAGTCTCATCGAATCGTGCAAAGCCCTCGTCGAGGACTTGATAGATGCTGGCATCAGGGCCGAGGGAGACTACAGGGACAACTATTCCCCTGGGTGGAAGTTTAACCATTGGGAATTGAAGGTACATACATATTATTTCATTGTCTGGGGTGGTTGGGATATTGGTTTACACAGCTCAATCTATACAGGGTGTAAGGGAAATACGTCCTAAGCCGAAGGCCCCTGGTAGTACTCCTGGTACACTACATGACGGAGGTAGGAGACGACGGTATCTCCCGTCCGAAATGAGCTGTCCAACTGGGGAAGTACCTCCGCCCTACAGAAGACCGCGGTCATAATAACCATCGTGTTGTGTTCCCGCCGGTAAGTAGGGTAGCCAGAGCTCACTGTACCCCTCCTTCCCCTTCCCTTACTAGCCTCCCCACCCCTTCCCAGCTCCCCCTTTCAGGGTGGGCAATGCGTGTATGACACCCTTAGTGTTACACACGTTCATAGGCCACGGTGGCCGCTTTCCATCAGGTGGGCCGTGTGCTTGTCTGCCACCTACGTAGTATAAAAAAAAAAAAACATATTGGCACAAATATGACAATTGGGTATTTTTTTTTATATTCACATTATTTATTCTCTATCGTATCAGTTAAGCTAAATGAAACTATAACACGTCACTGCTAAATAAATATGCGAGACGCGTCATAAAGCTTTACTAACACAATGGAGATTGAATATAAAAAAGAAAAAAAAACAAAAATATTTTTTTTTATGCCATGTGTACTGTTCCAGTAGTACTACCAAGGCCCTCCGGCTTCGGGATGTTTCCCTTACATCTAAAATATATATATAAAATAAATCGCGAAATATGTTGCTAAGCGCAAAACTCAACCGTCTTCGAGTTTCGCGCTTAACTTAGACCAATTCGAGTAATTCTGTTTTATGTGTTCCTTGAACTCTAGGGAAGGCGGGAACGGCATCAGAAATCCACGCAGGCGGCAGCTTGCGTTGTATATTTTTGAGGAATTTTGACATGGAGTGTAACGCCATCTATGATTGATTGAGGGAACTTTTAGAGCTAGAAACATTACAGTTTATGGCGTGAGTGAGGTATTGTTCGGGGCTTGGTGGTGTCGTTTCATCAGTTATCTCCTCCCCTAGGGCGTCCCGGTGCGGGTGGAGCTGGGCCCCAAGGACATCGCCCGCGGCGAGGTGGTGGCGGTGCGCCGCCTCACGGGCGAGAAGGTCACTCTGCAGCGCGCGCTCGCGGGGAAACTGTTGGTGGACCTGCTGGAGAAGACTCACGACGAGATGTTCGCTAAGTATGTACTTCTTTAAACCATAGGTTATTTTAAACTTTACACTGTACACTGTAATGACTGCATTACCAATAAGAGAGGTGAAGTCGTGACCGTGAGTGGTTGCTCTTGACCACTGGGTCAAGACTTACCACTTAGAGAAAAGAAAATATCAAGGATAACTGTTGTTGTGTGTTGACTGTTAAATCGTGGATGGATGACGTATCCCCCGCCCCACCCTCAATATATTTTCTTGTTTTTTGTTTTTATTATTTAGGGCACTTCAATTAGACTTCACCTCCCCAATGGTAAGGCATAGTCTCTAGAAAGAGCGTCACCATTACAAAGATGTACAGTTTTACAATGGTGGCGTTCAGCTTGACGGCCTAATCAGACGCTTTTTCACGCCCCACTTAACGGATCCGGGTCTATAGGAAGAAGGAAAGGATTTCCACTATGTATCGCCTACTTCAATTTCTTATCATAGTATTTTAAAGTCGTATCACTGGTGTAAACCCCCTGGTCTTGCACACATGCCGTTTGACACATATATAATGCCACGGTAACCACTTTTCATAACATCTCCACAATTAATAAAAGTAGATGCATTTTAATTTCTTTTTTTACTGTACAGAGCACAAAAAGAGCGTAACGAGCGGACGTCCGTTGTCACAAAATGGGAGGAGTTCACAAATGCTCTCGAACGGAAGCACGTCCTTCTGGCGCCCTTCTGCGGAGAGATAGCCTGCGAAGATAACATCAAGAACGATAGTGCTCGGTAAGTGTTATACAACTTTGTTCCTGCTCGCTTGTAGAACATAACAGGGAGCCTAGACAAGTGGCGATTCGTTGGTAGTCGATTTGTAGAATGGAATAAAATATTAATATTGGAATAATAAAATATAGGATTGAGACGTATTTTGACGTTTATGACATTTAAAACATTTATCACAGGCGTGAACGAATGTCAATCCCATACATTGAACAATCTATTCTATTCCATTTTACTAAACCTTTGCCATTTGTCTATGGTCCTAGGCTAGCACCCTCCTGATCATATTACCTAAAAATCAAATTAACTACGAAGCAAAATGCCTACATGTCATGTCTTAAAAGCTAAATCCCTATAAATCAAACTACCTAAAAATCAGTATGCCATAACAGTAATTTGCCTCATGATTATGATGCCCATGAAGCAAAAAGTACACTAAGCAGATTGTCTAAAATTAATTATGCCTAAACGTGCCTAAGGAGCAAGGGGTCTACAAAGCAAAATGCCTAAAATAATATCTATTAAAACTCCTTTGACTATATACGTTTACCTACCTATTGTAAAATTACTGGCCACTTGACTCTCAAGTGTCTTATTTAGATAAAATGCAGTGACAGTGTCAACTTAGAAATACTTATAATATCTAATTATTTCCTGGTTTTCCTTTGGATAGTTTTCATGTTCAAAGATCTTTTCAAATGGACGCTTTCGAGATCATTCTTAATCAAAAAGGGGGGCAGTTATTGTTGTGTAAGGGATTTAGGTATACTTTAAATAAAATTAACGCTGACGGAACTAGGCTATGGAGGTGCTGTAATAGAAAATATTGTTATGCGTCGTTGAAAACAAATCAAGAAAATAATACTATTATGCGTGCGACAACTCATGTGTGTTCACCGGATCCGTCGCGGAATAAAGTCTCTTTTTTAATGGAGAAATGCAAAAGGAAAGTTGTTAAAAATTTTGTTCCGGTGCAGCAGATATTTGAAGAAGTCTTTACTGGAAACCTTTCTCAATCTGACGATGAAGATAATCTATTACCTGTTTTTAAAGCAAAGAAAGACACCTTACTTAGATGTAGAAGAAAATTTTTAAAGAGTACAAAAACCGAGTTTAAATATTTAAATGAAGTTGAAGTACCTGATATGATAGCCCAAAATTTTTTAGTTTGTGATAATGGAGATGACAACAACAAAATATTGTTATTCTGCACACCAATTGCTCAAAAGATGATTTGCAATTTAGCTAATAAATCTCAGTTTTTTGGTGATGGCACAGAAAGAAGGGTGCCAGAACCATTCAAACAGTTATTTACCATACACATAGATATGTTCAGTGATGATGAGACAGTAAACATTGTGCCATATATTTATGCCCTTCTTCCCGACAAGTCTACTAATACGTACGAAAGACTTTTCAATCTCATAAAAGAACATTTCAAAATAACAATTAACAAGTATAAATGCGACTTTGAACCTGCACAATATCAAGCTATGAAACTAGTTTTTCCGAACGTGTCTGTAACCGGGTGTTACTATCATTACAGTAAAGCTGTTAAAAAGAATGCAAAAAATATTGGTCTAACCGGGACAGCTGAAGGACGAATTACTACAATTAACGTAGCAAACCTACCTCTTCTACCGAAATCACGCATAATGGAGGGATGGACAGCGATATTGGAAAGTTCTACGGAAAGCGAAGAAATGGCACGCTTCCAACAATATTTTGAAAGGCAATGGAAAAAATTATTGCCTACCATGTTAAGCTGTGCTGGAGAGACACACAGGACTAACAATGGTCTGGAAGGGTGGCATCGACGACTGAACGCTCGTGTCCCACCGAATTCTACTTTAATACAATTTTTAGTTAAATTACAAAAAGAGGCATTGTGGCAAGCGCGTCGCTTAAAAAGTTATTTATTCGACAATAATAACAGGAATAAAGCAGATGTTTTATTTAATAAAAGATATCATGAACAATTAAATAAGTTAAATGAAGGCATCATAATGCCCTTACAACTATTAAGCAAAGTGCGCTGGTTGAAAAAACGTATATTTAATGATAGTCTATAATAAATAAGAACATAATCCTTTGCCTATGTATTCTTAACTTTTTCATATTGATTAGCTGTAAGTTTTCCTTTATACCTAAAATAAAATGATTATTTAGTTCGATTTAATTAGTAAAACAACATAAATTAGAAATAAATAAAATGAAATAAATACACACGTTCTCTTATTAGTAGATGTTACAATAAATATTTAAGTAGGTACCTCCCCAAGTAACCGTTTAGCACATTATGTTGTGATGTGATGAATATAGCTACAGCTGCAAACGGTCGCAGTCACTATTATAATGCCTTTTCATATCACATAGGAAAAATGACCGTATTATAAAGCGGGCAAGAGCACGACTGACAATTTTTTAATTTGTCTATGAAGCAAAATGCCTAAATAGTAGTAATTTTACTTTTTAGTCATTTTATATCATAGTCATTTCAGGTTATAGTCTTCCTACAGATTAGTCTTTTTACTTTAACGTCATTCTGAAAACAAGTATTTTAACAATTTAGGCATTTTGCTTCATAGACAAATTAAAAATTAGTCACTCCTGCTTCGTAGTTAATTTGATTTTTAGGTAATATGATCAGGAGGGGGCTAGCAAGCGTAGAAATATTCTGAAAACGATTCGTAATATAGTAGTTTTTTTTTTTTTACCCTGAAGCATTTTTTATATTTAAGTCTTCAAATTAACTGCGTCTTGTCAAAGACCCATATACGGCGTGCGTTTTAGTCGGCTCGAGTCCGATAATCACATCCACCGGCTTTGGCGAAGGTGGTATCCGTGGGGATTTTGTGCTCGATAAAAAATGGTGCAGTCCGAAGCATGGTGGTCGCCGTTACAGGTGCTGTCCCTGAAACGGCGGTGCCCACCCTGACGGCCTCGACAGTTGTTTTTCACACCCCTCTTAAAAGGACCAAATATGATGGTGGCTGTGGCACGGTTCATAAATTTGGAGATCTTTTTAGGAAGCTAACTATTATAGTACCAGTGGCAGAGACTTGTAACTTTTAGTGTATAAACATTGACGTCACTATAATAGAATGGTTGGAACTCAAATGGTTTATAAAAAAAGTTTCTTGGTTCATATACCCTGTCACTTTTATACGCCTAGATTATGTGTAAAAAGACGTATGTCACGCACACACTTTGTTACTATAAGGATAACTTATTATTATATATTCAGCTTATCCATAATATTTCATTCTACAGGACGGACGAGGACCAAGCAACCGAAGTCAAAGCTCCAGCGATGGGAGCAAAGTCTCTCTGCATACCGTTCAAGCCCCCTCGTGAGCTGACAGCCAGCGACAAGTGCATTCACCCAGCTTGCACCAACAAGCCCAAGTACTTCACGTTATTCGGTCGAAGTTATTAAATGTTCAACTTAAAGCTAATAATAAGCTAGAGTTTGTTTTATACAATAATAAATAATTTATTATTTCATTGTGGTTTGTTTTTTTTTTTTAAAAGACTACTTCCACACTAGGGTGCTACTGCTAGCCCTGTATCGCGGGGGACTTTACGAACATACAACAAACGGACACAAAGTACACCTAAACTCACAACTATTTATGGATCACACAATTTTTTGTCCTGTGTGGGGATCGAAACCATATCCTTGTGCAAAACCCTACAGTGACTACTTCCCATCATGTGGGCAGTGTGCTTGTCTGCCACCTAAGTAGTATAAAAAAAATCATTCAGATTTTGTGTAATGTAGGCAAGAAAAATGCTAAAATAATAATTGTTTTCTTGTGCCAATTGATACTATTTCACGTGGGGTTCTATAAGACTCTTTAAGGTAAGAAACTAGAGGTACTAGAAATGCCAGAAATAGTCAAAAACATTTCCCATACATTTGGTAAGAAAAAATACAAACTCGGTTTAAACCACACCCTTTAATTATTAACTGTTCAATAGTTGATCTTCTAGCTCCTCAATTCTTCTTTTTTTTGTATTGAGAAGCATGGTAACTCTGTCATACAGATCATTTTGATCTTGTATTCTAGTTTCAACAATTTGTTCTAGTTTGTCTGTAATTTTATCTAAATCTTTATTTAATTCTGTATTTTTTATTGTCACCGAATCTACAGTATTCTGCAGTCTTTGATTTTCCTGTATTAAAAAATCTATTAGGGTATCCTTGGATTCTGTAACATCATCACGTTGGACAGGCACTGAACCATAGATCAAAGTGGCTGACCCGAATTTTTTTTTCCAGCGAAAAGTAGCAGAGTTATCATCCGTATTCAAGATAAAATCACAAATAAAGTTGGAACTCTTAGAGAGGCCTTTCAATACGCTTTCGTTATATTGTTCTTCAGATTCGTCAACACGTTCTCTGCACTGTTTTGCAAGCTCGTGAGAGAAACGTCCAGACCAACTGTTACCGTCTTCAAATATTTTTATAGAGAACAAGTCTTTTGTAGTGGGTTGATTTAACACCTTCACGTACAAAGGTTTCTTGTTTATTTCAATTTTTGAGATAAATGTATCTTCCATGTTTCTCTGACTGATATTCACTCCACCACTCGTATCACAATATCTTGTACTTGTATAGTAAGTAATAAATTGGATCCAAGACCAGCAACAGAATTAAAAATTAAACAGCGAAAAAAGAACTTCATGAAACGGATATAAATTATAGGACTGAGATCTTGTTTTAGTGCAACAAAATAATATTATTAATAAAAAATAAAAAATAATGTAGACCGAAGACCGATCCGAAATACATTTGACATTTACATTTTGACATAGGATATAAGTGTTCTGACACTATTGACAGTGAGGTCACCACAGAACATGACTGTGCAGCGACCACAGGGCGGCCCTAACGCACTATTATAAGGAAGAACAGCGTGCCAAGGTCACCAAAATCTATGAATGCTTTGCGCCCCGTCATTCATATTTTTTTCTAGTCTTTTACTACAACAAGCATACTAGTGACGTACTTCAAGAAAAAGAATTATCGACGAACGATGAGCCGATGACTGCTTATTTAAAATTTAATATCCATAATGATTATGAAGAATTGTTAAAGTGAATTTTCTTAACACAAATATGTAGTTTTGAAGATATTTGATTTCGAAAATTGAAACGAGCAGCTAGAAAACGGTTTTTGTGTGAGTGACGGCATGACTTCTTAGTAAGTAGTGCAAATGCATGAAGTGCAAGAGAATATTGCATTTATCTCGGTCCCGGTTGTGTTTTGTTGTGTTTACGTGTATGATTCATTAAAAAATAAAAGTCATTTGGAATAGTATGAAATCTATAAATTATAATAAAAATAAGAATAATAATATTATCTCATAAGTGTAGCATGTTACCGGTCTTGTTAAGTTAATACACGTTAAAAGATAAGTAAACCCAATCGTATTAGTATACATAAATCGACCACTTCTGCGATAGTAGAAGGCACAGCACTAACGTAGTAAAACGTCCATTCATAAAAATGGAACGTAGGTAGGACACAGCGTTTTGTAGGTAGGGCCCATCCCCCCCCTTATACATCAATGGCAGCGACTCTCCTGCATTTTGTCTGCAATGCCACTGACATTGCCTTTCGGCCACTTTTATAACTGTTCGGGACACGGACAATAATAGCGACCAAGATGAGTTAACTAAACCTTTGGGCTTGAAATGACTTCCCCAAAATGACCACTTTTAATTTCTGTAGCCAATTTGTCTTTTTCTCCAAATTGACCAGTTATTTTCAAAATTACTAGCTATTCAAATTCGACAATATTATAGGTACTTCTCAAAATGTCCTCTTCCTAGAACGTCTGTATTTTGATATGACTACTTTAGATTAAGGAAATAAAGCATAAAAGAAACTGAACTGCAAAGGAAAACGGGAGTCTCGTGTAGAAGAAAGTGGTTTTGGTATAGACACGAATTTTATTTATATACAGAAAACAGTTCAAACAACTCTTCAGTGAACACATGTGTTAAAATCAGCACTATCGTAATTTACCGTAGCTTATCAGTTAGGTACATATCCGCCCATAAAAACCAATCTGCGTTTGGATGTACCTTTGTGTACCGACCTAGAGTTTGTTGTGTGAATGGGTTGCCAGTTCGTAAGGACTGTCAATCCCTTCCTCAATTTTGTTCACATTTGATTTGCTAGAATATTTTCCATTTATTTCCAGTAATTCCATTCGTCTCTTCTTTGCGTTCAGCAACTGAGCAAATTTACTATAAAGACTCATTTCCAAGGACGTTTTGATTTCCACAAACTTATCTAGGTCACTTTTGCACTTATCTAAATCAGCAGTGAGTTCTGTATTTCTCACATTCACAAATTCTATTGTATTTCTGAGCTCTTGATTTTCTGCTAATAGGAAGTCTAATAAGAAATCTTTCGATTCTTTAGCACCTTGCCGATGTAAAGGTACACAACCGTGAAGTACAGCCTCATATCCTTTGATGATCTTCTTCCAGCTAAAGGTGGCACAAGTACTGTCATCTGCTTGTATCTTGTAATTGTAACTAAAGTTGGAATCTTTTATAAGTGCCCTCTTCACGTTAGAAACATACTGTTCTTTAGTTTCATCGCACCTATCTTGATATTTTTTAGCAAATTCATATGAAAATCGCCCTGCCCAAGCTGCTTCGCCATCATAAACTATTATGTGAAACAACTCACTTGGATTTGGTTCCCAATAAACTCTGACATACAAAATTTTGTTGTTTATGTGAAATTTTACGATTGAATACTTTTTTTCCATTTTTTTGTAGATATTAATAACTTTACTTGTACATTTTATTGTTTACAAAAACCTGAGTTTGTTTGAGTGACAGCACGATAATGTTATGCTCGATTGCTTGACTTGACTTGTTTCCAACTACTCAAAACAAAACTCTTTTATAAATCCTTTTGCGTTATACTCGTTTTAAAGGACTCGCGCCTCCAATGGACCACGAATTATGAAAAAGTTGGAAGAACAAAGGTGTGGGCTGCGACGAAACTCAATGCTACCTCCTATTTAACACATAAAGGATTAAATACGTTTCTGAGTCTTATAAAATCAACATCACCTTAGCGCTATTCTTCGATGCATCTAAGGCTTCTGCACCTTGTATTCAGGGAAGGAGTAGGATTCAGGAATCCCTTTGTTTCGGCTAATATAACTTTTTTGGAAGCGAGTGCCGTCTGGCATTTCTACTCCGTCAAACACATTTATGTATAAGAGGTCAAACTTGATGTGAAAGCTTGCAAGGCTAAAAAGAAGCCTTTCGATTCTTCAGCATCTTACCGGTGTAAAGGTACACAGCCGTACGCCTCACATCTTTTGAGGATCTTCTTCTAAGTAAAGGCGGCACAACTAGGTACTGTCATCTGGTTGTACCTACCTATCTTAAAGTTATAACTAAAATTGGAATCTTTTATAAGTGTCTTCTAACAAAAACTACCACTGAATTTTAAACCTTATTTATTTTCAGTTGCAGTTTATAATTAAATAGCATCGTGTAGAGTGAATTAAACGATGTAATCAACTAAGTATTTTAAAATATAATTCTCAATTTTAGGCCTATGAAGATAAAGCCGAAAAGTTTGATTTGATAATGGTTAACACTTAGTAAATTCAGGCACATGGTAAGTTTCTCTTGACCCTGGGGGCTGCACTGCCCTATATACCTACTGCCACAATAAATAAGTATCATAAGACCAAATCAAATAGATCGCTGTTATCTAAATAAAACTTTATCGAAATTCAATCTCAGTTTTTATCGCTAAGCTATATAAACATGATTAGCCAAATTGTATCTTATTATACTAGTAGTCTGTCGGCAACGATGGTTCGAGTTCTTATTCTACTGTGTCTTTTCGCTGCACCCGCCCTGTCAGGTATGTTTGATATTTTTTTCATACCGTCCTCTTTTTGTGTGGATGTATCTGAAGAACTCCCAGTCGAAATACTATTGACCCCTTCTTAATTAAAAGTAAGGAAAGGTCAAAAAGATCCGAGATTATTTGAATGATATTATTATACAAGCCTGCAAATGGGCTATTCACTCAACTTGCTGCCCCGGCAAAATCTATTATATTTAGACTCTATTTCTAACTTCTAGACTAAATTCCTAAATGTTTGTATACAAAAAGGGAATTGCCCGCTGAGCTTCTTGCAGGAGTTTTCTCAGGCCGGGGTCGCGTTTTGAATCGGTGATCCATATCCTAAGCTAACCTTTAATATATTATTAATTTGGATATTTTAATCTTAAGTGCCCTTTAATGGTCTATATATAGGTACAGAATAAATAATTTTATGAATTTTGAATATATTTAATTTTCAAATGACGTAATTATCATCAGCTGAAAGTTTCATCATAATTTTACTGACTGTCTCCGAGGTTTTCATCTTAGAGTCTAGAGTCCGTTTTCCTGTTTTTGTCTACATTTCTGTCTCACTACCATGGGTATCCATCAATCCAAGGTGGTGAGACCATTTGATATTGTCACCCTCCACGATGTTAAACAGAGACTTGTATGTTAACGGTCCTATGGGGCTCAGATAAGTAAGACAGCAGTCTCTTCCGCGAAAAACCAAGATAAACCAAAACAAGAGAAGGAGTAGGACCCAGGGTTCAAAAGTACCATCAAGTAGGTGATGTAACAAGGAACTAAACGTGTGATGATGATAATGATTTAATTAAACTATTGATTGTGCTATTGTTGACTTGATAAATACTCTTAGCAAACGGCCAAATAGGTACTCTATCAATATAATTATGGGGTGATAAGATTGTCCAACTAAGCGGGTTGTTATTATCACTGCAAAATAAATAATCTAATCCAAAATCTTTACATTATACAATAACACATTACCTACATATACCTACATACCTAACTTTTTTTAAATTTCATCACCACGTGAGTCAAAATATACCTAGTAGGTAGGTACCTATCTAATGCAAGCAAAAATTGCCCTAATATATTAATATTAGTGACCGATGGGATAGTCGAAATTAATGATAATGTTTAGCTCTTTTTTTATCTGGACTTCTCCTCCACGCAAAGCTATCACTATGCCAAATCTCATCTTCCTACGTGCGCGCAATTTTCGTGAAAGGTAATACGGTCTGCGCTATAAGTAAGTAATACAGTGATGATAAAAAACGAAATTCAAAACAGTCAATAAATAACTTACGTTTGATCATTGATCCCGGGCACAGGTTACGTAATAGTTGCCCCGGGCTCGAAATAAAAGTTTTACAGAATGAATTAGAAATAAAGTAAGTACTTACGTACATGTTGATAACACATTAAACTTGTACTTCTTCATAATATTTTTACTATAATAAAGGTAACTGATTTCGCTTTGCGGCATTCTCAAAGGTTTACATACTTTAATTGACAGCAATGAACATTTCTAAACACTATTCAATATTAACCCATATTTCATATCATGTGGGTAGCTTAAAAAAATAAACAACTTTTTTTTCCAGAATGGGGACCAGGCTTAAAAGGTAAATATTATTTATTGTATTGTCTATGGATTATAAAAAAATGATATAAATCTTCCCAAAATCCTCAAGTGTTATTCGATTCACTAAAAAAGCAAACAGTATTGACTAAATCAAATGTCACAGGATCCACTACCACGTTGGATCACAATAAATTACAGAATGATGTTTATTCCATTGATGGATGTTGGCGGTGGAGCCAAACGCTTTGCGAACCTGGGGGTGACGTTTGGAGCTGCCTGACACCCTAGCAGAAGCCGGCCGTGGCGGTGACGCAAAGTGCGCCTCCCCATATCCGGGGGCTAGATGTGGACACCGTGATTTTCACATTAGGGGAAGGGGCTCATCTTACAGAGGTCTGCCGGGGTGCGAGAGATATGCCTTGTATTATCTCACCTTCGGAAATTAAAGAGAAATAGTAATAATAATATAATAATAATAATCTTTATTGAAACAAAGAAAACACTACGCAGTTTAATTCTAATGTGGCGCCGATGATAAAGTATAGGTACACTGTGGCGCAGCCACATACATACTCGTATATACAGTGATATTTATATCTAAGTACAAGTAGTTTCGGTTAACTAGACATTACAATATATGTTTCAAATTTACACAATTATAGTAGTGCACAATTATATTACCCTGCCTCTTAAACTAGGCTGACCTGTATTTTAAGAGACAGTGTCCAGCTTATAAATTCACTATTTATATACAACAGTGGACAATGTCGATCTACCGTTTAAACTTGATGGCAATAATAATAGTTGTGCGTGTACGAGTAGTGTGGAGGGAATGTGTAGTGGTGTGATGTGGTTGTGTTTGTTGTGGGTTTGTGTGTGGGAAAATAGGAGGGTGAATGTGTGTGTGAATATGAGGGTGAATGTGCGCGGGTGTATGTGTGAATATATTTATAAGTGTGCGTTTTACATTTAGGCGATGTAAGTGAGTAAAGATTCCGTGTATGTGTAGTCTTTCTGTAGTAGCCATTCTGTCACTGTTTGTTTTAATGTGTGTGAGTTTAAATCTATGATTTTTAGATGTTTGTGAACTTTTTTGTAAATGTGTCCACTTAGGGTATAAAACTGTCGTTTTGCGAAGGAAGTTTTGTGCTGAGTACCCGGGATAAAACATTTTCGCTTGTTTGGGTTGGACTTAGGAAGACTGGTGTGTTTTCTAAGAATCGATTTAAGCACAAAGAGTTGACGAACAGAAAGGACTTTGCAATCAGAGTAGAGTTCTGTAGTTGGGTATCTATAGGGCTTTTTCATCATGACCTTTAGAATCGCTCTCTGTGCTCTCTCAACTCTCAGGAGGATTGTCTTTGCTGCACCGCCCCAAACAGCGATACAGTAGCCAATGACCGATTGGCATAGAGCGTAATACACGGTTTTCAGAGTGTCAGCATTAGCCGACTGTCTAAGAGACTTGAAAATGTGTATCAGGCGCAACGTTCTGGTAGTGAGGGCATCGATTTGTTTGTCCCACCGTAAACCGTCGTCTATCTGCACTCCCAAATACTTTACGCTGTCAGTTCTAGTGAGTACAGGGCATGTACATGGTCCTATGGTGTTTGAGCATGTGTGAGCAGTTAAATTAAAAGTATAAGACGGTGCGGTGTTACGACGTATTGCAAAAGGAATGTAGGTGGTTTTTTGTAGGTTAAGTGTAAGTAGATTTGAGTTGAGCCATTTCATTACTACATCCAGAACAGTTTCCGCTTTTGTCTTGACTATATCCCACGTAAGTCCCTGCACGAGAATAGCAGTGTCATCTGCATACGCATATATATTACAGTCTGGGTGACTCATTCTGCACAGATCGTTGACGTAAATAAGGAACAATGTTGGACCCAGGATACTCCCTTGGGGAACACCATATGACACCGATTTCTCGTCGCTAAGGTACGCATCAATTTTGACGCATTGAGTGCGATTTCTAAGGTAATCTTTAAAAATATCTAGTAATATGCCACGTACACCGAGAAGCTCCAATTTAGAGGTAAGTAAGGGAATAGAAACTGTGTCAAATGCCTTAGAAAGGTCTAGAAAAATACCTAGGCATTTTATCTTTTGATCCAAACATTTAGCAACAGTTTGCGTGAGATCCAGTACAGCATCCTCTGTAGACAGCCCAGTTCGGAACCCATACTGGTTAGAAGCAATGATCTGGTTTTTGTTAAGAAAGCTCCATAGGCACTTATTGACAATTTTCTCGAGAATTTTCGATAGCGCTGGCAGAACAGATATTGGTCTGTAATTATTGATGCAGTTTCTACTCCCTCCCTTGTAAATAGGGTGAACGATTGCCCTTTTCAGGGCATTGGGAAAAACTCCAGTCTGTAGGCAACGGTTGCACAGGTAAGTTAGTGGTTGAAGCAATACATGCCGGCAGCTTTTTAGAATAGAAGAAGGTATTCCATCCCAACCCACTGCACAGTCATTTCGTAATTGAAGGATAATTGATTCTACCTCGGCTTCGTCGACGTCCAGGATGGCAGGAGAATTTAATGGGGAGTGTTGAGAGGTGCTCCCGATAAGGAGGGCCTTACTACTAGCTGTGGACGACGGAACTAGATTCTGTGTAATAATGTTCGCTGCCAGGTTTTCCCCCATCGTACTAAAAAAGTGACATATTTCGTTAACGGAGGATTATAATAGTCGGGGTGGGTTTTAGTCGGTTCGAGTCCGACATAATCACCTCCACCGACTTTGGTGGATGTGAAATAGGCGGGGATTTTACACACAATAAAAAGTTAAATGGGACCGAGCGCACTGAGTGGTTTTTCTGATGTACTTAATCACACGCGTATCGCGATTGCGACTATTCTACCGTTACAGCAAGGTTCGACCTCCTGGGTTGGGGCAGTAGTTCTTTCATGAACCTTCCACGGACTAGTGCTCAAGCCATACAGAGGCGATGGATAGTCGTGACCCGGCCTACGAGCCCTCCTGGATTGGAGCGGTTGGTGTTATGGTGTCCTCGAAACGACTTCGCTGTCTGTGTGTTCATGGATGATACTGGCTACATCGCTGGACTGCAGATTGCTGTGAGTGTCTCTCTGCTACTGGCTCTACTTTTATTTCAACTTAGTTTGGATTTCTCCAGTGCAAAACAGTGGCCATTCAGTAACTATCCACCAAACGACACGTTTTCAAAACGGGTGATTTCATTTCGATTACTATGATTTATATCAGTATTTGTCACCGGGTTTTAAATTTTCATGGTGGGGCTTTTCGCGGTCGCGGTTAGGAACCCATTTACAATGACAAACGTCTGCACTATTACAGACGATCCCCATTCCATGGTGCGTAGTCGGCGGGCCGTTGAAAGGCGGCTTCAAAAGCGCCCACATTTCGCCACCTATGATTTTCGGTCCCACGTAATAGGGGGCGAGCGTATTGCCGCCAATCGGGCACTTAGAAAAAAAAATTGGGTATGCTGAAAATAAATTTCTTACCTAAAATGTTGCAGCTAAATAATTTTGGAAAAAAATTACCCGATTTCTTGGTATCGCGGTGTAAATCGCAACGAAATTAATTACGTGCTTAGCCGCCGCACAAGCACTTCCAGTTAACGTCTTGGAGAGTATCAGATGGCACAAACTAATTAGTGATTTGAAGGAGGTAGGACACGACGGTATATCCGTCCCAATCGAGCAGTCCGACTGGGGAAGTACCTCCACCCTATAGAATATCGCCGTTTAATAACCTTGTGTTGTGTTTTCGGTGGTGAGTAGGGTAGCCAGAGCTCACTAGAGAGGTTTTGTGTTGTCCGTGGGAAAAGCAAAGGCTTATCCTACATCTTTTGCGCTGACGACACAGAATGTCTCTGTTCTTACAGGGGTTGCGGCACGAGTGTTATTCCTCTGGTGTTACACTCGCCCATAGGTCACGGTAACCACTTACCATCAGGTGGGCCGCGTGCTTGTCTGCAACCTAAGTTGTATAAAAAAAAAAAAAAAAGTGATTGTCTAGTATTGACTAAATCTGTAATTATGGATACAGTTGGATGTGGAGAATTTCTCCAATATTGCCCACGACCCGACGACCCAAGGCTTCACCTCGTGGACTACCTCTGAAGACGGAGTCTCCAAGACATTCTGGACTGCTCAGCTCTATTTCATTTCTGCCGCTACGTACCTACCTACTATTTCATCACTTGGTTATGATCGGCTTTCTAGTGTAACTAAGATGCGGCTGAACTCGATATTTTCCGCGACTGCCATCGGACCTACACAACCAAATTGGCGATATCGAAGTTCTGTAGTTAGGCTAATCGAACTTTTAAGGCTAAGAACTCATGGAGCGGTTTTACCTACCGCGTTTGCGGGCCCGCAGCTTCTGTAGAGTGCAGATATTATGTAAAAAATTAAAGCACATTTCACGACGCGTTTTACGGCCGCCGTTTGCACGTTTGTTTGCGGGGCCCGCTGCACCGGCGGGCAACTAGTAGAATCGCGCGGGTCACGGTTACCCGCATCCTCGGCGGGTTGCGCCCGCGCGCTCTGCGGCCGGGTGGCACGGCGCGGCGGTGCGATTAACTGCCCGTCTTGTGTCTTGCGATTATCACCCGCCACGTTTGCGGGCGATAATCGCAACCGCGACGGCTGTGTAACCGCGGAAATAACCGGTCTCGTGAGTTTAGAAATAAAATCGCAATTCCGTCACCGCGGCGGCCACGGTACAAAATCGCTTCGTGAGTTCTTAGCCTAAGGGCTTCAACTACCCGTAACGACTGCTATAGATGTTCGTATGACAAACTAGACCGACGGCTTAATATGCCCTTCGAGGCAAAACCAGACCAGTGCAAATAGCCATGGTAAGGTATTCATGCTTAAAAATATTTGCTTTGAACGGGGATAAGACCCGCACCTCCTAAGTAGCAGTCGCGTTCTACCGCCACGCCACAGAGATTGGGCTGTGCTTTTTTATTTATAGGTAATAAAATGTATTTATCGGATTTTTTTTTATACCACTTAAGTGGCAGACAAGGACACGGCCCACCTGACGGGAAGCGGTCACCGTGGCCTATGGACGTTTGCAACACCAGAGGCGTCACACACGTGCTGCCTACCTTGTAGAACCCTCCTTGAAGAACCCTATATTGTAGTCATAACCCCATTTTGAAACTGCTGAATAACAATATCAATTTTTAACAGGCACTCTAGCAACAGATCCATATACACGTATTGCCAATCGCGATGATAACACCATCCTGCAGGATGGCAACATCTGGGTGACCGGGTTCGAAGGCAAGCTGTACAACATCTCCACCACTGTTAGTGATTTCATCGATGTGGAATACACCACACAGGCCTGTATACCATTGATGGGTAAGTTATATATGAAGTTATTATTACTAGCGTAAATAGAGCAATAGTCTCGTCATTATCTCTCCATCCATCTGATACTCTCTTCGATTCTTTTTCGTTTTTAAAATACAACACCCGCACACGGGAACAAGCCCTTTCGCGGTGGACTTTAAAAACATACAACTAACGGACACAAAGTACACCCAGACTCAGAACAACTATTTGTGGATCACGCAATATTTGGTCCGGTGTGGGGATCGAACCCATAATCTCGTGCATAGCCGGCGCATACTACGACCACTGAGCCATGGAAAATGTAAAATGAATTTAAATAAATATTTTAGGACGATCTACACACGCCACCTAGACCCATTGCAGGCATAGCTAGCTTGTATTATGGGTTCTAGAATGCGGATAAACAAACTTAGAACCTTTTTTTCGTAAATACATACATATTAGGTATATACAGAAACACTTAGACCAATGCAAATATTCATATTCACTCACCCAATTATTTGCAATGAGCGGAGATATGTATATTATGTTGTATTTACTAAAAAACAAAATCTAAGTATGTTTATCCACATTCTAGAACCCAACCCAGCCTAAGTGGCGTTGTGTAGATAGTCCTAGAATATCTTAACTTTTTTATTTTGTACTTCCAGGCAACCATTACTACTATAATATGTCAAAAACAACGTCATGCGGTGAAAAAAGCATCTTCCCATGGTTTCCTCTGGTCCAGTCTGAACAGCTCATCGGAGTAGGCTTCTTGTCAACTGGACACATGAACGTTCCTGAAGGCAAAACCAATTGGTTCGAGAACCCTGGCAGAGCTGTTGTGAAGGTAAGGGTCCTAGCTGACCCGCGCAACTTCGTCTGCGTCACCCCGTTTTTGCAACATTTTTCACTTTTTCTCCGCACCAGTTGGTTGTAGCATGACCTGATATACCTACATATAAACCTTCCTGTTCAATCAGTCTATCTATTAAAAAAAGCCGCATCAAAATCCGTTGCGTAGTTTTAAAGATTCGATAAATTATTCTGTATAGACCATTGAACGGAACTCACAAAACGTCAATATCAACAATATTTTATGAATTAGTGAGCAAATGGAACACCGCCGGTTCGCAACGCGGCCCAGGCCTTAGAAGACTTAAAATTAAAATCAAAATTCATTTATTCTGTATAGACCATTGAACAGCACTTACAAAACGCCAATATTAATTAGTGAGCAAATTCGGGAAAAAAAACCGGTTCGAATCGCGGCCCAGTCATGAGAAGACTCCGGCAAGAAACTCAGCGGGCTTTTTTTAATGATTTCGTTTAATGGTCTATCTATATTTTTTGGAAAGGAATATAATAAGAATAGCTACGTATATTTCTGTTTGCAGGCCATTGTAAACGACGGTCCCGAATGCCTTTACGACTTGGCAGAGGATTACGGTGTGGTCACTATGCACACCTACTTTATCAGCAATCCTTTCCTCGTCAACTGTATCCTTCAGTGATATTAGTACCTTATAAGAATGATGTATCTACTTCAGTTATTAAATAGTAAAAAATATTGACAGTTTTATTTATTTGAAGAACTAGGCTAGAACTTTTAAACTATCGCGGCGTTTACTCATAGTGTTTATAATGTTCGGGACTGTTATAACGTCGGCAAAAATAAGTGTTCAAAAATATATCGCGTGAAGTCCCGAACATTATAAACACTATAGACTAGAACTACACTCGACGGAACGCCTATATATTTATTTTTATACAACTTTGGTGGCACACGCACGGGCCATATAGGTTTCATAATGGCCATATATAATGTTTACCCTCCCGACCTCCCGAGATGCGACGATTTCTCGGTCCCGTCTTTTCAAAATATTTACAAAAAATTGGTAGCGTCACTCGCTTGTCGTGTCGTGTCGGACGCAAGTCGTTCCATACCTGTCTCTAATGCTTCATGTGAGCGCGTATTTAGCATGATGGAGCAAGTTTGAAGCAAACGAAGGAACAGCATAAGCATTAATTTAGTGTTAACTAAAAAATCGCGAATTACCTACTAAATGCTGCTAACAAACAAAATAAGTATAAATTTAAAAATCAATATTTAATTTTCATTTTTACGAACCTTTAACCCCTCACAACTGGATTTCTTCAAAATCTCTCGGGTCCGTCCTTTCTAGATTTGGTAACCCTATACCCACTTAGTAGAAAGCGGTCACAGCATAGAGTAGAGTAATACATAGGAAAGGTCACAGTAGTCTGTGGAGGTTTGCAACATCAAGGTGATCAAGGGGTCACACTCGTGATGTCTTCTCTGTATAGGGGAGGGGACCACTGTCCATCGGGTGGGCCGTGTGCTTGGCTGCCACCCAGGTGATATAAAAATCTAAAAGTAGAATCTTAATAGGTGGAGAGGCCTGTCAGAAGTTGCTGTTGTAATAGCCAAATTGAACATAAATAGAAAAGTATAGCCAGGGCTCTTGAGTTACTCTGATGTAACCGGGACCATTGTTAAGAAAATTATGCTGTTAATAAAGTAAAAATCTAAAGGTGCGTTCAGATTTGTGACATGAACAGCAGACCAAAGAGCGTGGCATCAAGACATGACGTTGAGTGTGGACATAACAACTTGTGGTACATGGGCACACAAACTACAGTTGTGTGTTGTGCTGACACAGCCACCAGTCGATCGATGGTTTCATTAAAGCTCAGTTATCACGCAGCTGATACGCGACAGACACGGACTTTTGACACGGTCACGGTAAATAAATGTAGACATAAGGTACTTTTAATGTATATATTTGTTTCAACTCGCTCCAGTAGGTGCCTTGTGCGAACGTTTCTTGATTTTTTGTTGTCTGCGCTTAAGATGACGTTGGATTCTTCCAGCACCTTCCTTTTTCAGCTCTTCATACTGTTTGACTAAAGCTTCTACACGCATTTCAGCTGAAAAATAGATTTAAGAATACATTATGGTATTTCTAACTCTATGATAAATTTACACGTGGACTGATGACCTGAAAAAGGCGGCCAACATCCCCACGAAGAAATAGTACTTAGATACTTACATTTATTTTTAAAGTGCGGTTGTTTTCCTTCATTGAACTCTGACTCAATCTGTGCCCTATTCTTTTCTCTCTTCTCTTTCTCAATTTTACTCTGTTTGGTGGATTTGTGCTGGTCATTCAACCTCTGAAGTAATCTTCGGAGTTTAATTTCTCTTTCGGGATCTTTTGTCTCTTTCAGTTCTGCCCGTATAGCTTTGATATCGTTCATGCGAATATCGGAAAGAAAGTTATAGTTTTCTGAGAAATCCTTTTTAACAAACTCACCACACAGTGGGTCAAATCTAAAATGTGAATATAGTGATTATTTCAAGATTTATATATTATACCTGTATATCACCAATGGCATAGGCAGAGGTGTACCTATTAAATGCGCTACCCAATACTACAGGGCTAGACAGGGATACTGTTGTCCCTATATCTACTTTGACAGAAATGGATATTGCAGTGACATCAATTTCTCTAAACTGAAAGTTACAAGTCCCTACCATTGAAATTTTAAATTCGGTAATGCGGCAATGAAGGGCTCTGTGGATCTATTTACGCTTATAATATTAATGTCTATGAGACAAACACTATATAATAATAAGGTATAGTACTGAGAAGTAGAAATATACCATCCTAGAGCGTGTATGAATTTATATAACCGTTTTTGCAATATTTTTCACTTCTGCACTGCATCAGTTGGTTGCAGCATGATGTTATAATACATATAAACCTTCCTCTTTAATCACTCTATCTATAAAAAAAAACCGCATCAAGAGCCGTTGCGTAGTTTTAAAGATTTAAGCATACAAAGGGACATAGGGATAGAAAATGCGATGTTGTTTTATAATAAGTAGTGATAGTGATACTAATATCATACCTTGGATCTCGAATTTCCCTTTTCTTAGCTATAGGAACACTTTGTAACATACGAACAGGCTTTTTAGAGCTCATCTCCCTCGGTCTATTCTTATTTTCTCTTTTAAAAACTTTAGGACCATTGTCTGTGGGTCTATTTGATTTACCAAACAGAGCTTCTTTGTATTCTTTAGCGCCAATTCTTTCCTTCAACTTCTGAAGGTCTTCAAATGATAAAGTTGACAGCTCTGCCCTGATTGCAGTCTGAAATGCCGAATAAAGAAATGAAATTTTCAATATTAACAATTTATTGGTTATAAGAACTGAAAATGCATTAATAATAATAAGGAAACTCACTCTGTCTTCCTCATCCTGCTCATCGACAATTGATTTATTATCACTCTCATCACTACTGCTCATTATAGAAATAAATTAATCCTAAATTTTGAAAATAACTCACACGTTCACAACAAACGCAATGTGTTTTTATTTTTTTTACAATTTGACAGTTGAGTTGACGCAATTGACAGTCTGATTTGACATTTCTTTGACTCCTTTCCATGCGTTTGTGGAGCTAGATTTGTCAAAAAACTCAGTCTATAGCTTTGCACAGTGTGTTATAGAAGCTGACTTGCGGTCATGTGTGGTTTATATGTCTATTTGATGGGCATCATCGTGGTGAAAAATTGACAGAAATCCCGATACGATAATCTTCTCTAGTTTTAGAGATATTAATTTTTCTATGATAGGTCAATGACCTTAAGAAAATCTTTATTTATTTTTATTGGGAAAATTATGACCCCATTACACTTTTTTAGTACTCAGAGTAGTGCAACTGTATGCTATATATTTATACTAAAAAGTAGAAGACAGTAGCTTCAGTAGTCTGAGAAATATTAAATATTTTCTGTTTTTCACAATTATATTTTTGATAATTGTAAATTAGCGTTGTAGCATTTTATTTTTGGTTATTACTATGCACAATATTGTCGTCTACAATATCCTAAAATTTCACAAACTACAAACGCACGTTAAAGGAGAGAAAGCGTTTCTAAGTTTTTTAGAAATTTCTATGGAAATAGGGTTGTCAATATTTAATTAATTACAAATATTAAAATCAAAGTTTTTAGGAGATTAAGGTTGAAAAGAGAATAAGGAAGGAGAGAGGTTTATGTAGATTATTGCGCCAACTCCCATGTTGACGTGGTAAATAATCTCAAAATTAAACAAAGACTAAGAAGAACAAAGAATAAGTTTTTTGTTTTTTAGTTTTAGGTCTCCTCATCAGAGTGAATTAATACTTCTTCTGATGACAAAGAAAGCGTCTCATCAAATCTATGAAGCGTAACATTTTCTGTCGAGGGTTTTAACAGAGAAAGGACTCTGTCGGGTAGGGCTGTGCGTTTATTTTTATTCTTTCGCAAATCAAAGGACATGGTTGTTATGAGTGGATCTGAGGATTCCAAAGCTCGGTGAAACAAATCGAGAATAGTAGTTTGGCGATTTAATTTTCGCGTGTGATGCTCGCGATCATAACGCCAAAACTTATTTCTCGATTCACTGGCTTGTTCTGAAAGCATACCAATCGGCAAGGAAATCGATTCTATAATGTTTGCACCATGTATCAGTATTTTATGCAAGGTGACTGACATATAAAACCACTTATAGTGCTCCACGTATCTAGTGGCGAGATCATAGCAAAATACTTTAAACTTTTTAGAATCTATTTCCATACCACTTGATAGTGCCACTAGAATAGTATGTAGGTCCTCGACTAGCCATTCCTTGATGCCCAAAATGTTGGCAAATTATATTATTATTGTTATTATTATATTATTCCCAATACCACACCATGACCTTCATAGAAGAAAAATTGCCAAGAAGCATATATCTTTTGCCGTGAGCATAATAGTACCTATATTCACAATAAATATGACATATAACGACGAGCTATACCAGCAATCTATTGCCTCGGACCCCGTGACTCGGTGAAAGAACTGTTTAAAGAAATTAATATTTTAACAGTTGCCTCACAATATATTTACGACAACGCCTTATATGTAAGGAAGAACCTAGACCTCTTCCAAAAAAAATCGGACGTTCACAACTTAAATACGCGGAATAAAAATAAACTTGCGATACCAAAACTAAGGCTTCATAAAGTCAGTAATTCGTTTGTGGGCAAATATATAAAAATATATAATAAAATTCCTCAGGATTTGGCTGACCTGCCACTTGATAAGTTTAAAATAGAAGTGAAAAGATTTTTAATTAAAAAAAGTTATTATAAAGTAGACGAATATCTTGATGATAAAAATGCGTGGTCATAATAATCTCTTGCTCTTGCACCCAGTTATTATAAATAAACAAAACTAAATATTAAACTAAATATTAAAAAGAAAATGAAGAATAACGATAATCTACCTGAGTTTCTTACTGGTCTCTTCTCAGGAGATTTAACTACCGAACTAGCGAAAGAATCATTTTCTAATGATTTATTTACCAAGTATCTTATTTATTATAAATTATAATATTTTTGACAAATGTAGGTGGTACATAATTATTGTAAAACTTTGACATTCATAAGTGCTCTTTATGTGCCTAAACTGAATAAATGAAATTGATTCTTCGATTCTTTGAGTACATAATATTTACCTATAACGTCAAATATGAGTCATCAGTAAGAACTTTGCGGATCATAAATGGTACATTTCAAACAATAACTTAATTTTTGACAACCCTAAGCAAAATTTTAAAAAAATCATATTTTACGAAACGCGTGTGTTTCGCGTCTGGTTTTTTTTGTGGCAGTACATATAACATTATACATATAATTCAATTTGAAACAAATACTACAACGCAATAGTTTTCGAAAAAAAATTTTTTTAAGTTATCATAGAAAATATTTTTTTTCTTTTTTTTAGTACTCCAATCATCAATTATTTATGTGTACATTTGTTCTTTAGGTCAACATACATCATGTTTATAAACCATTTGTGGTTAAAAATCATAAGGAAAACAGCTATAAAGTTTTTCTGATTTCTATGGATTTTTCTCGATTTTTTTAATTTCTCAAAAAGTATGAGACATACATCAACGAAAGTTTTTTTAAGTAGTTTGTCTTAAAATTCTCTATACGAAGAGTTTATAAAACGGAGATGACCGCAAATCGGCTTCTATAACACACTGTGCTTTGGTCTTTAGTCCCGTTTATTGACAATGAGAATCATGAATCACGATATGGACGCATGATAAACTTCTGAAACTTTACCTCTGTTGAACATTAAAAATATGACAACTGAGATATCCACAATAACAAAACTTTTCACTGTTGAACCTGCAGCAGGTATTCGTTTAAAGACCAAACGTGTGCTGCCCTGAATCACCGCTGAAACAACACAACAGTAAAGAGTAATAGAAGTTGATCTTTCATTATTGGATCTTTTATGTTTCACGGCGCCTAGCGACTGAGGCTGGGGTGACTGAAAAGCTTGGCCCGTCTCTGTTATCACCGAGCCTTAAATTGAAACGAATCGAACAGGTGGATTTCCTTGTCGGTCCTTGTAGCTCCGTGCTCTTTTTAGTTTTATCAGCGTGGGTGGATGTAATCGGGCTGCCATCCACTCGTGTGTCTCCACATTACCAAATTAGAAAACGGAAAATAGTAAATAATACTCAAACCTATTTTTAGTGAAATATAAATTTATTTTAGAAAAAATTCCAACATGTTACGTACGAGATTGTTGTGCGTAGATTCCTGCGTCTTTTTTATTCTATTAGCCGATTAGCCGACAAATACTTACTTACTTATACAGTTTACTTTTAATACAGACTGTTTTCACTGCTATCGGCCGTTCTCAGAATTGCTGACCATGTTGCCCCATCTTAGACCATTTAACCAGTGCGTTTTTTTTAATTTTCCCGCCTACCCTAAATATATTTTGTTGGTGTTAGCCTAAACACAAGTCTATCCATTAAATAACTTGTTCACTTCATCGGTAATCTTGTTCATATATTTGTAGCCATTGAGGAGAATTCGATCCAACGGTGGTGCTGGCTGAATAGAGTCACCGGTCCTGGAATTGGAAGTAAGTAAATTCAGAAAGCTTTCATACAGATGAAGACTACAGAGCCTTATCACGAAATACTATCGAATTCGTAATGTAAGGATATCGACAGAACGGAACATTGCGATTGGCGGGCTACACACGCACACAGGTTCACAAGAGGCAGACTGCCAATCACAATGCTCCGTTATGTCGAAACCTTTACATTACGAATTCGATAGGAGTGCATGTTAGTGCTACAGAAATTCATTTGTGTAGCATTAGATCAGGTTCAGGTGTTGATGATTTTTGTTTGGGTTGGAATACGGTTGAGATTGAGATATTATCTTCATACTAACGTGCACTTAATGTTCCAAGGATCGTTCGTGTAGTAGATGTGCATAGATAGAACACCGTACTTCTCCGCCCAGTCCGTCAAGCAAGCTGGCGCGTAAGGTATGGTAACCTGAAATTTGTCAAACATTGTTTAACATATTTGATTTAAATCTTCTGGAAATTGGTTGCTAACATTGGTACCAAGAGTAATTTCAAAAGGGTATCTGCAATAGACTAGATGCGGAAGGCGGAAGATCGGAAGAAATGGAAAGGCTCATGACCAGCAGTAATTTCAAAAGGGTATCTGCAATAAACTAGATGCGGAAGGCGGAAGATCGGAAGAAATGGAAAGGCTCATGACTGCGATGGGCTAATTGATTGATTGATAGATACTTAACTAGGGTGTGAAAGAGAATCTTATGAGATATTGTAGATTTTTGAAAAACGAGATGTCGAGCAGTAGGTACCTCATCTGCTCAGTCAAATTTAGAGTATCTTTTTGTGCCTACCTGAACGCCTTGCTTCGCAGACGGAAGATGTTCAAACCACTCTCTATAATGCTTTTGAGAGGGTAATTTGCCAATGACTTGGAAGCCGGTACCGACCAGGTCACCTTGTGTGGTCAGCGCAAACCACGGCAGCAGATCCTCACACTTCAGATTCCGAGTCATATTGTAGTAGTAATGGATTCCTGGAAGCGTAGTATTCAGTATTTGATTTAGGTTTTAACGGCAGAGACCGCGGCGCCATCTGACTCACACACATTCCGAGACGTAGCATCGTAGTGCAATCAGCAGGTCTGCCGGGTGAGGATTGACTTCGGCCCTGAACGTTTTTGAGATCTAAATGAAACACGTTTTCAGGTTTGTATACTTACAAAATAATTAGGTTCGGGATCAGATGTCTCTTCCAGTTCGTCCGTATAGCTTTGGTGTCTTTAATACTATTATCGGAAAGAAAGTTATAGCTTTCCGAGAAATCTTCGACAAACTAAACTCCGTGCCGTTGTTCCAATTATTTGAGTTCAGCGTAACATGCCATTTTCTTTCACATATTCCTATCAGAATTTTTTTCCTCAGTCACTCCCTTCTTTGCCATGTCTTTCACACAATCCATCCATCTTTTTTGTGTCAATAGCCCTCTACATTCATGCTTTGGACCTTTTTTAAAAATAGTACCTACTATCATCTCTTCTCATAGTATGACCATACCACGTTAGACGTCAGAAAGTATAGATTTTTGTAATTATATACTTACCCATTCCAGGTATACAATTCTGTTTCTTGAAAGTAGTACTGTTCAGCTCAGCCTCCGTACTGGGGATTCTTATAAGCCTGCCGTCAAGATCTGCCACCCACACGCCACCATCTTGTAGCGTAGCACCGTTTTCCACCTGGGGCCCAGCACCTGCCTTGAGGGACTCTAAGGAGATCACATAATCTATTTAAACATATTTATATATTCCAAACTCCATTTTTTTTGTTTCATCTATCAGAAATGAAGAAGTACAAAAAATGCCATTGAATTTTGGATTTTACTGATATACACTTAAATCCTAAAATTGAAAGATATGCTCAAAACAAACCAAAAGTAAAGAAATAAGTGAGAAGACGCCTCACTTTTAGGTGCTGTTGGTTAATTTAAGTGTTCGCTGAACATAAATACGTAACAGTCAGCTTATCACGACGTAGTCATAAACTTTATCTTGAAGCATGACCGTGAATTAATGAAGTATTGTTGTTCAGTTGTCCACTCATCATTCCCTGAACCTTTTTCCCAACTCAGTTGGGGTCGGCTTTCCAGTCTAACTGTGATGCGGCTGAACTTCGATATTTTCCGTGAAGCGACTGCCATCTGACCTCCACAACCAATGGTCTAATGACCAATGGCGATATCGAAGTTCCAAGTTAGGCTGGTTGGACTTTTGAGGGCTCCAACTACCCGTAACGACTGCCATAGATGTTTGTATGGCAACCGGGACCGACGGCTTAACGTGCTCTCCGAGGCACTTATAAACCTGCGATAAATACACACATAACTTCGAAAAGCATCGAAAAGTCATTGGTGTGTGCCATGGTAAACCTGGGATCGAACTCGAGACCTCGTCTCAGCAGTCCATTACCCATACCACTAGGCTACCGCGGCTACTTTTATTATTATATATTTATTATATATTATTATATATTATTATTATATATATAATTATTTTATTATTCAAGTTAAAACTGCATAAAGCAATCAGTACCTAAACCTAAAATATTTTACAATATTTTAATAGGTTTATTGTAGCGTATAAAAAAGGGTATAAGTACTCTTGGAGTTGAAAGAATATAAAAGTTTATAAGTAAGCTACAATGAATCTAAGTTTTAAAATAGTGCTATCGGATAGTACTCTCGGTAGGTCAGCACTGAACCATTGGTTCAAGGACCTCTTAGAAGTTTGTAAGTATAATCTGACCATGGGTACCTCGGGAATGTTAATGAAAGATATCACTGACAAGTATATATAGTTTATATTATTAAACGAATACTGTTAACAATGGTGGACCTTATGTCTAGTTAATCTATATATTGTCCATCTCATCGGGGATGCACAGCACTCACGAAATATAGCCTCGGTGGCAAACGAACACACGCGACGCGGACGAATGGCCATGTAATAAGGAAACTTGGTGGTGAAATACCTCGTATCACGAACGATCGTGATCTGATGCCTGTCCAGCAACGCATCGCGCGCCGCTCGCAGTCTACACTGCCTCCGTCGCTCTGCAACCAGCGGCTGCTCCCGGACCGTAGTGTAAGGAGCGTTATGGGCCAGGTGTCTCCTTGGCGTCACTGCACCCTTGCCGTAAAGGTGCAGCACTGGCACAGCCACGTGCCAGTCCTTCGGAGGACACGTCGACTCGAGGATAGCCACGCCGTCGCAGAAATAAGCGCGCCACAGCACGCCAGCAACCGTCGGAGTACGTCGCTGCGCCTACCACGTCACGATGAGGGATGATGGCCGGGAAACTCCGCGATTCATCGCGTTCAGAGTTCCCGTGATTCACTTAGCCATCTTGATTCTTGGTGATGCTTCAAGAGCCGGCACAAAACGATGCCTCTCGCTCGAAGTGTAAATCGTGAATCCAGATGGCTAAGTGAATCACGATTTACACTTCGAGCGAGAGGCATCGTTTTGTGCCGGCTCTTGAAGCATCACCAAGAATCAAGATGGCTAAGTGAATCACGGGAACTCTGAACGCGATGAATCGCGGAGTCTCCCGGCCATCATCCCTCATCGTGACGTGGTAGGCGCAGCGACGTACCCCGACGATTGCTGGCGTGCTGTGGCGCGCTTATTTCTGCGACGGCGTGGCTATCCTCGAGTCGACGTGTCCTCCGAAGGACTGGCACGTGGCTGTGTCAGTGCTGCACCTTTACGGCAAGGGTGCAGTGACGCCAAGGAGACACCTGGCCCATAACGCTCCTTACACTACGGTCCGGGAGCAGCCGCTTGTTGCAGAGCGACGGAGGCAGTGAAGACGGCGAGCGGCGCGCGATGCGTTGCTGGACAGGCATCAGATCACGATCGTTCGTGATACGAGGTATTTCACCACCAAGTTTCCTTATTACATGGCCATTCGTCCGCATCGCGTGTGTTCGTGTGCCACCGAGGCTATATTTCGTGAGTGCTGTGCATCCCCGATGAGATGGACAATATATAGATTAACTAGACATAAGGTCCACCATTGTTAACAGTATTCGTTTAATAATATAAACTATATATACTTGTCAGTGATATCTTTCATTAACATTCCCGAGGTACCCATGGTCAGATTATACTTACAAACTTCTAAGAGGTCCTTGAACCAATGGTTCAGTGCTGACCTACCGAGAGTACTATCCGATAGCACTATTTTAAAACTTAGATTCATTGTAGCTTTTTTATTCTTTCAACTCCAAGAGTACTTATACCCCTTTTATTCGCCACAATCGGCCTCCCCTTTTTTATACGCTACAATTGTTCAGTGCTGACCTACCGAGAGTACTATCCGATAGCACTATTTTAAAACTTAGATTCATTGTAGCTTTTTTATTCTTTCAACTCCAAGAGTACTTATACCCCTTTTATTCGCCACAATCGGCCTCCCCTTTTTTATACGCTACAATCCTCCGCTTTTTTATATGTTCAGTTGTCCACTATATTATTATTTGTTTCGCACTGAACTAGCGGCCAGCCTCGGCTAGGCCAACCATAGGACGTCCACTGCTGAACATAAGCCTCCTATATCGACTTCCAATCCGATAGATTGGAGGCGGTGATGGTCTAACGCGTACCCGCGTGCGTAACTCTATGTCATCCGTTCATATCTTAATCTGCCAGTACGCGGTATCCATTCGAGAACCTATCGGCTCTAATGACCATCTGTTCTTCTTGCGATGTACCCCGCGCCAATGTCCCTTCGGCTTGCTTGCTTCGGCTTCACATGAGTGCAATTTGATTAGTCCACGGATTAGAATGATTTTTTTGGATAAATAATAGGCTCTGGCGCGAGGTTTTCCTCTCGGGTTGTGAGGTTAGACGACAATTACTACATTAAAAGCCGATACAGGTAGGTAACCGACTTCGGACTAAAGGCATCAAATGGGAAGTCGTTATGGTAATGATGACTTAATATGAAGAGTTCACAGTACCTTCTGAAACGAAGTACTGCGTGGCGGTCCAGTACTCCCTGGCAGGTTCTCCTAATGTGGCTGGTGCATACCATTTGATGAATTTCTTCTCCGGCTTCACCGGTGGGGCGTCGTACTCCTCTACTGGAAACTGTTGTAAGATTAGTCGTAGTAGTAGACTAGCCACGGGCTGTGCGGGCCCGGAGTCCTCTCGGCCTCCTCTTTCGCGAGCATTACTTGCTCGCAGAAAGAGGCAACGGCAGAGTCCACGCGCTTGCTACTCATGTAGCCTGATCAGCCTCCAGGTAACTACTTAACTACGATTGGACTTAGATATTGAACATAAGTTTCCTCCCATCATTTTCCTAATTGGCTTACTCCACTTAGATGTAATCAAAGTCACATTATGATAATGGAATCGTAAACAATACTTAGTCTAACTTGAAGGCACTGTTTACGGAATATCAAATCAAGAGTTGCTCTGTATTCATACCGCTAATACTCACGTCGTTTCGAAATTTATTATCGACGACGACGAATACCTACATGTCGACAATCTCATGGGCCAAGCCCAAATACTTAATTTAACATAACATAACATAAACTCACGCCTTTATCCCCGAAAGGGTAGGCAGAGGTGCTAGCACCCACATTTCGCCAGTTTATGTTTAGGTCCCAATGTAATAGGTAGGTGGCGAGCCTATTGCCATTAACCGGGCACTTATAAGCCTGCGATAAATACACACATAACTTCGAAAAGCATCGAAAAGTCATTGGTGTGTGCCATGGTAACCTGGGATCGAACCCGAGACATCGTCTCAGCAGTCCATTACCCATACCACTTATTTTGTTTTATTATATATACTTAATAGTAAATACTTAATTTGTTTTTCTTTTTCTACCTTCACGAGATACTCGTCATGGGGGATGGTGATATCAACTATTATTGCACAGCGCTCTAATCGATCTATTATCACTATATCAGGTTTATTGTCAACAATAGTCCTATCAGTGATAATAGATCGATCCCAGTACAACGTGATATGCCCATTTTCGAGAACGGGGTCGGGCACATACCTGTTAATACGGTACCTCTGATTCCACAAGGCTATTATTATTATTATATTTATCTCACTATAATTGATTCTTATTCTCAATAGCTAGCAGACAATAAGACTTAAGTCAGGAGTGTGTTCTGTCAAGTGGTCAATCATTTCCCCCTTTCATTCCTCACTAACCTATACCAAAATAATGGTCGCGACATCGCACACAACAAATGTCAGGGGCCTGCTGCGATTGATCTTGTTCATTCAATAAATTAGATAATCGGTTCCAATGTGTACGCTTCTGGTTTCCGAGCGGCCATGTTGGCATAGTATTGAGATGTTTTGCTTTAGTTAACTCGGTGGTAGAGGAAAGTTTTTTTTAATATATATATTGGGGGATGGAGGAGGGCCCACCACTCAGCCGCGGTTCAACACTCCAACAATATATATTGGAATGTCAAACCGCTCTCTTCAAAGCAAGTAAAAGAAGCGAAAGAAGGGAAATTCGTAATGAGACCCTGCACAAGTCCGTCTGGCTAGCCTGGTAACTGTAGGCTAAAGCTTTCCTACATTGGAATAGGCTTATGCCCAGCTATAGACTGCGATAGGCTGGTTAATTGATTTATTTTTTCGTTCACAATTACAAGTACCTATAATTACAATTAAAATTACTTAAGTGTGTCCGTCTCCATAATATCCCATCTTAAGGGTAGGTATAATAACAATAAAATCATCAAACTTACAGCAACCATCAGCCCTGCAACAAATCCAGCCGTGTCATACAGCGGGCACACTCCTCTCCCCGGGGGGCAGTACATCCTCAGGTCTGGTAAAGGTCCTGGCGGTCGCTCCACACGTTGCCAGCCTTCGTTTTCCACCTCACTCATAGTTCGAGGAATTGCGAAGAAGTACTCTGTATCAACGAGCGCGTCAGACCATCCGAATTTGACTGAAATGTGGAAAAGTTAGTTAGAGATTTTATGAGAAAGTATATTGGGGGAGGGATGTGTACCCACTAAGCGTGTGTGAGACACGTTTAAACAACCAAAACAAACTCTAAGTGCCAATAAGGAAAAAGTAAATGTGTAGACGTTTATAGTACGAAGTAGATAATAGTAAGCAATTTTAAAAATTATTGTAAAATCGTTCATTGTGTCCGACAGTTCGTAGGATTGTCGGTAGATGGTTCCAACGTCCCCCCTAAGAAAGGGAGAATTTAAAGCTTTAGACGGGTCTAGTACCTCAGGTGGTTAAATTGTACTCGCTGTAAGAGACTGGACGCGGTTCAAGTCCCCGTCTAGACATTCGCTTTTTCCTACTTTTAAGTAATTTGTAGGTCACTGTAGTACCATTATAATAGTTCATTAAAATGTACAATTTTATTATTTCTTACGTACCTCGCAGACCATCGTATTGGATACCTGAAATAATATAAAAATGAATACAATTAGTTTGGTCTAGGCTATTAGACAGAGATAGAAAATTCGATACAATTTGACACAAATCTTCAACCTTCATCGAATGATTTGATTGGCCGCTTGATTCGTCGCAACTCGTTAAGGACCTTTGCGGATCCTTATCTTCTGAGGTATACCCGTGAATAATTTTAAACTGGCCAGTTACATTGTGTTCATACATACATATATATGTTCACGGCAGTAAACCCCGAAGGGGTAGGCAGAGGTGTATTAAACACCCACATTTTACCAACTATGATTTTCGGTCCCACGTAATAGGAGGCGAGCCTATATTGCCGCCTGGGTATGCCGAGACTTCATAACCAAAAATATTGCACCTAAATAAATTTGGAAAAAAAATGTTGACACGATTCCTTGCTATGTGGTGAAAATGGCAAGGAAATTAATTACGTGCTTAGCCGCACAAGCACTACCTCTACCAATTAAGATCTTGGAGAGATATTGTCCAAGACGGATCAGGACAGGATCCAGGTCAGATCTTAGTGCCATGACAATGGTTGACAATTAGTAGAATCAAGGCCCATAATAATGTGAATGGAACAAACTACATGTGGAAGGCATGCGATCGGGAACAATGTCACTCATTGCGAGAGGCCCATGCCTCACCTATATCCAATAGTGAACTGCAATAAACTAATCAATATATACATAGTAGTATAAAATAAAGTCGCGTTCTCTGTCCCTATTATCCCTATGTATGCTTAAATCTTTAAAACTACGCAACGGATTATGATGCGGGTTTTTTAATAGATAGAGTGATTGAAGAGGAAGGTTTATATGAATATAACATCATGCTACAACCAACTGGTGCGGAGCAGAAGTGAAAAATGTTGCAAAAACGGAGTGATGCAGACGAAATTGCGCGGGTCAGTAGTAAAACAATAAATTATTGATTTATTGACACTCGATCGAACCTGTATATAGTTTTCTTTAATTTGACAGCTTTAAAATGTAGCTTGCGTGAAGAAACTGTTACTTATTACTAAAACATAACATAACACAAACTCACGCCTATATCCTCGAAGGGGTAGGCAGAGGTGCCAGCTCCCACAGTTTATGTTCAGGTCCCAATGTAATAGGTGGCGAGCCTATTGCCATAACCGGACACTTATATGTATCTTTATTTATATAATTTATATATTTAATATAATTTTAATATTTCTATAAATTTGGATTGGAACAGTTACTATGCAATTGTGTTCATACATACATACATACATAAATGCTCACGCCCGTAATCCCCGAATGGGTAGGCAGAAGTGTATTGAACACCCACATACTCTAGGGCCTCTACATTCGTTACCATTCAGACTGACTCTAATCAGATGCACATACAGGATCCCGATTCTACTAATTGTTATAGAATAGCATAGTGACACCACTGAGATTACGAAAACTGCCATGGAATTTTCGACTCTATTTACATCAGCCTAAAGAACTAGATTGGAAAAACTAATTATAATTTAATAATCTCCACTTACCAGTCGCCAAAGTAACAAATGATAATATAACAACGATTTTCTCCATTTTTCAAAGTTAAAAACAACTGCGTAAACTCTGTTTCATGTTCGTCTGTTAGCGAATGAGTTTGTATTGAAACTAATGTACTGTGGGCTTCAATAGGATGTGTTATACGAGATTATGTGTGTAACAAACGACAAACAGAAGGTCAACTTGATCGCAGGCGCTTCACAGAAAATATCGAGAATACCGACTCAGTTGGGTCGGCTTTCATTTTAAATACGAAATGACTTCAAAAAAATAAAATAAGGTTCGTATTTCAGAACGATACTTAGTCCAGAATCTCGATTAAATAAAATAGAATAAGGTACAATATTCCAGATACTATATTCCAGAACCACAAAGAACTAGAACAGAGAATACTATATTCCAGAACGATACTTAGACCTGAATCTCAATAAAAAAAAATAGAATAAGGTCCGTATTCCAGAACGATACTTAGTCCTGAATCTCAATTTAAAACTAGATCTGACAAATTGTATTCTTGATGACAGTTCTTATGTCAATGTAAGAGTCGATTCGCAACTGAACGTTGTTCCGTAAATACAGGCCCCATGGTAGCCCCAAACGTAACAATGTGCTTGTGCAAATTTAGGCTTGTACAAATATATTGCAAATTTACACATATTGAGAACTCACTTGTACTTTTCCACAGTATTTTTATTTTTATTTTTTTAATAGACCTGACCGGTTTCGCCTTACGGCATCCTCAAAGGTCAAAGGCCGTAAGGCGAAACCGGTTAGGTCTATTAAAAAATAAAAATACTGTGGAAAAGTACAAGTGACTTCTCAATATGTGTAACAACAAATTCCACCAAGTGCCATCAATAAACAGTATAAATAGTATTGCAAATTTCATTGACGTGTAGGCTTTTACATTTTGTAAAGGTTTGCACAATTATACTTGAAGGTGTCATCATTCTCTGAACCTTTTCCCAACTCAGTTGGGGTCGGCTTTTCAGTTTTACTTGTAGTAGTACTTGAAGGTGTATGGCTATTATGACCAGACAGGCCTCATCATTCATATTGGCCTAGTCTGATACTACCTGTACCACCGAAGACCTCTGTTGAGAAACGGAAAACGCTAATGTACTACTATAGCCAAGTATTGGCTGGACAAAATTAAAAAAAAAAATACTAGATATTTCTTCTTCTTTCGTGTCAACAATCCACCAATGTTTAGACCACTCCAGAATAAAACCTGGCCATATCGACTGTACCGTTAGTGGCTTCATTCAGGTGGTCTTTAGTGCAGGCGGCAGGGCATAAGGAGCACGAAACTAAGTGCTAAATTAATAACTAGATTGTTAATTTATATAAACATGTGCCAGATTTACTCGAAGAAGAAGTGCCTCCGTGGCTCAGTGGGCGTAGTACGCGCCGAGTGTGCACGAGGGTATGGGTTCGATCTCCACACAGGACAAAAATTTATGTGATCCACAAATAGTTGTAATGAGTCTGGGTGTACTTTGTGTCCGTTAGTTGTATGTTTGTAAAGTCCCCCGCGGCAGTCTAATGGTATGGGTGATGGACTGCTGAGACTAGGACTCGATCCCAGGTTTTACCAAGGCACACACCAATGACTTTGCGATGTTTTTCGAAGTTATGTATGTATTTATAGCAAGTTTATAAGTGCCCGGTTAGTGACAAATAGGCTCTCCACCTATTACATTGGGACCTAAATATAAACTGGCGAAATGTGGGTGCTAGCACCTCTGCTTACCCTTTCGGGGATATAGGAGTGAGTTTATGTTATGTTATGTTTATTCGTATGAGTTAACCTTCTGCGAAAATGTATGTAGTGGTAGTTTGATTGTCGCGACATCCGGTGCGGTAAGTACCTCGATATAAGTTTCGAAGTAGTAGAGTGAACATTGAGCATGCACGCTAAAGACGACGACGGACAGTCAGTGTACCTAATGTAATTTCTCTATTAAAGCATTCAACTCTGTTTTAGCGACTGTCATAGACGTTCGTATGACAATCACGACCGACGACTTAATCAGACCAGATCAGTATAAATAGCCATATTCATGCATACAAATATTTGCACTGAGCGGGGATTGAACCCGCGACGCCTGCGTAGCAATCGCGGTCACTACCTGCCACCCTACTGAGATTGTCAGTTTGGTGCCCGCCGGACCACCAGTACCATTAGACTGTACCATTGTTTGAAAAACAAAAATAATTTGTCAAACTCATGAATCACAATAGCTATCTGTTATGTATGTATGTGTATGTGTGCGTGTGCCTACGCATCTATAAGGTGTAATGAATAAAAGTCAGTGCGTTACTAGCAAGCAGTGGTTTCACTTGCCTATCCCGCATACTTAACATTGGCGACGAGTACCTACCCCCTTTTTTAAATAAAAGTAAAATGTCCGGCTCGGGTTTCGGTATTTTAACTACGTTCGACCACAATGTGCAGTCTTGGGAGACATACAGGTGTCGCATTAAGCAGTGGTTCGTGGCTAACGATGTTACCGAGACCAGCGATCCGACGGGAACGAAGCGGCGGGCTGTCTTGCTGAGCGCACTCACGGATGGCACGCATAAGTTGGTGGCAGATCTCGCGTTGCCAAAGCAACTGCAGGACGTCCCCTACGATGACATACTGAAGCTGTTGGATGATCATTTTACGCCGAAGCGATGTGGATTCGGCGAGCGTTACAAGTTCTACGCGGCCATGCAACAAGAGTTGGAGACGTATGCACAATGGGCCGCTAGGTTACGCGGGCTGACTGCGCACTGCGGGTTCTCCAACGTCGAAGAAGCGCTGCGAGACAGGTTTGTCATGGGCATGTTGTCCGGACCTGACAGAGAGAAACTTTTCGGCAAAGAGCTCACGGAATTGACTCTAAACAAGGCGGTGCAGATGGCAGAAAACCTGCAGAGCGCGCGGGCGGGGGCGGCTGCCGCGGCGGCGGCGGGGCACGCCTCACCGCACGATCAGCTGTTCAAGATTACGCGGTCGGCGACGGCTACACCGTGGAATCGAGAAGCGACAGTGAATTTGGATACGAAGGGGGACAAGAAGCAGTGTCAAGTGTGCGGCTATCACAATCACGAAACATCCCAGTGTCGGTTTACAAAGCACAAATGTAGGAAATGTGGTGCTACGGGACATTTGCGCAGGATGTGTAATAAAATAAATTATGTTAAGTCGGGAGCTATGGATGAGAGCGATGATGACGGTAAGTGTTTTAATATTCGTTCACGTAAAGGGGAACCAATGACCGAAACCGTGTTAGTGGCGGGGATCGCTTTAAAATTCGAAATAGATAGTGGCTCGGCTGTTACGGCCATATCGGAGAAGACCTACAAGGAGTCTTTAAGCAATGTACCGTTGTCGGCGACCAATAAAAGATTATTCTCATATACCGGTGAGAAAATAGTCTGTTTGGGGGTACTACAGGTAGATGTACGTTACGAAAACATATCGCGCTTGCTTTGTGTGTATGTTGTGCGAGACGGGGGGCCGCCGATTCTTGGTCGTGATTTTATAGCGAAATTCAAATTAGAATTATTACCCATACAATACTGTAAACAAATAGATGAAAGTGATTTGTTGACTTCGTTACGTAAGCGTTATCCTTCGGTGTTTTCGGATGTTTTGGGGCTATTTAATAAATTCAAAGTTAAATTACAATTAAAAAAAGATGCAAAACCAATTTTTTTTAGAGCCCGGCCCATGGCGTTTGCTTTGAAGAGTAAAGTTGACTCAGAGTTAGATCGGTTAGTTAAGTTAGGAGTACTCGTACCGGTTGATCACTCGCGGTATGCGTCACCGATCGTGCCGGTGTTAAAACAAAATGGGTCTGTACGTATATGTGCCGATTATTCTACGGGTGTAAACAAACAGTTAGTTATCGACCAGTATCCCTTGCCGACAGTATCGGAACTTTTTGCTAAACTGTATGGGGGTCAGCAGTTCACTAAGTTAGACTTGTCAAATGCCTATAATCAGTTCATGTTAGATGATGAATCGCAGGAAATAACGTGCATAAACACGCACAGGGGGGTATTTAAGCAAACTCGTCTTTGCTTTGGAATTGCAAGCGCCCCAGCTGTGTTCCAGCGCGCCATGGAGGGCGTGCTGGCTGGCGTGCCCGGCACCCTCTGTATGCTTGATGATATTTTGGTCACCGGGAAAAGTAGATCGGAGCACCTACATAGATTACATCAGGTAATGATAAAATTACAAGACGCGGGACTCACCTTACAAAAAGAGAAGTGTGAATTTTTCAAAGACGAGGTTAATTACCTCGGCTATGTTATAAATAAAGACGGGCTGCATAAGTCACCACAGAAAATCAAAGCGATGGTGGAAGCCCCGGTGCCTACTAACGTTAGTCAATTACAGTCATTTTTGGGGTTGGTTAATTATTATAGACAATTTGTTCCCCACGCGTCTTCAATTTTAAGTCCCTTGTACGAGTTATTAAAAAAAGGTAACAAGTGGTGTTGGACGCGGGATCATGACGAAGCGTTCACCGCTATAAAAAAATGTCTAGCTTCAGAGCAAGTGCTGGCGCATTTTAATTCGGACGCGACTATCGTGTTGACGGTTGATGCGTCACCGTCTGGTCTTTCGGCAATATTATCTCAAAAAGAGGCCGATGGGTCGGAACGACCGATATCCTTTGCGTCTCGTACGCTGAATTCTGCTGAGAAACGATACTCTCAGATACAGAAGGAGGCGACCGCGATCATATTTGGTGTGAGACGTTTCCATCAATATTTATATGGCAGGTCGTATCCATTCATTTTGCGTACAGATCATAAGCCATTATTATCGATTTTCGGACCGCAGCGTGGCATACCTGAAGTTTCGGCAAACAGATTACAGAGATATGCATTATTTTTAAGCGGATACAATTATAAAATTGAATACGTGCGTAGCGCTGATAACAGTGCTGATTTCTTATCTCGTGCCTGTTTGCCGGAGGTGGGGGCGCGGGTCGAAGATGCGGCCATACCGGATCTCGATCGGGCGTCATACATTAATTTCGTGGTGGATGGTAGTCTCCCAGTAACGATAAAGGAATTACGCGAGGCGACGGATACAGATGTAACATTACGTAACGTGGTGCATCATGTGTTGAATGGGTGGCCGAAAAAAATATCTGATATTCGTATGAAACCATACCATTCGTGTAGGACACAGCTGTCATATGAAAATGGCTGTGTGATGAGAGGGCACAAAGTTGTGATTCCGGATAAATTACGTGATACAATCTTAACGGAATTGCATCAGTCTCATTTAGGTATTGTGAAGACTAAGGCGGAAGCCCGGTCACGATTCTGGTTTCCAGGGATAGACGCGGCTTTAGAGCGTTTGATAGGGTCGTGTGACGTATGCATACAAATGCGGCCGGCACCGGCGCGGGCGCCGATTGCCCACTGGGAATACCCCCCAACGCCATTTTATCGCGTTCATATAGATTTTTTGGGACCTATTCACGGGCACACCTTTTTAGTCGTAGTTGATGCTCACACCAAGTGGGTGGAGGTTTATAATATGAAGTCCGGTACATCAACTGCGGCGACGATTGAAAGATTGTGCGAGTTTATTTCGAGATTTGGTATTCCGCATACGTTGGTCAGCGACAACGGTACAGCGTTTACATCTAATGACTTTGAGGCTTTTTGTAGAATGAACGGAATTAGTCACGTGACGTCACCGACTTACTGTCCAGCTAGCAACGGACAGGCGGAGAGTTACGTCAAAATAGTAAAAAGGGGTATTAAAGCAAGCTTGCTCAATAAGGACGCACGAAGTTTAAATAAAAATCTCTTAAAGTATTTATTTCATTATAGGAATTCCGTTCACTCAGTAACCGGGGTCACCCCAGCCGAGATGGTTTACGGCCGAAAGCTTAGAACGCGTTTAGATTTACTTAAAACCGAATTACCATCGCCTTCATCCACTGCTCTGGCTAATGTGGTTCACCATAAGCAGTGTTCGCAAAATAAGTCAGGTGGACTGAATAGACAACAGTTTACCAACGGTGATACGATACATTATAAACATTATACACTCAATGGTAAATTCGCCTGGCGCAAAGGTGTCGTGATTAAAAAGATCGGCAAAGTTGTATATTTAATTAAAGACATTGTAACTTCGGCCACTGTAAAAAAACACAAGAACCATATTATACTGTATAAGGGGCAGGATTGTGTTGATAACGTAAGCGTTGATATAGGCCAAGAGGAACTAAGTGGTACCGCACCAGTCACGCAGGCGTCGGAAGGAGTACACCCAGACACGGGTGCCAACAGGCCACTTTCCCCAGAGGCTGAAGGTAGCTCCGCACGGGTAAGAGCAGCAACCCCACCACCAATTGCTTCAGCAGAGAGTTCACAGCCTTCATCATCTGCCAATTCGGGGGAGGAAGAGGAGTTCCAGGAAGCCTTGCTTGGCTCTCCTAGTGCTGCCGGCGTTGATGAAGTACCACTACCACAGCAGAAAGCCCAGGTAGCCTCGCCCAGCTCGACTGGTGCTGCGAGTACTGATGAGACATCATTGCAACAACAGGCTCCTGAACCGATGACTGCAATGCGGTCTAGACGCGATCGACCTAAAGTCAATTACAGGTCGTTCTTTTAGTAATTAAGTAGTCCGTAGCTTAGTTGTTAAGTATTAATATATACTTCTAAGCTAAGGGGAGGAATGTTATGTATGTATGTGTATGTGTGCGTGTGCCTACGCATCTATAAGGTGTAATGAATAAAAGTCAGTGCGTTACTAGCAAGCAGTGGTTTCACTTGCCTATCCCGCATACTTAACACTATCTAAGTATAGCTATATATATACACTCTGATTTTGTAGTCGTTTTGAAAAAAATGATTTTAGGCATATTTTTTATTTTTATTTTAGGCATTTAGTGCTACACGTTTGCTATGGAAACTATTGCAAATATGTAGCACGTATCATGTTTTTTCGTAATAATAAGAAGATAGATTATAAGAAGGCTTTCGATTCCGTGCCACATACGTGGCTTTTGAGGGTGCTGGAGTTGTATAAAGTTAATGCAACTCTATGCACCTTCTTAAGGTCATGTATGAGGCAATGGAGGACAGTTCTTTTCTATCCAGGATGCCGTCGGGCTTTGGGGAGTGGCGAGCCGATAACAATAGAGCGGGGCATTTTTCAGGGGGACAGTTTGAGTCCACTTTGGTTCTGCTTAGCGCTGAACCCACTTAGTACTTTACTAGTGAGTTCAGGGTTAGGTTATAGGTTACGAAGAGAGGGTCAGATGGTATCCCACCTGCTTTACATGGATGATTTAAAATTATTTGCCCACACTGGTCCTCAACTAATGGCTTTACTGAAGGTAACCGAAACCTTTAGTAATTCTATTAAGATGGGGTTTGGCGTGGACAAATGTGCAGTCATTCATGTAAAGCGAGGACGGGTGGTGGAGTCAGAAGGTATACAACTTTCTGAGTCCACTTTCCTGAGATCACTCCTCGTAACTGAGACCTATAAGTACTTGGGTATGTCACAGGCGTTATGCATCAATGAGGCTGGCGTGAAACAAATGTTGCAGGAGCGTTTCTTTGGCCGCCTGAAAAAAGTACTTAACAGTCTTTTATCAGGTGGTAACAAGGTGCGTGCCTGTAATAGTTGGGTCATGCCCCTCTTGGTGTACTCCTTTGGCATACTCAAGTGGACTCAAACTGAACTCGATGCCATCGACAGAAGAGTCCGGACTCAGTTGACTGCATTTCGAATGCATCATCCACGTTCATCTGTCATGAGATTGTACATCCCGCGAAAATGTGGGGGTCGAGGATTTTTAAGTGCTAAGACCCTTCATAATCGCGAGGTGTGCAATCTCAGAGACTATTTTCTTAGATCCAAGGTGGATATGCATCGAGATGTAGTCAACGTAGATACTGGGCTCACCCCGCTCGGCTTGGCCAAGCTGAACTGGCGCAGGCCTATAGTAGTTGGTGCTGACGACCGCAGGGAGATATGGCAGAGCAAGGAGTTACATGGTAGGTTTTATCGGGCCCTCCACAGGCCCGAAGTAGACCTACTGGCATCCGTATCCTGGCTACGTTTCAGTGACCTTTTTGGGGAAACTGAAGGTTTTGTCTGTGCAATTGCAGACGAAGTTATCAAGACGAATAATTACCGGAAGTATATCATGAGGGATGGCACAGTCGACATATGTCGAGCGTGCCACCAACCTGGTGAATCCCTCAGGCATATTACTTCCGGTTGTTCTCGTCTTGCTAACGGTGAGTACTTGCACAGACATAATCAAGTAGCCAGGATAATCCACCAACGGCTTGCTCTGAAATATAACCTTGTGGAAGTTGAGGTACCATACTATAGATATGTTCCTGAGCCAGTTCTGGAAAATAGTCATATCACATTGTACTGGGATCGATCTATCATCACTGATAGGACTGTTGTAGCCAACAAGCCTGACATTGTGGTGATAGACCGATCCGAGCGCCGAGCATTGATTGTTGATGTTACCATTCCTCATGACGAGAATCTCGTGAAAGCTGAGAAAGATAAACAGGTTAAGTACTTGGACTTAGCTCGCGAGATTGTCGACATGTGGGGTGTTGACTCAGCAATCATTGTGCCGATAGTCGTGTCAGTCAATGGACTGATAGCGAAGAGCCTCGATGAACACCTAAAGAGGCTCGGGTTAGACGGTTGGGTCAAGGGCCAGATGCAGAAGGCTGTGCTACTAGATACGGCGCGCATCGTGAGGAGGTTCCTTTCTCTGGAGCCCTAACCACCGGTAGCTTGGTCCCTGTATCCGATACCGGTGGCACTCTGTTTTTTTATATTTTTAAATGTGTATATTTTTTTTATTTGTTGTATGATATTTATATTTAAAAATGTAAAAAAACATGAAAAGATGCGAATAAAGTGAAATAATAATAAAGCCTTTATTTCCGAAAATGTTTACATTCTTACATATTTAATCTTAGTGATTTTTTAGATAAGTAGAAACAATATAAAGATAACTTAACAAGGAAAAATTTAACATTAAAAAAACTAAGACTATGTTTAATTATAAAATATCTCTTAATTCGGTGTGCCTTACAGCATAGGCCTCCTCCAACTCTCTCCATTGTATATTGTATTCTGTCTGTCGCTAATCTAAATAAAAAAAAAAAAAATGACCTTAGGACCACTTTGGATGTTTTTTCGTAACTAATATAAAATAAAAACACCTTATTTATTTGGTTTAGTGAAAAGTAATAACAGATAATAGACATATTATATCATGTTATCATACCGAAGGACAACTAAGTATTCTGTGACCACGTTACTAATTTTTGAAGTGGTGGGAATTGCTCCGCTTTATCCTATACACCTGAGATTCTTAGAGCGCCTTTGAACACACAATCCATGTGGCATCGCACTGGGAATGCAGAATTTAGGAGAGGAGATACCATCGATTCGAGAGAAGAAGAAAGTTACCGGGTCCGACGGCTTAACGTGCTCTCTAAGGCACAACCAGACCAGTGCAAATAGCCATATTCATGCATACAAATATTTGCACTTAGCGGGGATCTTCATGCCTAGCAGTCTCGTTCACTACCGCCATGCCACAGAGTCACGGTAATAGGTCATCTATTATGTGGGACTATGGCGAAAGAATCATGAGTCGAGAGTTCAAAGTCCTCTGTATGCTATATTGCTATTTAATATTTACGAAGCATTGTCAGTCTGGACATTTAACTTTGTATAGTATAACATCTAAATAACAATCAGCTTATATCTGCCGGAAAAGTTGAGAATAAATAGGCATAAACGACTTGCTGTTTGGGTCCATTGTGTCGCTTCACGCAAAGTAAAGTTAGAAGATTTGTATAATTTTGTTGTATGCCACCGGAGCTGTTAATAGGTGTTTGGGGTTCATCGATACTTAATGTTTAGGGAGTCGGTTTCACTATCGAGAGGTCCGGGATTCGAATCCTGGTTATTACAATTGCCTTACCTGGTGATTAACCTAACATAACATAAAATCACGCCTATATCTCCGAAGGGATAGGCAGAGGTGCTGGCACCCACATAGCGATAAATACACACATAACTTCGAAAATCATAGAAAAACCTGGGACTCACTTCCACTTACTTGACAATGTAAAGTTGTGATGTTCCTGCTGGCTGGATATAAAGAATAGTCTTATATCATAATAGATAGAGAGGAAAAATAACCTTTCATGTCAATACGTGTCCATATAATCACAAAATGAAGTAATGAAAATGAGGTGGGTACTCGACAGAAGATGATATCCTTATTGTAAAAGATCATTACATTTTAATATTATTCTTCTGTCAATGTCAAAGTCATAAATATGCGACAGTCACAATGTAAAATCTTTCAAAATAACACTGAAACAAATGTTTTGCTGAAAAGGCCCTGAAATATAATGATATACATGAATAATTCGACATAATAATGGATTTAGATGAAGCCATTACGGTAACTAAATTGGACGTAAAGTTCGAGGGTGAAGGGTGTTACCTATTAATAGGTTGGCAGTTAGATTCATTTGAATTGTATCTGTTCAATAAAGACAAACTTTGGAAGGGCCGATTTTCGCCAAATAGATTAGCAGGATTCAGTAGAAACTTACAATTACCTGAAGTTGAATATTACGAATCCATTAAAAAATGTCTTTCACAAGCCAGAGAAAACTACAGTTATGAATTAAAGAGCGGTTTCTTCTACTGGAAGAGGAGAATAAAAGACGGTCTGGTTATGGAAGGATTTTTGCCCATGGAATTAGACGATGCGCCAAATAAATCGCAGCCCAATCTGATAGAAGTCTTGGTAGCCCTAAACGCTCATTTGAAAGAAAAAGTTAATGATTTGAAATATAAATTTGAAACTATAAAATCAGATTACCAAAAGTGCCTAAAGGATACTGAAGAATTTCTGAATCTTAAAATTGAAATGGAGAAGGCACTGTGTGATAAATTTTTAAGTTTACTTAACGTGAAGAAAGGAACTGTCAATGCTTTACGTCTGAACCAGCCCTTGAAAGAAAAAGAAGAATTCAAACCAAAGGCTGTAGTGGATAATAACCCAGTTTATGTACCTCGTGCTTAGTCCCAAAACAAATATAATTACAACGTAGAATCACAATAAATGTTGTCTAAATGTATTGTTGCTTTTCTACTGTTAGAGCTCGACATTCCATGATATTTTAGACGACCAAGCCTTCTAGATCATATTTCTAGTAATGATCGTAATTTTCAGAAATATTTTGTAACTTACATTGCCTTAGGAAAATATATCAGAATATATTGTAATAATCTAAATGAGATTACATTAGTATCATTATTTAGTTCCAATATGGAATTGTGGAACTAATAAATCATTAATCTCAGTAGGGACCACATCCGGAAAATAATGGGATCGTTTACTGGCCATTACAGTTATTGCACAGACGAGGTTTTTTAAACAAGTCTATAGTGCCTACAATATAGATTCTAGCAATCTACGATCGTCAAATAAAATCTGAGGCGCCATGCAGGCGTTGTGATTTTAACTGCCAAGAATTGGCTTGCGGCCCGTTTGTAAAGCTACTCTAAGAAATTACGAATCTGGCCACAGTATTTTATAGGTGTATATAAATAGTCACGTCTCTTTCCCATTGGGCTAGGTGGAGGCAATGTTTTTCACTTCGTATGATTCTGGGGTATTGATTTTCATAAGGCGAAATCCATAAGGAGACAACCCTACTCGAACCAACTAAATTCCAGGTTGATCCTGATTCTGGTAACCACTTCATTCAATTCCCCAGATCCGCTTTCGAAAGTCAACTATTAACAATTATAACATGGCAGATTTGGTTCCCTATTTTTTGGTTGAGGCCTACTCCGATCGGGGTGTCAAGGGGTGTCAAGGTGTAGGTACTTTCTAGGACACATCCACGCGGGCGGTGCCGAGGGCAAAGGGACAGCTAGTATTACTAGTATATTGATAAAACTCATAAAATTTTAGCGACTGTATTGAGTTAGCACAAATATGAACCTTCATAGTTTCCTTGTTGTGTTAAAAAGTCAATCGTCGTGCTTCGAATAAAAAAAAACTATTGAATATTAATCGCGCTCTATTCTTTTCATTAATTGTATGGCGAATTTTCCTTTCAATGAAGGTACTGAATAGTTACTTAACTATGCTACCACAAGTGTTGCAAGAATGTCAGTTCTATGAGTCAATATCGTTATGCGATAATATACTTTACTTTAACACAAATTACGCACAAAAACTCTTCGACAAAGTTATTTTACAATTCATTTTCGATCATAATGCTTTGTAATAAAAGCGAATTCCCACTTTTTCAACTGTATTAGAAAGATTAAAAAAAACTTGAGTAATAGTTGATACGGTTGGGTTCCTTATATCCGGTATTTAGTTGCCTTTGAAAATTACCCGTGAGCCATGGAGGGTTTTTAAATTGACTAACATTATGGAAATGGTTCTTTTTAAAATGCGTTGTCCTAGTTACAATATTTCGTTGCCGTGTTACAAAAAACTTCATCAGTAGGAAGAGGGAAACACGTGGGCCGGTAAGGAATTCCAAGGCTAAATGGCATGGAATCTTTTAGTGAAAGGCTTGCCAAACATATGGTGTTAATGCACTGATAAGATGATGATACGCAGAAAATTGCTGTTGCCCGAGGCTACACCCGGGTGAAATCACCATTGGTGTTACTACAGACTGTGCTATAGACAGGACTACAGTCCCGGGTCCTTCAAGCGGGGCGTGAAAAAGCATCTGATGAGGCTGTCAAGCTGAGCGCCACATTGTAACACTGTACGTGTTTGCAATGGTGACCCTCTTTCTTGAGACTTTGCCTTCAGCTTAACATCAGGCGAGATGAAGTCAAATTGACGTGCCATAAATAAAAATTAAGTAATATATCCCTGTAGCAAATTTCAGTCAGATACGTTCAGCCATTAGAGCCTGATTAAAAAAGTCTTCAAAAAGTTTTATATTTTATAATATTACTAGATCTAGACCCGTGGCTCCGCCTGCGTGGATGTCGATTATTGCGCAGTGCAATATAGCCTATGTTACTCAGGGTGAATGTAGCATTCCAACGGTGAACGAATTATTGAAATCGGCACATTAGTTTTTGAGTTTATTCATTACAAACATAGACACACACAAAAACGATTTGGGTACTGTAGACGTACATACTACCACAGAGCAGTGTCAACTTAAGCCCTAGGTCTTCCCACTGGCAACACAAAACCTCTTCAATTAGTTCTGGCTACCCTACTCACCACCAGGAACACAGCACAAGGTCTATAAGCAAAGTAGGAAGAAGAAAGAAGTAAGAAAACATGCTTCATTTGGCCTTTTACAGCACAAACATATAATTGTCAGCTGAACATAAGTGAAAAAAATACAATAATCATCATTATCTGAACCTTTTCCCAACTCAGTTGGGGTCGGCTTTCCAGTCTAACTATGATGCGGCAGAACTTCGATATTTTTCCGTGAAGCGACTGCCATCTGACCTCCACAATCAATGGTCCAATGACCAATGGCGATATCGAAGTTCCAAGTTAGACTGGTTGGACTTTTGAGGGCTCCAACTACCCGTAACGACTGCCATAGATATTTGTATGGCAACCGGGACCGACGGCTTAACGTGCTCTCCGAGGCAAACAATACAATAATAATTATATTAAATAGTATTAGGCGGAGTAATGCGGATTCTAGCAAGTTGACATGCAATATTTTAGTTGAGTCACTCGCAGCGGGAATGTCCACCATGACTTAAGTAAGTACCATTCATAGCTCATTTAGCACAAGGTCTGCATGGCAACAACACGTGCGTGCCCAAACTACACGGATGTTACGCTTTGTTTGGCAATCGTATCGTAAGCACTTACTTTTTACTACAAGGTTACCGATGATTTAAATGGCAACTTAAGGTAGCTATTGACGATACGTCCAACGAGCCAAACGGAGTGGAGGTCTTCCAAAATCGTTTCGTGAATGTGATGAATGTATGCCAATGAAATAGACGTCTTCCAGCTTTGGTTTTCAAATTACGAATAACAATCGTCACTTACATACATGCTCATGTCAATGAATTCTTATAATACGATATAGATGCAGGCGTTACCTGGCGGAAATCCATTACAAAGGGTTTATATTGGGGGAGGGAGGATTTGGCCCACCGCTCACCCGCGGTTCAACACTCCAACAATATATATTGGAATGTCAAACCACCCACTTCAAAGTAAGAAAAACAAAATCTTACCAGAGAGTGATGTTTTACCATTGCAGTATTCCGCTAATGCGAAGGACTTAAACTTCGACACGTGTTTCGCCTCTACACGAGGCATCTTCAGGAGCGCAGGAGCGAATGAGCGAATTCTTATAATATTATGTAGAATGTAAAACGGGGTGAATAGGGATCCAAGGGTGAATAGGGATTAAATGGTCAGCTAAATTCTGTACTTATTTTCTTTCAACCGTAATTTTGGACTAGTTCATTGTAATAACAGAATCATCAAATATCTGATAAGAGGCTTATTTGAGATCTAGTAAAAGAAATTATGTAAAATATTCCATTGACCATTTTGTCCCTATTCACCCTTGCATCCCTATTCACCCCGTTATACCGGTACCTATCATATTTAATACTCTTATACCTCTTATTATTATTACAGTAATAATTTAATTCTTTTATGCATTAATTTCAATTAAGTGTATAATAATATTATATTTACTCAACACGGAAAAACAAAAAGTATGCGATCGTGTTTTTTTTTTGGCGGTAATAATATACCATAGAAAATATTAAAGAGTATTTTATGTGGCCTCGTGTCAATAGTGATATTGCACATTGAGGCTTACCGACTTGATAGAAGCTAACACTAGTTACCTACCTACTTGTAAATTGAATACAAGTAACATTTAAGCAAACTAAAGCTCTTTAGAAATTGTTTTCACAACAATAGTGTGGATCTAATCGAAGAGTCGATTGAATTCAATCGATTACTTACTGCGTTTTACCAATCGATTATTACATAGTATGTCTTTTAAATGTCAGTTCCGTAGGCACTGTTACAAAATCGAAAGTAACAAATTGCCGGAGATAGTGTACCTACCTACTTATTCGAAGCTCAGTACCTAGTATTATTTATTCCATGACTCGGTAAACAATAGAATTTCAGTCGCGGCATATATCTTGAACCCAAAATGTGCTCTATAGGTGCAGTACGCGTTTTTGGGTGGGCGTAAGGATAGTAGACGCTAGACGCTGCTACGGGTCGGTGGGCGAGCTCTGATCCACCTATCATAGTTTATATCAGACCTTAGGTTCAAGATATGTTTATTATTATTGCTTATGTAAAACACACTAGCAGCTATTGAGCTGATGCATATGTGTCTTGTGATCTGGAGATTTTGTCGAGTCGGTTTTTGAAGGCATTCACACTGAGTGCCAAAACAACGTCCTTCGGTAGTCTGTTCCCCTCTCTAACAACACGGTTAGGTAGAGAGTGGTTCCAGGGTTCGAGTCTAGATTGCATTGTATATAGCTTTAGTGGGTGACCCCTCAGATAACTGTTTTCATTGAGGGAATAAATGGCACGAATAGCATTAATATCGTAATAATTGTTCAGTATCTTATAAGTTTCGATGAGACTTCCTCTTTGTCTACGGTAAGGTACTTCAAGCGTTTGTCATAGGATTCGTTTTTCAATACTCCAACCATTTTAGTAGCTTCCCTTTGTACCTACATGTGCTCCGGATATACCTACTACGTAACTTACAGTACAGCTCTATTTTAATTGAGTGAACACTTGTGTGAGGTTTAACTAATAAATGACTGAGGTTTTAACATATTTATTCAGTTGGTAAAATTGAAGGTCGATTTGATCAATTGGAGAGGTCAAATAGGTCAAATAGTGTCAATTTATTGCTATTAATTGAGTTTGTAACATGTTATCGAGGAAGAGATTTATTACAAGCGTGAATATTTTTATGTTTGAATAATAAGGGCATTTGAAGGTTTCTACAGGGTAGGCAGCACCACCATGGTCCCCACATATGGGGATACCATGGTACCCACATTAGGGGAAGAGGGTCATCTCAAAAGAGATGTCCCCGGGTCTGCCGGCACCCATGAACGGCGTGCGTTTTGGTTGGGGGTATCCATGGGGATATTGCGCACGATAAAAGAAAGAAAAGGGTACCCAAATGCCTGGTCTTGCAAACGTCCATAGGCCACGGTAACCACTTTCCATCAGGTGGGCCCTGTGCTTGTCTGAAAAACAAAGAATCAGAATGTATTTACATGAATTTTAATAATAAAAAACAACAAAATAAACAGAATAAATTGGCTATTTAAGTATGAGGTATTTACACTGATATACGGATACAGATGCATGGTAAAATGTTACGTAAATGTAGACGCTGCATTAAACACTTTGCCATACGACGATTTTCCTATTAACTATATACACATAATTCCTTTTGCTATTCGATTATAGAAAATGTACTTACTACATTTTCTAGACCACCTTTTATCGTTTTAAAAGCCTTCGACATCACGTTCACTTTTAGTTCTCGGTCAAGTGGCAGTTACGCAACGACGTATAAATAGGTAAATAGGTTAAGTAATTATCCAAACGCCCTTAATAGCGCGATGGGGATGAGACAGCAAGGGCTTCGTGAGACCTGACACAGGCGAAATTAGGGCTGTCGAAAACATTTCATGAATATTTATCTAATACTAGCAAACCCGGCGAACTCCGTTTCGCCACCAGATGGCTACAAAAAATGATTTTCCCGCTTTTCTGTTGACATTTTTTTTGAATTTTCTTTACTATAAACCTCACGGATCCCGAGACCTTTCCAACGAATGCAAAACCGTGGAAATCGGTTCGTGCGTTCTGGAATTATAGCGTCAGGAAGGAAAACCGGACTTATTTTTATATAGTAGATATAAAATTTCCATGTCACAATGTTAGTTACCGTATTCCTCCGAACGGCTTTACCGATTTTTACCAAATTTTTATGCGTATTCAGTAGGTCTGAGAATCGGCTACTATTTATTTTTCTAGGGGTATGAAAAGAGTGATAAGAGTTTGTTCACCCTTAATTTTTTTATGAGACAAAACAACGTTTTCCCGGACAGCTAGTTTATTTATAAACCTTTATTGCTAACTTAGTTTACATTTTAATAAAATCTTTCTAAGTTAATAATCACACTTATGAGAATCAGTGAATCTATGGTAGACCGTCTATTTTTCAAAGAAATGTCGTGTGTGATGAATATATTAATTCTTCTTTTGTCAAACCGAGGGCATTTTTTATGAGTTGCCATCGTGTTGTAGTAATTTGTTTCACGGCAGCGCTGCTACTCACGGAGAGGGCCCGTGAGTAGATTATTGATTTAAATAGAAGCAAAGTGGGATTCTTCAACAAAGGCATTAGAAGGTTTCTAAAGGATGGTCCCGAGTGTCACACCTCTGGGCCCCGATTCTACTAATTGTCAACTATTGTCAAGACATTAAGATTACAAAAAGTGTAATTTCATTATATAGACTACTTTTACGCAGTTGAAGTTCAAAATTAACATAATATAATATATTTATATAGATAGGAATGATAAATGAGATATCATACATAATATCTTTATCCACCAATCAGTCTATTCGGAAGGATATCCAAAAGTCATAATACCCGACGTTCACACCCGCGAAGTCGAAGATATCAGCCAATTTGTAGAAAAAGGGTCTTTGTGGGGCCTCATTACAACCTAATCCATGTTTGACAACCCTAGTTTTAAAGCTCGCTAAGCTCATGGCCATTAGTAATTGTTCAATACACGCTGCTAACGTAACAGCGATAGTGTTTAAATATTAAATGTGTTTCAGAGTTTACCCTTCCACAGCTAGATATTGGCAGGTGTGATAAAAGTTCGGTGTTACTCAGTTGAGGTGGTATGGTCTATTACTTTTTATGTGGTGTCGTTTTTATAGGTCTTAGGTAGTAAACAAACACGTAAAACTGTTAAGGATATATAACCTTTCAAAATGGCCGCGGAATAACAAGAGGAAAAGACAGAAACTAAATAGAAATATGTCTTTATTTTTTGAGAATACCTATAGTGAAACAAATAAATTGCCGGTAATTAGATAAGTGGAATCAGATGAAGGACAAAATCTTATTTGATCCAACCCCATTACTGTCTCTGGCACGAAATTCTATGGCAAATCGGATTATTTAAGGAGACACCTTGTTACGTAGTTTCATTTATAAGTAGATACGCAGTTTCAACTGCAAGGTTATGTTATTTTCTCAAATGAAAATGTTATTATTGGCAGCAAAAACTTCCTGCCTTGAGCTCCTTGCCGTGGTTTTCCCAAGCAACTACAATATGGGGTTCTTCAAGAAGGGCATTAGAAGGTTTCTACAGGGTAGGCAGCACGTGTGTGACGCCTCTGGTGTTGCAAACGTCCATAGGCCACGGTGACCGCTTCCCATCAGGAGGGCCGTGTGCTTGTACCTAAGTGCTATAAAAAAAGGAATCAAACTGCAGTACTGTACAAGGAACGATTCTGGGACCATATAAAGTATTATTAAATTTATTTTAGGATGGTTGTGCAAGTACAGACTTCGTCCCTTGCAAAGTCATTTTGACCTGGGACCACAATAGCGAAAAGCACTAAAGTCAAAATGCGATCCGTAATTATTACAAACAAAACATCTCTTGGACCCTGTTCTAAATTTTCAATTCTTCGAATCTAATGTCGGTATTTTAAAAACGGAACTATTTTTATTACCCAATAGCTGACTGGATACAATGAGGAAAAAATACCAATACACGTACTGCAACTATTTAGTAATAGTAAAGGACCTCGAACGGTTTCGAATCCTAGAAATGGTTTGGAAAATTCTAAGTGACAGCAATAGTCGACAGCTAATCCGTCCGCGAGCCTTAATATAACCTAGATACCTGTGTCGTATAATAGCGAATAACTAATGGCTTTGTTTCGGATAGAATATTTACATACAGGGTGATATGAATTCGAAGTAATTTTACAATAGACAATAATATTACTAATGTAAGGTTGACTGGCAGCGATAAGGCCGCCTATTATATTGTTTCCATAGCTTATAGATTTTAATTATGCATTTATTTATACTTGGTGTACAATAAAATGTTTGTTAAGTAAATAAATAGACCCACAGTCAGTGACGACCTCCGTGGTTTTGCTGAACGCGACTGCTACTCAGGAGTCGCGGGTTGGATTCCCGCTCAGTGCAACTCAAATGTGTACATGAATATAAATATTTGCATTGGTCTGGGTGTTTCTATGTGTAATATGTATGTATTTACAAAAATCCGCATCCTAGAACCCATAACACAAGCTGCTTAAGCTATGCTTACCATGGGTCTAGGTGGCGTTGTGTAGATTGTCCTAGAATATTTATTATTTATTTATTATAATTATAGCGGCATGTAACTTTTATCTTAGAAACATTGACGTTGAAACACTGAAGTATATATTTCTTTCAAAGTGGTCAACTTTTTAAAAAAAAAACGTTTCACGGTGCACTGTGTCACTTTCTCACGACTAGGTTTTATGTAAGGAACGTATCTTTACTGTCACTCGCACGCTTTATTTCTCTTAGGATAACTTTATGTATTTTACCGAATTGTATCAGAATTGGACTTGGGCTGAATGGAGCCTCACCAACTAGTCTCTCCTGCGAATTTGTACATCTGCTGATTTCAGTACGAAGTTCTGGACTAGGCTGGTTATTCCAGGTCCAACCCGAAGTGTAAGCTTTCGGTTGGATATAACCTTAGCCTATTGATGAACGAGCTTCGGAGTTCTTGCAGGTAAACGCATGGGTCCGTATTATCACACACACTTATCACACGTGATTAATTGAGTCTATCTGTAACATAAGAAGACACACCCTGTATATTTCGTGACATAACGATCGTTATTTTGGACAGTTAGCGTGAGAAGTCTAATTGTTCAGCGCTAGGCCAGGGTAAACCAGTACCGTAAGTTAATTATAATTCCGTTCAGACATTTTTTGACTCAGTTTAAAGAAAACTTTACAATTCCATAGACTATAACTTTATTATAGTTAAGTAAACCTACTAATGGTTCGATAACCGATAGTATAGAGGCTGTCCAGTATACCGAACCTCGTCGCCTGAAAACTAGGTCTAAGTTTGTAAATATGTTAGTCATAAGATAGTGTTAAGTTCGGTATAAAAATTGTACTGCTCCTTTACCCGCTTTACGGTCTAAAGAAAGAAATCTAAAATAAGGTAGGTACTAGAGACAAGGTTGCTCATTGAGGCCGATTGTTACTGTGAATACCCCCTGCTCAAATCAATTTCCTATATTGAATATCCGCCATGTAACACCTACTTCAATATATTATATTTATTATATATTAGTATTCTCGCTAACTTTTTCAGTAAATTAATTACACTTATCAGTAGTAGATTGATGTAAATAGTGTATAATTAATGGTCAAGGTTTGCCTACACGACCTTTTAATAACAAGTCTGACACCTTAGCCACTGAGCTAACGCCTTCAAATATAGTTTTACAACCAGTCATGGCTCATGGGTTATATCACGAACGGAACATGATTTCCCTTTACTGCATTGTTACGCACATTACGCAGGCTGCAAGCCGGAGGTTGCCAAATTGGGCAATCTCCTTTGCAACCATTGGATGCAATATCCTCAACAGTATATGTACTATAGTTAGGTAGTTACTACTACTTTAGGGCACAGCAGATTGCAAGCAAGTAATGCTCGAAAAGTAGGAGGCGGAGCGGGTCCGGAGAAGACTCCGGTCCCGCACTGCCCGCGATGAGCGGAGGTGTTTCGGATGTCAGAGGTCGCAAAATGACCTCCGTCCCTCATGAGCGCGGGCCTGAGGGTGACGGGTGGAGCCCTCTGTCACCCTAGCAGAAGCAGGCGCCTCCCCATATCCGGGGGCTATAAGGGGACACCAATGGTTCTCACTTTAGGGGAAGGGGGTCATCTCAAAGAGTGATGTCCCCGGGTCTGCCGGGGTGCGAAAGATGTGTCTTGTATAATCTCACCTCCGGCAATGAAAGACTCATCGTAGCGTGCGTTTTGGTCGGTTCGAGTCCGACATAATCACTGCCACCGACTTTGGTGGGGGTGGTATCCGTGGGGGTTTTGCGCAGGAACAAAAAACAGGGCACAGCAGACTAAGCAGACACCTAACAGTAATAATAGTGAAGACCGATCCCAATTGTCCGGAGTGCATGGAAAGCGAGGAGACCAGCTTCCACCTGCTGGTCGAGTGTACTCATTGATCAGATGGAACCTGCTGGGCTTGGACACACTCGGCACAGAGGAGCTAAGGAATCTCCTGCAAGGAAACAAAAAGGTTTGAGGGGGGAGGGGCTTATAGTTGGACCGACTCTCCTCAAGGAGATGGGGCAATGGATGAAATGACTCGCATGTGTAGCGTGTGAATCATCCATCCAGTTTCCGGTGTCCCCGTTTAGAAATAATAATAATAGGTAGTTACGAAAGTGAAACGTTTTTTTATAAACCTATCAACTTGCCTAATAGATGTCTTAAAAGTGCATATTTAAATTCAATTGATATTTTGAATTCGACGTAATAAGGAGGAGACTGTCCCTCTATTTACGCTAGTCATAATAACTATGTAACTTATATGTCTTATGAGTAGGTATCTAACTAAATAAAATGTTACAAAATCAGTAATTATGTTCAAGTTTCCTGCATATTCGCGAAGTATGTCTTTAGTGATCAAAAACTCGTAATTAGTGAAGACCGTCTACAAAACATCCATAGTGATGTGATATTGTAAATATCGATATTATTAATATGTCGTCAAGAAATGTGGGAGTTACAGCTACCGTGGATAGATAGCTAGATAAATAGATAACTCTTTATTGTACACAATAAAACAAAAATTGGAGTGGTCTCATTTGCACCATTCATCATCACTACATAGTATAAAATAAGGTCGCGTTCTCTGTCCCTATTTTTCTTGTCCCTCTGTATGCTTAAATCTTTAGAACTACGCAACGGATTTTGATGCGGTTTGTTTCAATAGATAGAATGGTTAAAGAGGAAGGTTTATATGTATATAACATCATGCTACGACTAACAGGTGCGGAGCAGGAATGAAAAATGTTGCAAAAACGGGGTGACGCAGACGAAGTCGCGCGGGGCAGCTAGTTTACAATATAGGCATTAACAAATAGCAAAATATACAATAAACTTTTTCAGAATCACTGCAAAATGCGTGAACGATATTACTTACTTCGAGAGAAGGAAAACTCGAAAACAACCCTGTATTTATCCATCTTTTTTTTGGCTAGTGTGTTAACAGCAGGCCAATGCCTTCAGACATTCAGAGAGGCCTATGGCCAGGAGATGAGTGCAATATGTTATTTGATTAATTGATTTAAAAAAAAAATTAAATCACCACATCGGTTTTGGTGGCAATTTCAGTCAACAAACTCAGTAATAATTTTCGACGTCATTGAAATTTCGGGATTGCCGAAATACCGAAGTTAAATCTACCGACAATCATTCCAGCCACATTATTTCACTTGACTAGCACTTGCTAGCACCCACATTTCGCCAGTTTATGTTTAGGTCCCAACGTAACAGGTGGCGAGCCTATTGCCATTAACCGGGCACTCATAAACCTGCGATAAATACACACATAACTTCGAAAAGCATCGAAAAGTCATTAGTATGTGCCATGGTAAACCTGGGATCGAATTCGAGACCTCGTCTCAGCAGTCCATTACCCATACCACTAGGCTACTTGGTTAACATAAAAAATTGAATTGGTGTAAAACTTGAACTGAAATGTGTCGGCTAATGCCTATATTGTAACTACATGCCGATACTAACCATATTGTATAACTACATGCATTTCATGTAGTTACAATATAGTTAGCTATTTGGTTATGCCTAATAATGGAAGGGACGAAGCCTACCCGAAGAGTGAAACCTATGCTCAGGCCGCGGCCGTCTCCGTGAGTAGCGGCGCCGCTGTCGTGAAACAAAATACTACACCACGATGGCAACTCAAAAATGGCGTCGATTCGACAGAGAGAGAGAAGAAGCCTAGCCTAAATGAATTCGTTCCGAATCTACATTCGTCATCGTTCTGAAAATGTATGGGAGTGACATTTGTTGTCGGAATTGTATCACATGACATTCGACAACAACTGTCGAATGTAGATTTGGAACGAGTGCATTATGGGTAAATGGCAAAAATACTTATCGATAGCTAAGATTATATCATTTGGCAACACTATTTGGAGCCCCTATTGCAATCGATTTACCCCAGGGGACAGGTGATTGATTGAGGAGCACTGTAATCGTGTACCGTCGCCCAAGAGCTGTCCACAATCGGTCAGTGTCAGAGAAATACTTCCGTAGTGCTATCAGCGATGAGTTTTTGTATCTTTGCTGGGTATCTATGTCTATATGTATAACTTATATTATAAAGAGGAAAGATTTGTTTTTTATTTGTTTGTATGTAACGAATAGGCTCTGAAACTACTGGACCGATTTCAATAATTCTTTCATTTAGGAAAAGTCACAATATCTAGGAGTAACATAGGTTTATGATCATGCTACCATCCGGTAGATATCTATACATTGGCGCTAATATCGCTGTTTACGTTGGTATAACAGCAAGGAGAAGTAGTATAGAGAGGCAAATAGGGAATCGAGAAGAGTACTCTTCTCTAACGTCTCACCACGCGATAATCGACATCCACGCGGTCAGAGCCGCGGGCAACAACTAGGATTCCCAAACCTCTCCTCTGGGTGTCGTAGACGGTTACTAAGAAGTGACATTGTATTAGCGCCAGTGGAATCAAGGTACCAACATGGTGTAAAAAAATATATAACCCGCCATTTTGTGGCAGCGGCCATTTTGAACTGATTTCATCAATCGTAGCTAACTAATTTACCTTTCAAACAAAAAGAAACTGAATTAAAATCGGCGATGCTACCGACACACACCACACACACATACACACACACACACACACACACATACACACACACACTTCGTTTTTACGTCGGGGGTTAAAAAGTGTTCCTGGTACAAAGGCTGGTCATTGCAATCCAGCGTGTAAAGTAAACGCGGTCAGTGTGATGGACATTTTTACGTGGGGAACGGTCAGGGGCGAGTTGTTTGGTTATTTTTAGAGTTTATGTACGAAATGAAAAAAAAAAGTTTTTTTTTTATTTATGACACGCCAATTTGACTTCACCTCGCCTGATGTTAGCTGAAGGCAAAGTCTCATGAAAGAGGGTCACTATTGTAAACAACGGTGTGCTCTGAAGAGTGGGAGGAGGAAGGAAAGTAGATGTCTTTGCTGTAAACGCCTGGGTCTTCTTAGCATTGAACTCGACCAGGTTCTCAGATCCCCATTGGGAAATGTGATTGAGAATTCGGTAAGCCCAGTGACAAGAAGCTGCCTTTTTTCCGCTATATCAGACTGCTTGGCCGCAGAATGTCTGTGGTAACTCCCGTGTACAGTGCTATCGTCTGCATAGCAATGGATGCTGCCGGTGGACAGCATGTCATTGATATGCAGATTGATTGCAGAATATTTATGATAATTTCATTATTTCGAAGGCGATTCTCGAATAGATAGTACTTTGAACTCAAGTACGATGAACATTTAGACAATTCCCGTAAATTCTAAAACGCGACATTTTGACCTGAGAGTGCAACGTACTCTTTGTTTTTACACGGCTCGTCTAGACGATATGCATTGTTATAATTTTGTTTTTATTGTTTTAGTCTCACGCGTGCACAATAATTCTGAATGCGTTTGAATCGATTGGTGGCTGGCGTAAAGTGAAGGATTTGGCGTTTTTTAGGACGGAGGTAGGACACGACGGTATCTCCCGTCCGAAATGAGCTGTCCAACTGGGGAAGTACCTCCGCCCTACAGAAGACCGCGGTCATAATAACCATCGTGTTGTGTTCCCGCCGGTAAGTAGGGTAGCCAGAGCTCACTATACCCCTCCTTCCCCTCCCCTTCCTAGCCTCCCCACCCCTTCCCAGCTCTCCCCCTTTCCCTTCAGGGTGGGCAGCGCGTGTGTAACACCCTTAGTGTTGCACATGTTCATAGGCCACGGTGGCCGCTTTCCATCAGGTGGGCCGTGTGCTTGTCTGCCACCTACGTAGCATAAAAAAAAAAAACGCTAGTAAGCAGTTATGTTCGGTTATCCGAATAATCACTAGTTCGTTAACCAACAAGCCAGTATGTTATTACACTAGTTATAAGTGGACAGTCACAGTGGGTCGACAGTGCAGAGTTTAAACTGAACAAATAGAAAATTTATTGAATGCGGGCTGGTCAATAGGTTCCGAAACTGAATTGCACGAAAGGTTGAGTAGGTTTAATGACAGTATTGAAAGCTCTTGAAGTATGGAAACAATATCAGGTGGTGGGCTGTTGTCTCCGTCTATCCCGGAAGGAAAACGGTATCTTGGGAAAAGTATGTTTTTTTATACCACTTAAGTGGCAGACAAGCACACGGCCCACCTTTTAGGAAGCGGTCATCGTGGCCTATGGACGTTTGCAACACCAGGGGCGTCACACACGTGCTGCCTACCCTGTAGAAACTCCATATTGTATAGTCGCTTGGGAAAACCATGGCAGGGAGTTCATTCCACAGCTTGAGCGTGTGCGGGAAATAGCGACACCCGTTCGCCTGTTGCCATCTAGCTAAAAGCATGCCTGCCGATCGATAGTCTATAAACTATGAATCTAAAAGTAATTAAGAGTTATAAAACGCTACAGCTTATGTCTGGGGCCATCTTCGACACTGACCTCATTTCACATTACTGACCGGACACAACAAAACAAAAATTCACGACCGGATTTATACATTCCCCCGAAGCAATTTGACCTCTCCGTTTTCACTCATAAACATTGTCATTTACATTTTATAACTGCAATAAAAACATTTATAAAAGTGAGTGAAGAAAGAAGACTTAAAGCAGAATGTACAAAGCTAAAGTAAATTGTTGTTATTTCTGCAAAAGCCAAGATTAGAACTGTAAACATCCAAGCATTTCATTCTCTTTGAATTAAAAAAAAAATAATGAGGTCTAAGTTTATCTCAATGGTTTGTGTTAGGAGTGAGTTCATGTCGGTAGTGTAATGGGTAGGAATCAAATCCGGGACATCCCGACGACTCCATAACAACTACTCTACCGAAGCCCAAAAAAACTATTTTCTTCCCTCTTTCTTTTCTTTCTTCTTTCTTTTCTTTATTTCTTCTTTTCTTTCTTTACCTGTTGATCAACGAATGAGGCTCTGTCGGGTCTGGAAGGTCAAATGGCAGTGTTTCGGCAAAGCCAAGAAAAGCCAATTCCTTGAATATAACCTGATTTCAAAGTGCTGATCGATAACATACAGTGTAAAATAGTGTTTATTTATTGGTCAATAAAAAAAATGGAATGCATGTTCCTGCTACTAAGAAAGAACAGGTCATGGGTTTTGTGGGTTCCTTTGTGTTGACTTTTTTCTATTTAAAAATGACCAATTTGATGTTTTGATGGATGTGTGTTCATGATTGACCTCCACCGATTTCCCCATCTATATTTGGTATTAGATTCTCTACGGCGAATTCTCTAATGTTGAATTTTAGTTCCGTGAAATTGGGTATTTCTACGAGTATAAGATTACGAAACCAAATAGTGTGTCTAAAGGATTTGTTATATCAAACAATGTGCAACTCGCAGTTGTTGTTAAATTTGTTACACAGGCTACACGCAATATCTGTTATCTAAGTATTAATTGATAGGTGGTATTTTTAGTACAGAATAGTGTAGAGTTTGATATTTATTTATTACTAGCTGACCCGCGCAACTTCGTCTGCGTCACCCCGATTTTGCAACATTTTTCATTGCTGCTCCGCACCTGTTGGTCGTAGCATGTTATATGCATTATATATAAACCTTCCTCTTTAACCATTCTATCTATTAAAAAAACCGCATCAATATCCGTTGCGCAGTTTTAAAGATTGAAAATACAAAGGGACATAGGGACAGAGAACGCGACTTTATTTTATACCTACCATGTAGTGACACATAACAATAAATATTAGCCATATTAGCTTCAATGCTGTATGTTGCGGCCTCTGTGGCGTAGCGGAGAAACGATTTATTAATCTGTGGTAGCGGTAAATAAGAAAATAGGAACATTTGACGGGTGACGGGCGCGACTACTCGTGTCTGCATCGTGCCATTCAGAATTGCGACTCTGAATTTAATCTAAACCGTAAATACAATTGCACAAATGATTTAATTTACGATGTCGATCCCACACAGATTACACACAAAGGGGATTCCCAAAGTGATAAGGGTACACCATAAAGTTATTGTTACTGGCATAAATAGAGCTATAGTCAAATTAGTAAAATGTCCAATTAGTTTAAATATGAACCGTAGGGTTTATATTACACAAAATAGAGGAACAATTTCCTCATTACCACATAACGGAATTTAAATCGTCAGCAATGTCAGCAGTGACTTTGACGAGTGGAGCCGTCTGTCACTCTAGCAGACTCGGGACAGGGACACCGTGGTCCCTACACCGGAAGGGGGTCATTTCGAAGAGAAGGCCCCGGGTCTCACCTCCGGCAACCAAAGACCCAAAGACGGCGTGCGTTTCAGTCGGTTCGAGTCCGACATAACCTACCCCATGGGGGTTAACTCCCCACTGATTTCTAGCACGATTAAAAAAAAAGTGGCAGTGACTTCTGATAAGCACGTGTTTCCTTCTTTCTACAGTCCCGGGTTCTTTAAGCGGGGCGTGAAAAAGCATCTGATGAGGCCGTCAAGCTGAGCGCCACCATTGTAGCACTGAACATGTTTGCAATGGTGACCCTCTTTCATGAGACTTTGCCTTCAAGGTTTATAAAAAAACGTTTCACGGTCCGTATAGGTATTCTGTAATTTTCTCACACCTAGGTTTTGTGTAAAAATTCGTATGTTACTCGCACGATTTTTCCCTCTAAGTATTACTAATAACTTTATCGGCACACCGTATTTAGTTAGTGAGGACAATAGTAAACTCGCACTCAATACGGAGTGAAGAACTAATTGCTAGGTCCTCTGTTCCGGATCTGATCTGGTCGGCTGTCCGGAACAGACCGTGTCATTACGACTTGATTTATTAAGGCTGAGTTCTTACTTAGATTGTTTTTGGTCCGAATGCTTTGTTATCTGTGCTCTGTAAGTGAAGTTAAGAAGTAAAACCTTTTCGAATATTACCATAGAGTAAAGAAATACCTACTGAACATTTATTTCATACGTTTGTTGGAAGGGCTTTACTATATATGTCCACGATATGAGGGTCGGGAGGGGGTGGGGAGGGGGGAGGGGGGGGGTGTAGAACCTCCCCTATGAAGGAAAAATTGCGGACGCCCCCCCTTTTTGAGATACGAGTTTTTTTATATTCTAACCTAACTTCCGCATTTTCTCGTATTGACATCGATTTAAATATCGCAAAGGGGTACCGAATAAAGTAAAGGGGTTAAAAATATTGACTCACCTAAAGTTCATCATAAAATACGACTGATTTACGGTTATGTTTATGACCTTTTTCGTTTTCGATTCGTTTCTGGCACTTCGCCGGCCGCTACCGCGGCACGCTCGCTTCGCTCGCTCGGCTCGTGCGTTGTGTGGTCACAATTCTAACCTAACCTAAACCAAGAACTATAAATATGACCGATTCGTTTCTGGAACTTGGCTGAATGACCGCAGATTTACGTTTAGTTTCACTCAATAATAGGCGGTAAAAGTCGGTAAATTATTATAAGTATAAATTTAATAGCATTCAGTTCAATCAGCGAAATATACGTATTTAACATAATAATATGATGGATAATATAACTTAGTCAATAAATATACGTATTTATTTAATTATTTAAGGAAGTAAAACATTTTGGTGCGCTTACCTTTGATAAAACGAAACGTTTAATGATGAGACGAAATGTCAAAAGCATTGAAAGTATGTGTTCTGTTGTCAAAAGTGATAAAATATTGGTACATTTTTACGATTTTGATTATGTTTTTTCTCGTTAACGATTGATCTCCGTAACTTGAAACTTTATTGTGGAAGCTTCTATTAATAATAGCTTAGTGTAAAAAAACTATGGACTGTGAACTCGTGGACCTATATAAGAAAGCTTAGCCCGTTTGTTTTTTGCTTATGTCATACATTATCATTTAATTTCGAAGTTAACAGTTAACCTCGGAGTTCAGGGCTCAAGTTATTGTTTTTTTATTCTCCACTTCCACTTCCCACACTGTATATTTTTTATACAGGGTGTAAAGGAAACACTTCTAAAGCCGAAAGCTCCTGGTAGTAGGTACTCCTTGTACATTACATATTGGAATAAAACGACGATTTGGATTTCTTTTTATTCTTTTTTATATTTTTGCAGTGCAGATGCAGACCGGCACAAACTGGCTGGATTGGAGGTCGATGGTGAGACCCATGTTCAGCAGTGGACGTCCTATGGCTGAAATGATCTTGATGATGATAACAAGCATGGATGGACGGATGGATATTTGTTACTCAATCACGAGAGGACTGATGGTTGAACAGGTCTGGATAAAAATTGGCACATAAATGAATTACAGTCTGAAATAAGTCTTTTTATTATGAAAATAGGTTCTGTTTTAGGTTGTTCGCATTGACAGAATCCAGTAGGTATCTACTAAATATTTACTTCTTGATAATTAAAGTTGGTAATACCAATTATTTGTACAATAATAAAGCATTTCAACCCCGTAATAATTCCTCGATAATCAAACCAAAATCTAAACATTTCCATAAATAATTTCTTGGATAAATTATTATAGGTGGTCATTAGGTGGTCACAGATCGAATTAACTGGGAAAAGGTTCGAATTGTTCGAATTTCGAATCTTTCCTTCTTCTGATTCAAAAGCTTTGACATCGAATGGATTAAATTCTGTGATAGGTATATTGGACTGCGAAGGTCAATGACACTAAATTTGAAAGGGAATATCTTAATTAAATGATATCTATGAAATAGACTTTATTTTATTCTACTTAAGACTGAAATTAAAAGTAAACATAAGATCTAGCAATACTGAACAACACCTTCATTGTTCAGCTATTAAGCCCGCACAACATGTAGGGTAGCAATTGCAAAAGAAATCACTATCACTACATAGTATAAAATAAAGTCGCGTTCTCTGTCCCTATTTTTCTTGTCCCTTTGTATGCTTAAATCTTTAAAACTACGCAACGGATTTTGATGCGGTTTATTTTAATAGATAGAATGGCTAAAGAGGAAGGTTTTTATGTATATACTCGTAACATTATGCTACGAACAACAGGTACGGAGCAGCAATGAAAAATGTTGCAAAAACGGGGTGACGCAGACGAAGTTGCGCGGGTCAGCTTGTATTTTATAACTTAAAGCGTGACATTTGCAAATGACATATGCAATGACTTTCAATTGTCAAATGATAGAGATTGCTCGCCATCAGTATCATGGAATTAGAACGATTGTGTCTTGTAATCGATTTCTGACGAAGTGGAAAATCGTTCATAGAATCGATCACTTATTCGATTGTTGGGGAACATTTCAATAAGATGATGTTATTATCACAGAAACATGTATTATATTATATGATAGAGCCTAAAGATATGGAGTAGGTCAGATACCATGTGTATACGCACATGGTCTCTGACCTACTATTGTATAAAACCGAGTTTTATACCCGACTGCCATCTAAATGGTATGAAGAAGAAGGTTTATGGATATGTGGGTATCTCGAATTCAAATTATTTAATTTGTGAAACATTAGTTAAAGAATAGTTGTTCAAAATTCAAAATTCTAAAATTATTTATTCTGTATAGAGCACTAATCGGCACACCAAAATATCTTCTTCCGTCGAATCGACGGTATTTTTGAGTTGCCAATATGATTATGCCATTAATCATTACTTTGCTATAGATAAAAAAGTATTTATGGCGTTCCATTCTTTAAATCGCAATAGCTTGAATATTTACGAAACAAAATTGACGTTTCCTTAAGAAAAGGTTCATATTGTCGAATTTATCCTTCGTTGCGTTCACACTTTCATTTGTTTTTAGTTTACCATGATTTGAACCATATTGTAGACATAATTATTATCTCATTAAGACTATTCCTACCCAGGTACTCTAACGATATATATATATATATATATATTAGTTATTGCCAATAAGGTACAGATGACAACGTTTCCACCCTCTGTGCAAGGCTTTTTATGTCCTACTTTTGTTTGTGTTGTGAAATATGGGCTTAATAAATATTTTTATTACTTTCTTACTTATACTTCTTAGTACACGGTGGTCAGTGATGGACCATGCTCTGTAATGCGCAACCTACACGTACAAACACACAAAAAAGATTCTTGCCACAGAGGATGGACGGTATTTCCCGTCCTAATTGAGCAGACCGACTGGGGAAGTACCTTTACCCTACAGAATATGGCGGTATACCTTGTATTTACAGCGCTGAGTATGGTAGTCAGAGTTCACTGAAGAGGTTTTGTGTTGTGAGCGAGAAGACCGAGAAACCCTTCTTTGTCTTCTGCACTGACAGCACAGAGACTTTCTCAAAATTTTCCCCTTCCCCTCTCTTTTCTAAATGGTCGGCAGCACAAATGTGACGCCCCTGGTGTTGCAAACGTCCATAGGTCACGGTCACCACTTTTCCATCAGGCGGACCGTGTGCTTGTCTGCCATCTAGTCGTACCTATAAATAATGTCTAGATCATTGCTATCCTGATTCTTTAAAGCTCCACGATGAACATGAACTATCGTGCAACACTGTACCTACCTATATACGGTTGCTCTCTGTACCCTTCACGATCAGAATGTTTAATTACTTACACTATGGTGATGGCTTCCCGTGGCCATTAAGTACTGGACCCCGAAGTTTCGGTTGCATCTCAGCAGCTATGATCACGGTGAGAATAATTGAACTGTAATTGAATACGTTAAAAATAGTCTTATTATTTCATACATAATGCTTGCGTAAACTGCTGACACTAGACTAAAAAAATGACGGTTTTTCTAGTTAATACTAATAGTTTAATAATATCTCTTAAATAAACTATTCAACTCCTCTATTAGGTATACAGCAACTAAAACTACAAGAGAAACAACTAGTAGTTTACTCATCAGTGTAGGGTTGACACCTGTATTATAATAGTAGGTCTTTACATATATTTATTGCCGAAATTTTCTTACAGATTCAAGAGATCATTACATATTCCTGTAATTTAATAGCTATTTCCATTATTTATATTTTGTTTGAAAGTTGAAATCAAGATTTTACAAATCTGTATTAAATTTTGTTTTAAAAATAAAGTAGGTACATATTTTCATGGCTATAAAAAAGAAAATATTAGGTATATTTTCTTTAATAAAAGGTTACAACCCTACTCATGAGTCGTCCAATTTACGAATCGAGATACAAACTTGTTGACAAGTTTCGAAGTACTATGTGTAGGGCAAGTACCACTTTCAGTAATAGATCCAACTAATACGTATTAAAAACTACTTTGAATACGGGTGTAGTGCTTTCGATTACTTCTTTAACCGACTTGTAATAAGGAGGAAATTGTTCATATAAGATGCAGTGGGATGTGCACCACTTTCGATTCTTTGAGATACCAACACCATCTTCAGTCTCTCTGTAATCATGGCTACAGAAATATAACCGAAACTACGGGATCAGTGTAATTTATAAAACACCAAATAAATTGCGGTACAATCAGTTAAAGATAGGTATTACAAGTAAGTAAGATTAGTAGATGACCGATTTACATCTTCTTCTTCTTCTTATTTTATTGAAATGGCTCCTTGCATCGGTTATTTTTGTACCGATGATTCTGCCAACATCAGGGTGGAGAATAGATTTAATCGTTTATAGAGGTCTCTAGGTAAGTACTGGATAATTTTGATTTATCGTTGTCGCTCACTGAAAAAGGACATCACATGGGTTAGTATTGTTAGTTAACGTAAAATATATATTAATATACCTACCTAAGTTAAATTAAAGTTCACGGTTATACGCGGGTACTATAATAATAATAATGTTTAGTATTCGTGCAATATTAACATTACAATATATCCTTCAACAGGCTTCAACACCAACATTACATTATAGTTTTATGTCATTTATTGAGATAAATTTGTAGAGGGTCTTTATGAAAGGGGAGGAAACTAGAGTAAGCAAGTAGGCCAAATTTACAGGTCGGGGTATTTGTTTTGGAAGAAGATCATATAATGGTACCACTAATTTTGGGCAAAAATAGAAAATATGATCAAGACTGCCTTCATCCAAGCCACACTCACACAAGGAGGAGTCCCGAACTCGTATTTTGGCCATGAATACTGGTGTGCAGACAAATCCTAAGCGAAGGCGAATTATAATTGAGGTAATTAATTTATTAATTCGTTTTCGCCTACAGAACCATGCTTTCGAAGGTATAGATGGTTGTATAGTTCCATAGAATTTTCCCTTGCTCATTCTAGAGGTTTGCCATAAGTCATTCCAAGATTTATCCAAGTCAGCGCCGGATAAAGAGCGAAGATCCCGGGCGAATGCGTAGTTGTATGTAACGCATCCTGTATCAGCCGCCAATCTCGCGCAAGAATCCGCAGTTTCATTGCCTGATATGCCAATGTGACTGGGGATCCATGCTAAAACCACCTGAATACCAGACGTATGACATTTGAGCAATATGGCTCTTATTTTGAGGGAAAGAGGAAAATTATTCCTGGATTTAAAGGGATTTTTCAATAAATCAGTTAAACAACTCAGAGAATCCGTCAATATGAGGGCTTTGTTGAGTTTATGTGATTCTACATATGCGACAGCCTCAAGCAAAGCAATTGATTCTCCTGTAAAAATAGAATCATATTGAGAGTTTTTGAAGCTCAGAATTATCCTAAATTTGGGGATCCACACGGCAGAGCCAACTGGAGTATCTGGGGATAATTTAGAAGCATCGGTATAAAGAGTTATCCATTCCGACCAGTCACTACCTAAGATGTTTAATAATTTTTGATTAGCAGATGGACATTTTTTTGTTATGCCAAAATCAAGAATGATTCTTGGCTGAAATATTAAAGACTGATATTCAAAATCAAAAAGGGGGTTTATAGGAGATTGGTGAATGGGGACAGAAAGGTTAACCAATTTTCTATGTGAATTTATAAGGAGGGGAGGAGATTTATGCTTCCAGTAATCTGAAGAAGAGACTAAATGATTAAGTTGTTGTAATATTTGGAAAAGGGGATGAGAGCTGATTTGGAAAGCATTGAAGACAAACCGGTCGCATAAAAATTGCCGGCGTAGGTGAAGGGGAGGTTCCCTGCATTCAACTTGGAGAGCGTTGATAGGGGAGCATTTCATGGCGCCAGTTATAATGCGGAGACACTTTGATTGTATCCTTTCTAGTTTGGAAAGTGGTAATACATTGCATGGCTCAAGCAAGAAGGTACCATAGTCTATGTGACTACGTACAATGGCATTATATAAAAGTTTTTGGCAGAAGGGATGAGAACCCCATCGGACTCCTGAAAGTGATCTCATGACATTAAGGCCCCTCTCACACTTTTCTACAACATAATTTAGATGTGAAGCGCCTGATAATTTAGAATCCAGGATGAGACCTAGAAATTTTACAGAATCCAAAATTGGAATAGATTCATTAGCAACAGAAAGGTTGATGCAAGGCGTGTTACGTTTGCGGGTGAAAACAACAGCGCTACATTTAGGAACTGAGAGGGAGAGATTATGCTCTAAAAGCCAATTGTTTAGATAATAAAGTGCAGAGTTGAGATTGGCAGCAGCGTCTGAAAAAGAAGGGGAGGTAGAGTATAGAGCAACATCATCAGCATATTGAAGAATTTTACAGAAAGAGTTGACAGAAAGATCTAGGTCTAGAGTATAAATGTTATAGAGAATTGGACTAAGAACTGAGCCTTGTGGAAGGCCTTTCCAAACAACGTGAGAAGGGAGGGTGGTGCCCTGGTAGCGAACAGATATTGTACGACACATGAACATGTTGCAAATGATATGAACCAGCCTCACAGGGATACTCAGCTGGAGCATTTTCTGCCTGAGTAGCGGAAGGTGGACATTATCATAGGCAGCACAAATATCTAGGAATAGAGCTATGGTATGTTCTTTGCGAGAAAACGCCAAACGTATTTCTGAGGTTAGGATACTGAGGCTATCCAAAGTGCCTCTACCCTTTCTGAAGCCATATTGACTGGAGGCTAATAGTTGTCGGTTTTCTAGAATCCATTCAAGGCGGTTTTTAATAAGAATTTCCATAATTTTGGCTAAGACAGAGGATAGAGCAATGGGTCGATAAGATGAAGAAATTTTGGGATCCTTTCCAGGTTTAAGTATAGGAATAACAATTTGACTTTTCCAGGAATCGGGGGTTTGACCGGAGATGAAGATAGCGTTAAGAATGCTGAGGAAGAAGGTTTTCGAAGAATCAGATAGTTTGCAAATGAATGAGTATGGAATACCATCAACACCCGGAGATGAATCATGAAGATGATCCAGAGCACAAGATAATTCAGCAAATGTGAATGGGTCATTCATATGGTCCTGTGTTGCACTAACATCAGCAGGATACAGGAGGGGAATACAATCATATTCAGGTACGTATGGGGGAGCAAGGCCAGATATGAAGTCATTTAAAAAAGAATTTGGATCATTACTTGATACAGATGTACTCACTATACTTCTTCTATATGCTTTGATTCTTTTCCAGACCGAGGAAAGGGGAAATCGGGGAGATAAGGATTCACAGAAACTACGCCAGCCTAGTGATTTCTTTTTGGATAAAAGCCTAGAAGTAGAAGCCGCAGTCTTCTTGAAATTGATGTAATCTGTCATGGATAGGGTTAGTGCAAATTTATTCTCGGCCGCCGTACGTTTCTGGACACTCTCTGTGCACTCTGAATCCCACCAGGGAGGGGAGGGAGTGAGCAGTTTAGACGGTTTTTTGAGGGGGATGCAAGAGTCAGCAGCTGATTTAATTGCCGAGATCAGACAACCATATAAAAACAGAAAGTTGGATGAGCTAGTCTCAGGAAGGGCTGCCAATTCTGAATCCAGTGATGCTGAGTACATCTCCCAATTTGCTTTGTTGAGTTTGTACTTTAGTAGGGGCTCATAGGGACGGGGAGGAGGAGTTGAGGCTTGAGAATAAGAAATTAGGATAGGAAAATGATCGCTACCGAGGGTATTGGGAAGGGTAGACCAAGAAAGGAGTGGGGTTAGGGAACCAGAAGAGAAGGATAGGTCCGGAATACTGATGTTTTGAGTAGGAGGGACTCTGCGGGTGGCAGATCCATCATTTAAAACACATAAATTTAGATCATCTAGGATGTCAAGAATGGATGAGGAAATAGAGTCGTTGCAGTGTGATCCCCAAAGAGCATGACGACAGTTAAAATCACCTAATACGATCAAAGGAGAAGGAATAGATGTAAGGATAGAATTTAATTCAGAAAGGATACTAATGGATGGATGAGGAATATATACTGAAATGATAGAAATGTTCATTGTTCTGATGGCAACTATATTTAAGCCAGGATCATGGACAGGGAGGTGTATTTGTGAAAATGTGATGTTTCTATTTATCAACAGTGCACAACCTGCCCAGCCGTCGTCTCTATCATCTCGCAGGCAAAAGAATCCTGGGATCCTAAAATGGGATCTAGGTGGTAGCAACGTTTCCTGAATAGCTAGGACAGCAAGTTGGTGTTGATTTATTAAATTAATGAGATTTGGTTTTCTGCGACGGATACTCTTACAATTCCATTGTAGGAGATTCAGACCCATGATTAGAATTGTTTTTAGATATAATCACAAGTAGTTGTTCTACAAGAACGGCGACGTCGTGCGGTAGAGCATCTGACATTTTACTTAATATATTGATGAGGGAGCAAATTAACAGTTGGACAAGATTGTCATTGGGAGTGGCAAGTGGAGTGGTTTCTGTAGGGGGTTTAATACAGCACCCATTTGGTTGAGAAGAAGGAGGGGAATTGGTTATTAAATTATGTTCGTGGACATTGAAAGATTTCCCTGGAACAAACTTTGGGCGTTTGGGTAGGGAAATGGTTTTTCTATAGGATACAGAAGAGGGAGAGGAGTGAGAAGGAACAGGAGGAGGAGTAAAAGAGTGGTGCATTGGAGTTTGGAGCTTAGCAGCAGTCTCAGAATAAAGTGGTTTTTGACGCTGAGGGAATCTAGAAGAAGCTTCGGCATAACTAATGTTTTCTTCAGACATGACTATCTTTATGGATTTTTGCCTGTTATGCTCAGGGCATTTGATGTCAGTAGCCGAGTGGCTACCGCCAGCACACAAAAAGCACGAAACTTCTGAATCACTGACAGAGCATGAGTCTCCCGAATGGGGCTGTGCACATTTATAGCAGCGAGGTTTCGACCGACATTGCTTGGCAATATGGCCAAAACGACAACAGTTCCTACATTGTATGGTTGGCAGCTGGTACAGAGACACTGGAAGTGATGCATTGAAGCAGTAGACTCTATCTGGGAGAACTTGGCCCAAGAACGTTAGCACTACAGTGTTGGATGGAACCCATACAGTGGCACCATCCCTACTCGACTTGGAATTAAGTCGTCTGGCTCTAACAACTTCACCTGCAGTAGAAGAGATACCTCCCACCAATTCCTCCATCGACCAATCGGTGGGAATATCCCTTACTACCCCCATGCGGAACAAATTATAGGTTGGGATGGTAGCAGTGTAGTTGTGTTCTTTTAGTAGAACAAGATTTAAAAAGTTATTTGCCGCCTCTGCCGAATCGAACTCCACGCATACCTTATTTCGTCCAACATTTTTTATTCCACCCACTTTAATGTTGTGGATATTGTTTTTGTAGAGGAACTGAGCGAACCTCAACGATTTAAAGGACAATCCGCTTGCTGGGTCCTGCTCTATTCGTGACACATATACGATATAAGGTCCTTTGTCAGAACTTGAGTACTCGAGCTTAGAGTCCGAATCATACCCTGGTTTGGAGTAAACGGATTGTATCGATTCCGCTGGTGAACGGGTCTTCTTACTATCAGAGTCTGTTGAGTCCGATGCGGCAGAGCGTTTATTGGATTTTTTGGGAAGATCCGGGGGTTTAAGTATACCTCCACCCCCATCAGGGGGTTCATCCACGCTCATTTCCGTAGAAATGAGCGTGGACATTGATATCTACAAAGAGTACTTACGCTTTAAGTGATATTCCACCACCAAAACAACACAAACACTTATTTTCCAAGAGTAAACAAGGACAATATTAGTGTAAGAATGCCAAATATAACCTCAAAACGCACAACTCTCAACCGAGTGTTGGACCGAATCCCGATTTACATCAACAATGCTCATATAATTTAATACTGTACATGGTTTTAATTTTTTTTTTTCCATCTGGTAATGATGATTTCTATCTTTTTTATTTTTACTAGCTGACCCGCGCGACTTCGTCTGCGTCACCCCGTTTTTGCAACATTTTTCATTCCTGCTCCGCACCTGTTAGTCGTAGCATGATGTTATATGTATACATATAAACCTTCCTCTTTAACCACTCTATCTATTGAAACAAACCGCATCAAAATGCGTTGCGTAGTTCTAAAGATTTAAGCATACAAAGGGACATGAAAAATAGGGACAGAAAACGCGACTTCATTTTATACTATGTAGTGATTTATGGCACGTCAATTTGACTTCACCTCGCCTGATGTTAAGCTGAAGGCAAAATCGCATGAAATAAGTTCACCATTGCAAACACGTGCAGTGCTACAATGGTGGCGCTCAGCTTTACGGCCTCATCAGATGCTTTTTCACGCCCCGCTTAAAGGACCCGGAACTGTAGGAAGATGGAAATACGTGCGCCGGTAAGGAATTCCAGAACTTAATCTTCCTTCTATCAATCTACTGACAGTGCTTTAATATTAATGATCATAATCCTCCTTGCTTAGTCGTAGACGGGTAAATATAACTAAACCGACGATGCTAATCGACGTTAGTGGAGAACGTCTAAACATTCAATATTTACTCGCTAATTGTATATTCTGAAATATACCACAGCTGTATTATGAAGACGTTTTCAAAAGGCACGAATTGATAACACGCGTTATGAACACGTGCTGTTACTGAATCGGTCTCAGGATTGGCATTCAGATGAAGAAGAAGGGAGAATATTCTTACCTGATTACCTACTAGTACTAATAATGTAATAATCTCTCATATTTCTCTTTCGACTGTTAATTATCAATCGTCAATCGACTGCATCCCCTTTTTTTCGTACACATAATCCCCACGGATACCACCTCCACCAAAATTGGTGGTGGTGATTACCTCCACCAAAATTGGTGATGGTGATTATTTCGGATTCGAACCAACTACAACGCACTCCGTCTATGGGTCTTTGATTGCCGAAAGTGAGAAAATACAAGACATATCTCTCGCACCCCGTCAGATCCAGGGACATTTCTCTGAGATGACCCCTTTCAGTCAACCCCCCTGAACTTTGATTTGATACCCATTTATTTTTAATTAATTTGTAGTTTTAATTTTATCTTCCATTTCTATTTTCAAATAGATTTTAATTATCTTTAGTTATCTCAAAATAGAATGGACTCATGTAACCTTATACCCGACATCTTAAAATAATTATGGATACCGTTTTGAATTTCATCCTAAGGATTAATCCTTATTTAATTAGTTAGCCAAATATAGTTCTGTGAATACATCATGGACTTAGATTTGGTCATTTTAAAAATTTTGGTCAAAATGACTCACGGATTTGTGTGTATCTATTAATTTTCTATTGATTGAATTTTTTTTAGATATATAGATAGATAGCTCTTTAATGTACACCAAAAGAAAATTACAGTAAAGACAAAGCATTATGGGTACACGTAAATAGTTGTATGTACAATAGACAGTCATATCGCTTGAAGCGATCTCAACCAGGCAACTTTGGGATGGACAGTGTAGGTAAAATGATGGAACAATAAATATGGTATACCATATATATATTTTTTATGTATTTCTCGATTAATCAGTGACATGCCTGCCTGAAGATGCGATGTTTGTAAGTATTTATCATTCAAGCCAAGTTGTATTCATGATATATAAAACACATACATACATAGCAGTCTAATTAAATCTCTCTTCGTTACCTCTCTTACAATTTTCTTCCTGTATAGTTAATCTTCATGTTATCCATTTCAGTCACATCGCCCATCCTTCTCTGCATTCATCAGTTTAACAACCAACAAAACTTTTCTTATTAGAAAAAATACAATAATCTTCAAAATTATAATTATCAATTTCCCCAAGTTTGTAGAATAAAACGAAGATAAAATGGCCTGTCAGAACTATTCCGCTGCAAGTACCTACCATGTTTATGAGAGCTGCCAAGTTTTAAATTAAAACTTTGTATAATTCATAAAGCACTCGGATCCGACACTTTCTAGGGTTCTGTGCCAGAAGGGTCGCTACCCCCATGATACCCTCCTATTACGGAAACTAGACTACGGTTTACAACGCAAAATGGGATTTTTAACAAGGTTTTCTGGTAAATACATTATGCATTTTACAGAATATTATTTTCAATTCACTTGCCTTTTAGAAGCCATGGTGATTGATCATGAAAGTGTAGAAGATGGTGATTATCTCGCCTAGGATTGTCTTGTCAATTATATATGTAATATGTAGTAGGACAATGATATAACCGATCTTGATAATTTCTGCGGTTATGTTTGGCCTGGTCTGGAATGGTGGTGCATTGTTGACATTTTCTCGACAGCTAATAGCTGTTTAAATGCTGTCTCGAGTAGATATAACTTTTTCCACTTCTTCGTACTTAGATAAAATTATAAGAAGTTTATTATTTGAAAACTGCATAATGATATTATTTCTATATCACAAACACAGCATATTGCCCAACCGAACCCAAATACAGAGAGCCGATACACACTTGACTTTTTCCTCTATTTCCTAGAAGCTTACATTATTAATGTTTTATAAAAGATAGATTGAGATACCAAATAAAGTTGAGGCGTCACTTAACTTTTATTTTGAAATCTTAAAATATAAAAAAAAAATATTTACTCATGTTTACTTGAAAAAATCCTCGTTTCTGCCGTTTGTAAGTTTAACTTCAAAATGACTCTTAGAACTCTGCCATTAACTTTTTCTTTTTCAATAACTTATTTGGCGCCTCCAAAACCGGTTCTTTCACTTTCCATAGCTGCATGTCCAACGAGGCGATGCTGACGTACGAATCATCTAAACGAATGAGTCAGAACGATCAATTTTTTGGGTGCTTTCTCCCACACCTGCCCGAAAGGGGCACGGATCACGGATACGAACACTTTCCACTGGAGGGAAATGGGAGCAGCGTTTTGCATGGCCTTGATTCGAGAAACCGCCGGTACCGCTTCGCACCGCAACCACGCGATCAGTCTTAGTCGGACGTACGGACGAAGTACACGCGTCGATCGAAATTAAGTTCGGTGAGAGGCGCGACGCGAGTGAACACACCAGTGCTACAAGTGACAAAACAAAAGTGAACACAGTGTTTTATGTTGTTGGAGTATATTTGGAGTCAATCTGGAGTCATACGTTAAATTCAGGAGGTGTGTTTCATTTAGTTTTACTTGCACTAGATAGTTTTGCACGCGCGATTTGAATGTTTATGTTTATTTCTTTGAAAGCGTCGACGTCGATTCCGTTGATGTATTGGAAAGTATTTTATTGCTTCGAGATTTTGCGTTTGTTAAACTCGACTAACATTTGACGTAAATTGTGAAAGTTTAATAATACATGTATGCAGTTTTGTTCTGCAGCAATGTATAAATTAATTATAAAACAGTCACGTTCATGACATTAACTTTTTATTTTTGTAACGAGGAAAGTTATTCTTGTTAACCTCCGTCGTAGTTTTCGAGACCTGTAACTGCTTACAATACAAACCATAATCGATGTTTTAATAGTTTGTTTTGATCGTAATTCGGTTCTGATGTCGAATTTGCATGCGAACTTAATACATACTTTAGCCTGGTACAGAGAAATTGAATAATTCATAGCATTAATCATTTAGGGAAATTTATGATACCCCCAAATGAGGAATGGAGCCGAGGAAATTTTGCTGCGATGAATTTCTGAAAGTTAATTAAAATGGTATCATATTACCTACTTTTAGATATTTCTAATCTCATTACAGCAACGGCTAATAGTTACCTTCTTGCTCAGTGGCTTCATACCTATGTTATTTAATAAACTTACACGGCCAGTGAAGAAATTGTTAGAAACAAATATGTTAAAACTTATGTTTCTTGGTGAGATGTGTTGGGTTGGTTGTAAGGTAACCACCTAAGGTTTCCAATACCTGGAGACTATAGGAATTCTACCAACCAATTTCTACAAATACGCATGGAAAGTTATAGATATAGTTGAATTACAGCTGCATCAAATCGCCATGCATTAAATTCATGATTCTTGGATGCACCAAATTCGATTAGAAACAGAATCCAGATATATAAAAATGAAACCCGTTTTCCGTTGTCACGACATAACATGAAAACGGCTTGACCGATTTGGCTAATTTTGGTCTTGAATTATTCGTGGAAGTCCAGACAAGGTGTAAAAGGTGAACAAAGAGCAGCGGGAACGGGATCAGAAGTCCACGCGGGCGGAGTCGTGGGCAACAGCTAGTTAAATATAAAACTGTAGATTTATGAATATTTCTTTTCCTGTCTCCTTCTCCAAAATCTCTTTTGCTCATATTATATTGTCATTGCCATTTTTCTATGAATTAGGTCACAAATTAGATACAATGGACATACAGATTTGATGATACTTTAACTATGTTCTGCTAAGGTTTCTATTGCTTAGAATTCCAAACAAATATATCGAAACCTGTCGAGAACTGTATTATCAAAAGTGAAGTGGTAGTGCTTGTGCGGCTAAGCACGTTATTAATTTCGGAATTCTAATTTCGAATCGGGTCAATTTTTTTTCCAAATTTATTTATTACTTTCGGCATACCCTTTTTTGTGCAAAGTGCCCGATTGGCGGCAATAGGCTCGCCCCCTATTACGTGGAATCGAAAATCATAGTTGGCGAAATGTGGGTGTTTAATACACCTACCCCTTCGGGGATTACAGGCGTGAGCATATGTATGTGTGTGTATGTTAAACAAGCATACAATTAAGTTCTTCTTATGGAGTACTAGCTGATCTGCGCTACTTCGTCTGCGTCACCCCGTTTTTGCGACATTTTTCATTCCTGCTCCACACTTGTTGGTCGTAGCATGATGTTATATACATATAAAACCTTCCTCTTTAACCATTATATGTATTAAATAAACCGCATCAAAATCCGTTGCGTAGTTTATTAAGCATACAAAGGGACATAAGTACATGAAAAATAAGGACAGAGAACGCGACTTTGTTTTATACTATGTATGGTGAAGAACTGTATATAATCAATGTTGTCAGCTTTGAGTAATTGTCTAGGAAAGAACTATCTTCCGTGAACTATCTTTGATACATGTGATATATTTCAGGGTATCAATTATGTACTTATGAGTAAAGAAATACATCAAATTAACTTACTGGAACACTGCTTATAATCAAAATACGTATGACATGGATACTTCAAGAACCTGCCACAATATTCTAAAGTGAAATTGTTACTGTAACGTAATAAGTATATTACAACATAATGGCCCAGAGACCATTCAGTCTATTGGGAGGTTTCGACTTTATTATCTCCACTTTCTACTTTAAGATTACGTATGCTACTAACATTATTATACACTGTATATTATAATTCTTGCGAAAGTCACATTGTCTTTATGTTTGTTATAATATATTTCTCAGCTAATCCGGAAATCGGAATGAAACTTTATAATAAATAAATATATATTTACAGGTATTATCACTACATAGTATAAAACAAAGTCGCGTTCTCTATCCCTATGTCCCTTTGTACACTTAAATCTTTTAAACTACTTAACGGGTTTTGATGCGGTTTTTTAATAGATAGAATGGTTAAAAAGAAAGGTTTATATGTATATAACATCATGCTACGACTAACAGGTGCGGAGTAGGAATGAAAAATATTGCAAAAACGGGATGACGCAGACGAAGTTGCGCGGGTCATCTAGTATCCAATAAAATGACATGAATAGAATAGTGTAATATAAAGTTAAAATGTAAAGACTAACATTCACTCATTACATTCAAGCTACTTCTTATTTGATTCGCGATGTACAGTAACCTACGAATAATGTATCTACAATAATGGTACTATAAATAGATAGATAGATAACTCTTTATTGTACACCAAAAACAAAACAAAAATAACAAAAAAACACCAAGGACAAGGTAGTGAGAGTTACAGTTGTTCTAATGTACTGTAATGTACGAATTTATTTACAAATGATGATAGGTACTTTATTCGTAGACAGTAACCCAATGCTTGAGGATGTAATTGTCCATGCATGCACAGTGTCCGTTTTTGGTATCTCGTTTTTGGACTGACGCAAATTGTTCCAAAAAGAGGCTACCCTCTTATAGAAGGATACTTAAACATTCTAAAATTTCTTATTCTTTTTTGAAAATCTCTATAGATACCTAAAGCTTTTTGAAAAAAACAATGGCAAATTTTGAACGTTCTCCGAAGGGTGTTTCTTTCGACTGCTCGGCACGCGGCCATCCAGATTTAAGAGTATCATGGTAAAGCAGTAAATGGGATGCTAGTTAAATATAAAGTAACCGCTGGCATTGTTCGGAACCAGAGTACAAACGATTATACAATAGGTAGTATTCGCAAGGAAGCGAAATCTCTCCCGAGGCTAAATTTCGATACTGCGTGTATAGGAATGTCAACAATAGTCAAAGCTCGGCTTATAGTGCCGGATCAAACGGTTTTGGTATCAATGGCTTCAGGCTTAAGATGCTTTCTATGTCTATGCTACATTATTATAGTTTGAATTGAAAACTAGAAGTTATGGTTTTAGGACGCGTTCTTAAATAGATTACTTGAAACCTCCAGGGCTTGAGAACTCTGTTATTAATTAGCGCATTCAAAGTCATAGTAATGTTTTTGTTTCTCAAATCCAGATAAATATAAACAAAATTAGATCGTGTAACGATTTATTCTTTTCAGAAGATGCTTATTAATCTTATAACTTATAACTGACGTAGTCATTTCTCTCCATATATATGCTGAAGTTTGCCTAATATGTAACTTAAAGAAATGCATAAAACATTGGAATGTGTACATCTTTATTATAGGAGAAAAATCGACTTCATGAATCATAAATAAAGAAAATGTAAAGAATATTAGCGCATTTTTAAATTTGCAAGAACAAAAGATAATGTGTATCTTTTTCTTAGTTCCATATAATTTTGTTTGCAGATTGTGAAATGACTGTCTTGCTGAATTTATGCAAATAAATGAAATCTTCCCGTTTTTTATGAAATCACATCAATACAGAACTCTGTGTCGCTATTATTTCCTTTATTTGTTTCATTCATACAGCAATATTATTGGTTCCTATGGATGATTATTGATTGATAATGATGATTTAGCTAAATTGTCTATCTCTCATCAATACTATTTTTATCCTTTGATTTCAAATCACTAATTCCAAATTCTAAATGATCTTGTATCATTGGTTCACGTATCGGTAGTATTCACTTAGAAGGATACAATGTCTTAATAATATAATTACTTACATTTTCCTAGTTTCTTCTTCCTCATTCCATGCACCTTTCTGATTGCATCGAAAACTTGCACTTCAGATTCCAAATTCCGCTCTATCTTTTCAATACCTCGACTCAGTTTCATAATTTAAATAATTTCTCTTATGAATAATTTCTTCCCTATTTTTTCAACGAAATTGATAAAGAAGACTTTGAACATTTCGCGTTCCCTCAGTGGAATAAACGGCTGAACTTTAATACTGCTCCATTTATGATTATGGTGCAATTTTACGAGAACGATTTTTCGCGAGACAATTTCTTTGTGGCAATATTATGTTGCTTATTTTGAGGAAAACACAAAAAATATCAGTGTGAGATTTTTCTTCACATTTATATAGATTTTTTGATGGAGGTACGAGGAAATAGCTTTGATAATTCTGACGTGTGATGCGTTGCGATAAAATGTAATGTTGTGTTGTTGTTAAAGGTAGGTTTTAAGTATGGAAGTGGACGGTTAGAAATGAAAAAAAGAATAAGAGGAGACGAATGGAATGGTGATAATGATATAACCGCGGTAGCCTGGTGGTATGGGTAATGGACTGCTGAGGCGAGGTCTCGAGTTCGATCCCAGGTTTTACCATGGCACACAACAATGACTATTCGATGCTTTTCGAAGTTGTGTGTATATATCGCAGGTTTATGAGTGTCCGGTTTATGGCAATAGGCTCCCACCTATTACATTGGGACCTAAAAATTAACTGGTGAAAGGTGGGTGCTAGCACCTCTGCCTACCCCTTCGGGGATATATGCATGAGTTTATGTTATGGTGATAATTATGAAACAAGTAATGAGATAACACAGCCAATGCAGATGAAGAAAACACACATGTTGAAAAGAAAGAAATAGTTATATACCCAACGCTAACCTCAAATAAATATGGAATAGTGTAGAATTTCAAGAGTTTTCGAATAAGCTGCTGGCTACTGATTCAAACGAGGCTAGAATAAACGAGTATTGTCTTCAATGGTAGGAACTCTATATTATATAAACAATTGTGTTTACTCATACCAAAAACATGTTTATTAATTTTATCTATTGTTCATTTCAAGTGCACTGCTATTTTTCTGTTGTTAATTATTTCGTGGATATTATTTGTAAAATCCTATCCTATCGTATTTCTCACTAACATACATACATACATAACATACATACATACATAACATACATATATATATATATATATATATATAGATACATACATATATACAAGTGCTACACCTAGTTCTAACTGGTTGAAACTAGGTGCAGCCGCACTTCGGGTACCTATTAGCCGTAACACATACATAAAATCACGCCTTTTTCCCATAGGGGCAGGCAGAGATCACGATGTCGCTACATTCACTCTCATTACCTTCTTCATGCATGCTCATCGGTTTAGGGTACTCCTGACCTAACATTATAATATAATTATACTAGCTGACCCGCGCAACTTCGTCTGCGTCACCCCTTTTTTTGCAACATTTTTCATTCCTGCTCCGTACCTGTTGGTCGTAACATGATGTTATATACATATAAACCTTCCTCTTTAACCATTCTATCTATTAAAACCGCATCAAAATTCGTTGCGTAGTTTTAAAGATTTAAGCATACAAAGGGACATAGGGACAGAGAACGCGACTTTATACTATGTAGTGATGTGTTGTAAAAGTTTAACAATATATTTCAAATGTTTGTTACTCGATCATGCTCTAACGACTCAACAGATCTGGCTGAAATTTGATATAGGAATATATTAGAACCTGTATTAACACAAAGGCTACTTTTCATCCCGTGAAAACGTTTCCTAATGTTGCAGGAAAAGAATCAAAACTCCCTGCGGGCGAAACCGCAGACATCAGTTACTTTTTTTAATAAATAGCAGCAATCTATCTGTGGCTCAGGGTAATTGTCATTTTACGGTATAAAAGTAATCTATGTTCTTCTTCATATTACAGGTTATATTCATGCCAAACATGAAAATAATCCGTATAATGATACTCAAAATTATTAAGTACTTGTTGATCCCGCTGAATAATTAGAGTCAAGAGTATTTGGAAAAACCTAGTGAACTCAATAAAATTGTAGAATCAACAGTGCGAAACTGAAATTTAAGAGGTCTAGAAAGGTTTTACGTTCAAGAATTTGTTTGAAACAATTGAAGCATTAAGCGCCTCGATTCTGTTTTCTTGCAATTTTACTTTTCAAATACATTTACCAATTCAGATTATACTTTTATAATTTCAAGTTCGTAATAAGCCTTTTAAGAGGGCGGCGTCTTTTAATTTTAATAACATAAAAATGTCTTTTGCTTGTTTTTCTCTCTATAATTCTCAATGAGTTAACCTAAACAAATAAATATCAGTGCTGTCTGGACTGGATCCAAACTAACTAAGATTTTCATCTGACGATTGAACATTGCCGAATACGAACGCAAAGATGATGAATGATGATGTTTTTAATATAAATCCTTATTATGTATAAAATAAAAGTGATATTACCTAGCTACGGTGTCTCAACCTCCGTACAAATAGGTATACACATGTAAAATCCTGCATTACTTTCTTAATATATTCACCCTTCTTTATTGATATTTGCTTTGTCAGTAGTCTTTATTACTTCTGTAATGCATTTTGAAATAGAAGATTATAAAAATGATAAAACTCTAGATTGTGGTTTTGTGTTCCATGGCTCAGTTCGATTTTTTTTTAAATTTAACATTCGAATATGGAATCATGGTTACGTCAATGCTCAATTATTTAAAAACAGCCTGTAATCCAATGGATGACGATACCGAATACTTTTAAAACTTCCGATTATTTCCTGTACTGAATGAGGCGGGAATATATTTTGAATTTCAAATTTTGAATGACATTCAAAAGTACCTACCTAAGTCACGAATATCCTATCCGATTTAGATTTTAAACAGTCAACACGTTTTTTTTTATAATTTCATTTGTATAACAACAGAAGAAAGCCGAGCTTTCTTCTTCTTCTTTTCTTAGATGGCAACACGTCAACCCAATTTAGGGGACAATCTTGCCAGTGTCAAGTTGGGAATTTTCTTATATTTTGTCTTAAGTATCGTTGGAATGATTGTTGATGATGATGATGATGATGATGATTATGATGATGATGATGACGATGGCGGATGATAGTTGCCCTAGTAAAGTAGTGGAGACTTTACTAGAAGCTTTTCTTAGGGAGATTTTGACATCAGCACGAAAAATCACAATTCACTACAATATTCCACTCTCCTACACTTGTGTGCTTTGTCCAAGCCGTTATGTCTAAAACTCCACCATTTTTACACATAAAAACTCGAATGAACACCAAATTTAGAAAATAAAACACAGCAGCGCTATGACATTTTCGCGTTCCCGCCAAAACCCCAAGCCGAGCTTTGTCTGACGAAAACTGTACGATATTTTTTTCTATACAGCCAGCCTCGTATGTCATGAAGTCATTGACATACATAAACATTTATATGAACCCTCAGGATATTAGACATGTGCGTAAATTGTTGAAGCATGTTCCTTCTAAGCAGGATTTATTCCTTTTGTTTTAGTAAGCTCAGTTCGATTTTTGGCGGAAGAAATATTATTTTCTCATTATCGCACGCACGAATACCCACGGGGTGTATTAACAGAGTTGATTACATTTATTTATAGCTAAGGAACTAGGTGTTGCATACGGCTCTGCCTGGCCATCTTTGATAAGTATTATAATGCTCTTCTTATATATAGGTATAGGTATTAGATTTGTCTATGCCAATTTTTTGTAAAATCGCTTCAATGATCTTGATATAAAAAGATACTAGACTTTTTCATTTCCCATACCTACTTATGGTGTGGTATGGGAAAGAAAAAAATCGGTATGAGAAGAAATCACTTTTCGTGAGAAGGACGCCCATTTTTCATTCAAATGTAGTTGTTCCAATTATTACGTATCTGTTCTACCTATTTAGGATAGGATAGATTTCGAGTCTGTCCATCCATTCTCTGAGCCAATTTCCAACTCAGTTGGGGTCGGAATTCTAGTCTATCTAAGATGCGGCTGAACCTCGATATTTTCCGTGAAGCGACTGTCGAAGTTCTGTAGTCAGGCTAGTCGGACTTTTGAGGGTTCCAACTACCCATAACGGCTGCCATAGATGTTCGTATGGCAACCGGGAACGAAGGCTTAATGTGCTCTCCGAGGCACGACCAGGCCAGTGCTAATATTCATGCATAGAAATATTTGCTTGAGCGGGGATCGAACCCGCGCCTCCTGGGGTAGCAGTCGCGTTCACTACCTCCACGCCACAGAGGCAGTCATATAGATTTCAAGTCTGTATTTTGTGCAAATTTCTGTCAATATAATATTGTATTTCATCCGAGAATTTACCAGAATACAACGTACATTACCCGTCCTATTTACAGCCATGATAGCATATTAAATTCATACAACAAATATATATGACAATAAAATTATGAAGCCTCTTTGTTTGGGCGGAATATGTAGGAGAAAGTGAATTATTTCTCGACTATTGAATTACAGCGTGTCTCCGAGATAAATACATTGATGTCTATGAGAGTAAGAAATTTCATTTTGAACGAATGTTATAAAGCTGTTACAAATATGATATGACACTTAAATTTCCAAATCAAATTCAAATTCAAAAATCGTTCAAAATGCGGCCCATACCTGAGAAGACTCCGGCAAAAGACTCAGCGGGCTCTTGTTTTTTTTGTCTATTTACAAACATCTGCCGTGGTTTTCCCAAGCGACTACAATATGGGGTTCTTCAAGAAGGGCATTAGAAGGTTTCTACAGGATAGGCAGCACCTGTGTGGCGCCTCTAGTGTTGCAAACGTCCATAGGCCACGGTGACCGCTTCCCATCAGGTGGGCCGTGTGCTTGTCTGCCACCTAAGTGGTATAAAAAAAAAACATTTACTTAGTCTAGATACAGTAATTTGCTTGAGTAGCAAGTTGAGTGAAAAGCTCATATACTGGCTTGTTTATCATCTAATTAATAATCCTGGATTTTATATCTTTCAATTTTATAGCTATCGTTAATTTCAATTCGCAATATACGTACCTAAGCTTTTTTCGACTTATCACCTAAAATTCTTCCGCTTCAGACTGTATCTCAATAAATTTTATGAACTCAACACCGGCTTAGCAGTCTTCGCGAAAGAAAGTTATTCTGAAGATTAATTACTGCTATTTTCATGATCCACCCGCCTCAAATTCACCGTTACCTAAAGTTTTGCTTCAGATAATCCCTCGAATTCGGTAAAGGGTAAAGTTGCCTCGTTCATACCCAGATTTGGTTGCGATACAATATTTAAGCACTTTAGAACTTGAGAATTATGATTTTGAATGTGATTGAGTTAGGAATTTATTCGATTTAGGAAATATAAAGCGATGCATATTTTAAAGTTGTTGTACTTTTTTCAATCGAAATTGAAACTTTAAAAGCATCGGTAACATATTCGTGTATTACATGAATGCTTTGAGGGCGTAGCGGTCTGCGGTGGTATCCACAAACGTACAATAGGCATGTAAATTTATTTTTATTTTCGATAAATAACCACTTTATTATAATAATAATGAACTGTTAAAGTGAAAATTTCTTACATTTATCTAGGTGTGTATTGCATTTACACTATTGAATTAAATGAATTTAATGAGGAATCTAAAATGTTATCAATTTAGTGAGTCATAGTTTCAGTTTAATTAGACAATAATTTATTTTGCATATTTTTAGAGCAAAACTTAAAATGTTGTGAGCAGTAGGTATTGTGGAGTTTTAGACGATCTCGTCATCATCCCTATTGAAGTATATTTTGTGTTTCTTATAGAACAATCCGAGTAGCACCAAGTCTGGAAAAAGTATCCGGTTAAAAGACAATCGTCATTGGTCATTATAATAATTCCTTACTAAGTCAACAATCACCTATCTTCTTCAACTTCTTCATTCCGCAACCGGTCCCTTACAGGGGGAACTAAGACACTGGGGCACATTTTAAGTATGTATTCGAAATTCTCCTTTACGTCTTAGAGGGTGATGTTGGAGCCATCCTATCCATTAATACCTATTAAGCAACGACCTTGTGAGCAGACCCTCCAAAAATTATGTATCCTGATTCCTGCACCTCTGAAGCTTCTTTATAGAAAAATTAAAAGTAGTACTTTAACTTGCAATGGAACAAAACATTCAGAAAAAGCTGCAATGCAGGTTTCTGTAAAACGAGAGCGTTAAAATAAAATTATGAATCACGAGATCGATCTTCAATTAACGACTGATTTTATCACTTTTATGCGCTAAATATGGGGCATGAAGGACGTCGTAAACACTCTGAATGATAACTAATTGCTTCGCCGGACTCATCGGACTCAGTCCTAATTGGCATTAGCAATCCGGCGCAATTTGGCGCGGAATCCATTGGTACTAAAGCGACGATTCCACTCTTTCCATTCCAAATTCAAATACACATTTTTTTTTATTTGTTAATGGCATTGAAATTAATTTAGTGTTAACTGTAGGATAATTCATATTATAAATATACGTAATGGCGTCTTTTTTTCTTTTATCCTGTCTGTTACTATGCATTTGTTTTTATTATTATATTGCAATCGAATCAGAAACGAGGAGATCTGTAGACGAACGAAAATTGCTGACATAGCACACCGGGCTAGCAAGTGGGTGGGGCACGTAGCAAAATGAACAGGGCCGTTGGAGCGAAAAGGTTCTCGAATGGAAACCACGTATTTGTAGACGTATGACGTAGTCATTAGTCATAGCCCCTGGTTCAACTAGTCGGATTTGAAGGTCGATGGAGGAGGCCTATGTCCAGCGGATGTCCTATGGCTGACATGATGATCATGAACGTAGAATTGAGTGAGGTCTTAGATTTGATTTTTAGGTTGAGTACACTGTTTTTACTTTATTACATAAGACAAAAGTATGATGTTGTTAAGAGACTCGCTGCCTTGGGACCATAGTCAAAGAAAGCTGGTAATAAGCATGCCCCTTTGAAGATAATATATTCACCAACTTGCGAAAATATATATAGAAACTCCTTTTCTTTTCGTTATTTAATAAAAAAAACTCCAAGGCCTGCGAATTACCTACTGAAACATAATTTAATATTCGAAGTCAAATAAAGTATAAAAGTAAACACAACACGAAATTGGCTAAAGTTACCCACCTTGAACTGACATTCTAAGCAGGAAACAAAGTTGCCCGAACCTATATTATTATGTAAACAAAGGCTTGCGTGTTCTGCGGTTTTAACCCTGTGTACGGTGCACGCCTATCGCGAAATAAACGGTAACAGTGGACAAACAACCCCACTGGGACCTATGCTAATGTAACCCACATAAACCTTCACCTTTCATAGGAGAAGTACATTTGTGAACTGAATGAATAACGGATTTGAAAGTGTAAATAACATGAAATTAGATGAACCACTCTTCAACAATCAAACCAATGACAAAAGTCCATAATCAATGCCTTTTACCTGTAATGACTTATGAAGCCAAGATGTGGACACATACTTTGGATCACCAATTCAATAAGTCGCTCTGCTTGTTTTGGAAAGAGGTATGCTCGGTATGTCTGAAGGATTGAATCTGGAAGTGGAACGAAGAAATATGGTAGATAACTAAAGTTATTTAGATAGTTTAACGAATTAGCAAGCTAAAGTGGCAGTGGGCTGGTCTGCCGCAGGTCCGATACAGCTGAAGTATTTCTATAGAATGAAAATAAAAATAACGATACAATTTTTATCTGTAGATAACGAGGCAAGAATTATGACAATCTTTTTTCAAATTTTACTAAATGTGAGATCATAATGAGTGTATAATGAAGCTTAGTCGTCATTATGTTAGCTTAAAATTTTAATGAAGATGACAGCTTTATTCTTCATGGCGCGTTGCACGTTGTTTAAAACAAGACCAATTTAAAATTAATCAGTCCTCATTAACGGATAGGAGCTGTTAAATTTTAATGACGAAAATATACATAAAAGGTTTTAAAGCTATTAAGCTAACATTTTCCATATAATATTTAAATCGGAAAACAACAACATTCGGAATGAAAGAATGAGCAAGATGGAGAATGTTTTGACTAGTAACGTGGATACAACTTGTATTGTGTTGATTCAATTTGTACGCCGCCATATATACGGCTAAACATGTAGGACTTAATAAAATTATTAACCTAACATCTTGCATGCACATGTATGTACCTAGGTATAAGACATGTTTAAACAAATAAATTTGATTTGATTTGATTTGATTTAAAATTAGCCATTCAAAAGAATTGAATTGATTTAAAATTAAATTAGGTCAGTGAAACCAGAAATTAACGCGATTGTACGGTAAATACAATAATTTACCTTTTGGTCCGTACCGTCCAGTCAGCTTGTGAGCACGGTAAGTGCAAACCAACACCAAAGGCCCCGGTTCTGGAAAAGTGTAATCGTTAGAATATTCAATTATTCCTAATTAATAAATTAAAAAGAGTAAGCTATTATTATTACTACGAGTAAGTAAAACATTGACGGACGTAGGACATAATACAGAGGTAGGAGATACCATCATGGTATCTCCTGTCCTTATGGAGCACTCCGACTGGGGAACTACAGAAAGTGTTGTATTTCTGGCAATGGGTCGGGTAGCCAGAGCTCACTGGAAAGGTTTTGTGTTGTCAGTGAGAAGACTGTGAAACCCTTCTTTGTCTTCTGCACTGACAGCATTGAGACTATTAACCTTTTCCCCTCCCCCCTCCACTTCCCATCAGGTGAGCCACGTGCTTGTCTGTGACCTAAGTGGTATACAAATTAATTAATTAATTCCATTTAGTCTCAAAACGTATTCAAATCTGCAAAAAAAAAAATTATTCCAAAGTCCCTATCTGTATTTTTCTGCTAAAATAAATCTAGCCAACACATTTTTAAAATGGCGCTCCATATCAGCGCGTCACACAGCGTTGACTACCGTCACAAAGGCATTGTTGACTTTGTTTCCTTGTTTTACTTTCATCTGAGGGTTGAGTGAAAAGGTAAAAGGGTTATGTAAATACTAGCGTATACTTTTTTAGTCCGGGTTTATTTGCGAGGTAAAAATTAACAGTTTTCTGTCAGTTTCACTACTATTTATTTTTAAACTGTTCATTGATGGCACTTGGTGGAACTTATTCTTATACATTTATTGATAACACACTTGTACTTCTCCATTGTCAATGTAAACCTTTGAGAATGCCGCAAGGCGAAACCGGTTTGGTACAATAATAAATGCAGTGGAGAAGTAGGTACAAGTGTGTTATCAATAATGAATTTTCTATTATTCGTACTATTGTCGACCTTTGTGGCGTGTTAGTGAACATTGCTACACAGGATTGATTCTCGCTCAGTGCAAATATTAGTGAATATTGGTCTTTGTATTCATGTTTCTATGTTATTAGTATATTTATCTGCATTCTAGAACCCATTGCCCCTTGTAGGTTAATAAATTATAGTTTGGTATACCTCAACAATAAATACTAGAACAAACAGCAGTAGCTTAGTGGTTTGGCCTTACGATCAAGAGGTCCCGGGTTCGAATCCTGGCCATTACACTCCTAACATTGAGCTTAGCTGGAATGTTTAGAGGGAGTATTAGTAATTCCAATTGGTAATATTCTTAAAAAACATTCTTGTAACAAGTTCCTATGTTTTGAGTAATGGAATCAAAATTACACAAGTGCGGAGCTGTAATCAAAAACTAGTACAAATCAAAATATCTTTATTGACAGCAAGGTAAATAGCTGATTTTGTCTGTAGCCAATATAAAAGGCCAGTAATTACAATACAGTTTATATTACCGTTTGAAATTTAACTTAAATGAAAATGTGTATTGTATTTGTATTTGCCATTGAATTTCCATTCAAAGAGTTTCGAGTTAAACCGAAGGCCTGCTGGCTAACAAATATTTAAAACGAGATATTATTTAGAGAGCATTGTACAATTTCCTGATATTGTATAAAATAAAATATTTGTGTATTTCATTTAGCTGTATGCACTGAAAAATGTACAAAAACAGACTTAATGCCAAAGGCTTTCTTTACCCGACTATCTTATGATGACGGACAGATAGATTAGGGTAAGTACATGTAGAAAAACGCAATGCCAGGCCCTATCACTGTAACATAACCCTGATTATCCTGGAAGTAGGCGTGGTTTTATAAGCTGCACCTAACATGTGGATAGCAGCTCAACAACATGTTCATCCGAGTTTGTTGTGCCACTGAAATTAATATAAAACAAATACCTATTAAGATAACGTGGTAAGGAATTGAATCCCGGACCTAATACTCAATTGACTTGTCACTTATGTACCATAGAGGTAGATACTAGGTACCCTTTTAAAAACCGACGTGTTGGGTGACCTTAGCTATGTTTGATGAAAATTAGTCCGAGATGGCCGCCATCACAAAATGGCGAATTACCTTCTTTTATTTCAATACTCTTTCTATAGGTATATCAGATGAAAGGGCTTGACTTGTAGGTCAATTCAAAAAGTGTAAATTATACAATTTTTACGTTTTCATTATATTTATTAGTCAGAGAAATTATCATGATAACACAATTTGTTTGCCAATGTTATATTATACGTAATTACGATTTGTGTTTGGAATTGGCATTTGTTGTTGAGCTAGGCTTTTCTTCTGTGTTTTAGTTAACAGCAACCTTATCCCGGCTTCCTTAATATACAGAAGTCCATAAAATGTAGGTATATAATTAAATAAAGATGAATTAGAAATAATTAAATTGACAATTTTATAAAAAGCCCGGGCCCAATAATATCTCGAAAATATTTTTTTTTTATCCAGAATACCACAATTGGACTTCACCTCGTCTGATTTACTGTAGGCAAAGTACGTAAAGCTTTATAATCCAAGAGTTGTCGTGAGGTAACGGTGTAAATTATTATTATTCTATGATGACGCAAGGATGACCTAAGCTTTTGTATTTAATAAGAGAAACGAAACTGGTTAACATGGATATATTAATACTATTAGTAATATCATTTTATATTCGTATTAATCAATTATATTAGCTAGTCTTTCCCAATATTGGGAGGTTTCGGCCTGCTGTACCTACCTACAGGGTTTAATTTCGAGTTGTTAGGTATTATACGAAACCCTGTGCAGACCTATGTCTCTATGCCTATAAAATATTAGTGTATGGAAAGTATAAACTAGTCATTGTTCATTCTCTGAGCCTATTCCTAACTCAGTTGGGGTCGGCTTTCTAGTGTAGGTAACTAAGATGCGACTGAACTACGATATTTTCCATAAAACAACTGCACTGCCATCAGACCTCCACACAGACGATATCGAAGTAATGTAGTTAGGCTATTCGAACTTTTGAAGGCTCCAACTACCCGTAACGACTACCATAGATGTTCGTATTGCTACCGGGACCGACGGTTTAACGTGCTCTCCGAGGCACTAAAATAATAAACTAATATTGTCATGATAATTATGTTAAATGGATGCATTATAACACCTCTTTTATTCCGCAATACTCCAACCCAAAAGAGGTCATAACTTCAGAATGTAATGTGTGAAAGTTTAAAAGTAAAACTTACCAGGGTGTGTCCCAAGGAATTACGTCCTCAGCTCAACACTGTGAATTTACTTATCGAATTACGTTCAAAGGGCCCCTACAGATGAAAGTCGTAATGTGGCCGTCATTGGAGTCATACAACCAAAACGGCGACAAACGGTCTCTTAAAATTCATCCCGCGGAATAAAGATGATTGAAATTAGATTGGCCCCCTATACGAGTGTCTATTGATCCCGTGGTAGGAGACTAGTTGATATTAATTTATATTTTAGGTTCCTATTTGTGCCCTAAAATAAGTGTTATAGATTTGACACGTGCTAAGGTGCTTTTGAAGTTAAGTTAGGACGTCACGCTGTACATCTGTAACAAATAATAGCTAATTTAGGATACTTGGATCTAGCGGGGCTCAACACAACATGTGAAAGTATTTGCAGATGTTTGGATATTTGTTTCTCAATCACGCCTAAACTGCTTTCGCTGAATGGATTTCGCGTTTTTTTGATAGAATGATAATCTCTTTGTGTATTGTAACTGTTATAATATAATAAACTTGCACAGTAACATAAAGTAGGTAATGAGTAATGACTAATGCATAGTCCGATGCGTAGTGTCTCCTGTCAACTATATTCCCGCGCACCGTCTGTCAACCTGACAGGTCGTTCAGGAACCCACAACAGATTTCAAATAGTCTCTAACGATCCTGATATTAACAAATCTTCCGTTCATATTCAGAACTGCCGGTAAGTCTCGAACAGTGTCGTGTGTGTATAGGCCTTTATAATCAAACGCAGCGTCAGAATGGTACTATTGTTTTCTCCGTTTGGCGTGGGACGACATACATTGGAACCTTGCTAGAATACACACGAGCATTGTTTGACTCTAAAGCTTAATTATAATGCGGTTGATTTATGGAGCGATTTTATTTTATGTGTGCATCTATACTGGGTATAATGGCCTTGATTTGTAGACTTTACTTATTAGTTTAATAGTCTTAAGTGTAAGACAGTTTTTAGTCTTCTGTACCTCATCATTCTCCGAGCCTATTCCCAACTCAGTTGGGGTCGGCTTTCTAGTGTAACTAAGATGTGGCTGAACTTCAATATTTTCCATGATGCGACTGCCATCCAACCTCCATAATCAAATTGGCGATATCGAAGTTCTGTACTTAGGCTAGTCGGACTTTAGAGGGCTCCAGCTACCCCTAACGACTGTTATAGATGTTCGTATGGCAACCGGGCCCGACGGCTTAATGTGCTCTCCGAGGCACGATCAGACCAGTGCAAATAGCCATATTTATGCATACAAATATTTGCACTGAGCGGGGATAAAAACCGCGCGTATCAGTCGCGTTCACTACTGCCATACGCCACAGAGCTAGTAGCTGATAGCAGTAGTACGTGATAAAAGTACTATTTGATGAAACTAAGTTATATTGAGGTGACGCATTTTGACTCGACAGAATAATAATAACACGAAACTTAAAACACATAAAGCTAAAATAAATTCGCAATCCTTTTGGATGTTGCAGCTTAATAAATTTAGAATAAAAAAAATAACCCGATCCCTTGCTATGCGTTGTAAATAACAAATAAATTAATTACGTGCTTGTAAGCAAAGTATATTTATTGTTATTAATTCCCAGTGCTCTTTATTAGGTTATATTACAGACCAAACTTTCTGTAACAGACTCAAACACCGAAGTTTTAGACGTACAAACATACAGTTCTAAAATACACGAACTGAGTTCAAAACTAAAACTTTTTATTTCGTTTTCATTGCTATAATAATGTTCATATAGATAATGACATCGCCAAAGACGTGGATATTGGCGGGAATCGGACATTTTGTTTCAAGCTGTCATCTTTTCCCGCGTAAAATACACTTTATTTTCTCGGCAGCCTAAAAAAAATAAAAATAGGTAATGAAAGTATAGTGAGGGCAACAAAATACTGATGTTATTGTAACAAAATGTAAGCTCGATAGGATTGGAAAGTATCTCTATCTTTGACTTTTTTTTGGTAGAAAAGGTAAAACTTTTTTATATGAAACATATCACTGAGGGCACAATGTGTATTTGATGGATGTCGATTTGTACGATTTCGAGATTTTCGCCGTCCATCGTCCGCCTCCCTCCACTAGGATCCACTGTCGAGATGTGGATTTCGGCTTCCCTCTATTCTTCACTCCACGACAAAAATCTCGAAATCGAACCTGTGTGGGGATCGAACCCATAGCCTCGTGCACACCCGGCGCATACCTGCTACGCCCCTGAGCAGCGAAGGCAGTTTTCTAGGGTTAGGAAATACTTCTAGGGTTAGTGAACATTTCTAGGGTAAGTAAAGTGACGCTATAACCTATGTACTTATTGTCCACAGTATCACCATAACGTTATTTTAAAGGCATTGCAACGATCCTATAACGTTACTCCTCGTTCAGGTACCTCCAATTTGCCAACAGATAACACAGCGATTTACTGTTTCCGAAACAGAAGCTTGTATCAAATAATGATTTTCCAATCGTAAATGTAACGCATCCGACCCCACTGTGAATTAATTGTGGACATTCCCGTTCCATTTATTGGGAACTGATGATACCATCAATATAGCTGAAGGGTCGATCGAATATTCTAGTAATGCGTATGTCCAATTTATCGGGTTCGTAGGATGTAGGATGTGTGTCGGGTTCGTAGGCAATATCATATTAATTTGCAATGAAAGGTACGATTTACAAATGTATAGCTAACGATTTATTTTTGTTTAGGACACGTTAATTTGAGTTTACTTTGCCTGATGGTAAGCTGAAAGCTAAGTGTTGTGAAAGAGGGTCACCATTACAAACACGTACAGTGTTACAATGGTGGCGCATAGCTTGATGACCTCATCAGACGCTTTTTCACGCCCCACTTATAGGACCCGGGACTGTAGGAAGAAGGAAACACGTGCGCTGGTAAGGAATTCTAAGACTTAATGGTGTGGCAAAGGAAAGACTCACCGAACCGCTTGGTTGTAGATTAAATATTCTGCACCGTATGCGGATGACATCTACGTGAGTGCTGCACATTTTGTCCTGTGTAGGAAGGAAGAGGGTGGGATTAATTTGAAGTGCTATTTATATGTATTATATAGTTAATCCTTGGTTCCTTTCGATTGGATCGCTAAATCCTTGAATTGCAAGTTCATTCATCTTCAATTAAGGAGAGAATTCTTCAACCGAAAGGGTTTGACTTCAACCGAAAGGGTTCAACGTGGATGTTTTAGTTGCGCCCTATTTGTAGTAAAATATAAGGCAATAATCCAGCACATAGCACTTCGAGATGTTCTGGGTAGCTGCCCATGAATAGGATTAAAAGGAACGAGGGATAGAGTTGTCCCAAAATTTACTTACAGCCAATGAATATGAATGATTGACAGTTATGCTCACTTAAGTAGATTCAAGTAACTGCTCAAGCTTAACGTAGCGCAAAAACACGTAATTAATTTGAATTTTGCACAAGTATCTTTCAACACACGTTACACGTTACAAAATTTGCGCAAGTTTAAATTTCTGTAAACATTGTAACATGTGGTGGCTAGTATCGTTAGATACTCATGAGACAGAAAAATATAGTACCTAAACTAATGAATAATTAAAAATCTGAAGATATACCACAAAGCGCTGTCTATATTATCCAAATTGCGTATAGCCAGTATTATGAGTTCCAGGATGCTAATAAATTCCTCGGCAACTGATGGCCCAATACGGCCGTGCGCTTTAGGTCAGTTCGAGTCCAACATACCACCCTTGCAGACTTCGGTGGGGGAGGTATCCGTTAGGATATCCGCACAGGAAAATAGGGCGTTAATAAATTGCCTTTCAATATTATAATCGGAACTTCTATGTTTAAATATCGGAATTTTGAACCCATTGACTTATTCCTTTGATTATATACAGGTATGAAAAGATAGTACAGTAAGCTACAGAGAAAAGGAACCCTCTCTTCTTGTCAATAATCATAAGAAGGGGGGGTTCATTTTCTCTGAAGCTTACTTACGTATAGTAGATGAAAGCAGTGAATACGACCGTTGTTTGGTCAAACATTCTGCAAAGTTTTCCAATACTGAAGTCACGCCGCGTCGCCATCGCTTCTCGCCTTACCTAGACGTCTATTGAAACATTTAACAGAAAATACCTCCCTTGAGTGCCTTGCGGTTGTGGAGTTTTAAAAGTTCATGCAGAGTGAGCTAAACTAACAAAATGTTTAAGTTGGTCTCTGTTACATTTCAGAGCATTCCATTTCAGAAATATGTATATTAGAATTTATCCTTTATTTAAGGTAGGTACGTGAATTTGATTTCACCATGCTAAAGTTTCAGGAAAAATGATGACCATTACAAACACGCACAGTGTCTTGTCTTGTGACTAGTCGGACTTTTGAGGGCTCCCAAAAATCGGACTAGCCTAACTACAGAACTTTGATATCGCCAATTTGGTTGTTGAGCCGAAGACTAGAAAGCCGACCCCAACTGAGTTGGAAATAGGCTCGGAGAATGATGATGAACGCCGATTTATCCGAGTAAAATGTAATCGCCCTCCAAGGCTAAATGTTATATGTAGACAAGACTTGTCTCAGCTTCACACCGGAAATGGAGGATAAAGTTTCTGTGAAAAGAGATTTTATCTTTTTGCTGTAATACACAAAATTCTCAGACGTATACGTACGGAAGATGTCAGGTTTATTTTCAAATGATTTTTTACAGGTATTCATTATTAGATAATCTTAAATGCATTATATAGATCGATCATATGAATAATACCATTGCTAATGCTTAGGTTAAGCTTAGCGAAAAATTCAGTTCCAATCATAAAGTTATTATTACTAACGTAAATAGAGCAACAGTTTCATAATTACTGAGTATACCGAATTGAAAATAACAATTGAAATAAATATTTAAATATGCACTTTTCATGACAGCTGGCTATGTCTGAAACGTTTTACGGTGCATATACTCTGTCACTTTCTCACACTTAGGTTTTGTGTAAAGATATGTTTGTCAAATGCACACTTTGTTCCTCTAAGTATTACTAATAACTTTATTCTTCAAATTCAAATATGCTCAATTGAAATTACCACAGTTTGCATGTTTTTTTTATACCACTTAGGTGGCAGACAAGCACACGGCCCACCTGATGGGAAGCGGTCACCGTGGCCTATGGACGTTTGCAACGCCAAAGGCATCACACACGTGCTGCCTAACGTGTATTCGTTTAATCGCCTTTTCTCATAAACAGTCTCAATATTTTTTATACAAATATAGTATAATAAGGCAATGAAATGAAACTTGAATTATGCACCAAGCTTATTATTTATCAACGCTCCACAATACAAAATTGACGGCCTGGTATAGACAGCTATGGCTATTGACAATTCCCCCAAAGATGGCTGGATGCTATGGCTGATCGGTGGACTGTCAATATGGCGGCTTTGGCTATGGCTGGCTCGGCTGACGTCACACCCGTTACAATACGAACCACTGGAACCCAGAAACTAAAGATTCCACACACACACACATCCCCTCAAACTCATACCAGAAGAGCAGAGCACATGAGCCAGTTGCCATAACGCTTTCTTTTATTAAGAATAAAGATCGGTATGTACCTACATATATTATACAATACCCTATTGAGCTTACAATTACCATATTTCGAATGTAAATGAATACGCAATCTTCCGAGGATACAAATCTCAGCATTTTATTACAGCTGTTGTACCAGGGTGACATAAATATTCATTGGTATTATAATGTACAATACATGTTGTACTGGTGCTGGCGGCTTGTCATGCATTCCCGCGGGAATTAAAACAAAAACGACTATCGTGTCCCATTGTAATGTCAAATACACTTCTCAAAACACACGCTATTTCGCTGGCTTCTATACCTATATTGAATTATAAGCATCTTCGCTCAAAAGCGATTATAAAAACTTTTTACCCCTAATTCGCCTGAAATTTCCAAATGTTCTTTACCAATATAGAGCGCCTCAACTGCAGCAACTGCTTCAAGTGTGTACCCAAAGTTTAACCCTTCTACAACTAAAAGCAATGTACTTACATTTTACAAAATTATTTTATAACTAGCCTATGCCCGCGGCTCTGCCTGCGTGGCTGTCGGTTATCGCGACCTAAGCGCCATCTATGCACCTTAAATTCTATATTAACCATAACTGCGATTCTACTTAACCAATTGCAATCAAACAAACGTAAGATTTTGAGTTGGAACAAACCCCTTCAAACAAAAAAACCGCATCGAAATTCGCTCAGTAGTTTTTGCGTCATATATAAACTTTTTATAATTATTATAATAGTATAGACTTAATACACATCCAGTCGGATTGGTGATCGATGGGGGAGGTCTATGTTCAGCAGTGGACGTCCTATGGCTGGAATGATGATGATGATTATAAATACACATTTACCGCAAGCTTTTGAGTTAAAGTCTATTCTGATCAGGGCGAAATTTCTTCCAGATGAAATATAACGCATCGAACAGTTATGACCGATCACAGCGAGAGAACTTCCGAATGTAATTTCGGTTTCGGTCATTGTTTGCCGCTAAAACCGAAACTTAACCGAAACTCGATCAAAACCGAACTTTCAATATAACATTAGAAGTGAAAGAAGCCTCAAACCCAAGGCCAGTATTTCATAATTAGTATCAGATTGGATGGCGTCCTTCGAGAGGAGACGTCTTTCGGCAATAATTTAGATTACTTGGCACGATAGGCATGTCTGCAGAACTTGTATTCATTAATTGAATCTATTTCATTTTAGTATTCTACTGGCAGTACTACTCGTTTAGTTTAACCCATATAAAGTTATACTTGGAGGAACAAATTGTGCGAGTGATATACGTGTCTTTACACAAAACCTAGGCGTGAGATATTGACAGAATATACGAACCGTGAAACGTTTCTTTATAAACCGTTATCCACTTTGACAGAAATAGATATTGCAGTCACCTACATGCCACTGACATTTTAAATTCGGAAACGCGGTGATGGTGGAGTTTGTGGGTCTATTTACGCTACTAATATAAATCTTTATGCTTGTTCTTCACTAGTCCCTAAGAAGTTGAAATAAACTTAGAGTAGAATAATTATTGTGGGGTCTAATTTTGAATAAATGAATTGACTTTGACATTTGTGCACGCCTGTCCTAAACGTCAATCCTATATATTTAACCCCTTCATACTAAATAACCGCATCAAAATCCGTTCAGTAGTTTTTGCGTCCATCGCGGACAAACATAAACTTCTTACAATTATAAACATAACATAACATCACACCTGTATCCCCGAAGGGGTAGGCAGAGGTGCTAGCACCCACATTTCGCCAGTTTATGTTTAGGTCCCAATGTAATAGGTGGCGAAGCCTATAGCCATGAACCGGGCACTTATAAATCTGAGATAAATACACACATACTCGTAACTTCGAAAAGCATCGAAAAGTCATTGGTGTGTGCCATGGTAAACCTGGGACCGAACCCGAGGCTTCGTCTCAGCAGTCCATTACCCATACCACTAGGCTACCGCGGTTATTATATAATACAATTATATAATAGAATAGATATTCTATTCTATTCCAATTAACAAAACGAAGACCAACGTATTGCCACTTGTCTAGAGAGGGCTCCGAAGTACCTATAGGTTTTGAATGCGACTGGGTTTGACGTTCGGATGAAGTTCTAATGTTTTTATACAGAAAGAAAATCAGTAAGTACCTAGACGATCGATGCTGAGGCGTGAAGGTGGGGTGTTGCGTGTTCGTGGTACGTCGGTTCGATGCAATCCAGCGGTGTTCACGAATTAATTTATGGATAAGATCTACAATCACGACAGTGTGAAGGAAAGTGTGCTTTAAAGAATGTGTAAATATAAACATTTTGTTGATATAGTCTCAGGTGTTTGAATGATAATCACATTTAGCTAAACAAATCACTCAATCAGTAATTTAATCCCCTAAATCAGATAAATTATACATGTTTACTACATAGGTACATCATTCTCTGAGACTATTCCCAACACAATTGGGATTGGCTTTCTAGTCTTACTCTAAGATGCGGCTGAACTTCATTATTTTCCGTGAAGCGATTGCCATCGGACCTCCACAAGCAACTTGGCGATATCGAAGTTCTGTAGTTTGGCTAGTCGGACTTTTGAAGGCTCCAAGTACCCTTAACGACTGCCATAATTGTTCTTATGACAACCGGTACCGACGCGAGGGCTTAACGTGCTCTCTGAAGCACGACCAGACTAGTGCAAATAGCCGTATTCATGCAACAAATATTTGCACTGAACGGGGATCGAACCCGCGCCTTCTGCGCAGCAATCACGCTCACTACCACCACGCCACAGAGGCTTTACTAAATACATATTACGTAAAGTATATATAAGTAATTTCTGATTTAGGTAAGGCATGCAGTTTCTATTTGTAATAGGGACTATTAGATAGGTACTGCATAGGTACTCTAATTATGTCAATAGATATTGTCGATAATTTTATTGTTTCTTGACAAAAGACATAGTAATTTGTGACAATATTTGTTCAAAAAGTGACAGTGAGAAAAAAAAGAATTCTTTATTATGAGAGGATGCACACAATTATACAAACATCTAGCAAAATGAGCAAAGTAATTCTTTGATGTGAGTGATCACTTTAAATCACTAACATATCGATTGATTGCGGGCTCTAATATAGCTTTGCGGACTATATTAGAGCCACAAAGCCGTGATTGATTTAAAGATACGAAAAGGATATAAGATAAAATTGCCCGCGAAACCAATTTGAAACGTAAAATATTTCAACTCGACCGGTGAGAATGTGTAGGTAGGAAAAGTAAGTAGGTCAGTTATTGAGAAAAAAACGCCTTTTCAAACAAAGCTGACATCATTTGCCATTTTTGATCAAAATTTATACCTTTTATTTAATCGTGCGAATAATACCGAAGTGTACTCCCCTTCCCAGCCGGAGCCCGTTGGGGAGGTTATATCGGACTCGAACCGACTCAAACGCACGTTGTCTTTGGGTCTTTAGTTGCCGGAGATGAGATAGTAGCCAATATAACCCTCGCACCCCGGCAGACCCGGTCCGATGATCCGGGTCATCGCGAAAGACAGGGCCCCCCTGTCTTTCGCGATGACCCCCGTTGGGTGTAGTGTGTTTTCGTTTTGTAGTACGTTTGATTTGAGCTAATATGGCATTAAAGGTAGTATTATAAATAGGTACGACTGTACTCAAAGCAATTATTTACCAGTAATGCACGGTATTATTAACGGTTGTATGTGTGAGTTTGGCGACATCGGTTTCATCACTGAAACTATCGTATCGCATTTCTACAAGTTTTTTCTGTTCTGTGATTTAAATAATGAATTGACGAAACACGAGTAAAATTGCAGGCAGAATTTAGTTACAATAGAATGCGATAGTATAGTTAATTTAAACTGTAAATCCAATTGTGGAAAGAAGATTTTTATAAAATTCTTGGCTCGCAAACTTTCACAGATAATAATGAAATAAAATGTCAGTTTTTCGAGATCAGAAAGGACACTAACGACACTACTCTACTGAATTGCTTTTCTACGAGACATTCTCAGTTTCACTATTATCTCTTGGTGCATTATTTTGAGAACGCTGGAAGAATAATGTGTATTGAATTGCTTTACTCCCAAGATTTTCGAAGCCAAGTTAAGCGGTACTCCCTACTGGGGGCCTACCACCATCTTTTAAAAGTGATATCACTTGAATCTTATTTAACTTTCATAGTGTGTTTCGGACTCGGAGTGTTGTAGTCAATCGATATTTATGCACTGTATCTTGTAAGACAAGTGTAAAGTCTAACAAGTGAAACAAATAAATGTATCCACTACAGTAAGAGATGCTGTTTGACCCATTTTAATCATATTAACACTAGAATCCTGAGTACCTTGACAGTCCGAATCACACTATGAATGTAAAGTACAAACATACATGCATACATACATACATATGCTCACTCCCGTAATCTCCGAAGGGATAGGCAGAGGTGTATTAAACAACCACATTTCGCCACTATGGTTTTCGGTCCCACGTAATAGGGGGCGAGCCTACCGTCGTAATAGGTAAAGTAAGATTGAAACGGTACGGCCCCTGATTGCAGACTGTGGCACAAGATTACATTTGATAATAATAATGATTATGACGACTCCTATCAACGCCATCTGTCTCCAATAGTATAATTCTAGCGGCTGTCACGTTTGCCACTAAATCTTACCAGGTGCCCGGAACCATTTTTCCTACACTTTCGCCTCCCGATGTGACTAATCTTCTTCTTCTTAAGATGGCTTCTGTTGCAAGCAGCTTCGCCAATATCAACTGCTAAATGTTCTTAGCCGTGGTAGCCTAGTGTATGGGTAATGGACTGCTGAGACGAGGTCTCGGGTTCGATCCCAGGTTTTACCATGGCACACACCAATGACTTTTCGATGCTTTTCGAAGTTATGTGTGTATTTATCGCAGGTTTATAAGTGCCCGGTTAATGGCAATAGGCTTGCCACCTATTACATTGGGACCTAAACATAAACTGGCGAAATGTGGGTGCTAGCACCTCTGTCTATCCCTTCGGGGATATAGACGTGAGTTTATGTTATGTTATGTTTTAAATTGTATTACAAAAAATTATTAATGGCGAGACGCCAATGTCAAATTTCTTTCTCGATGTGACTAATATTTAAGATAGTTGCAAAAGAAACGTCAACATGACAGTTTGGTCACAGAATATACTGCTCCGTGAACGGATTACTAATGTAGGTAATGGACGTCAAGGGTTTTACTTAAATGTTTTACCAGATGGGTAGAGCGAATACGTGCTTAGATTTGTAAAATATTTTTAAATCATGATAAAATAGGTAGGTATGGCGGTACAAGGTCCAATTTAACCTTACCTGTGGGAGAATGTATCTGTTTTACAATAGACGAAGTTCTGGTTAGGTTTCCTTCTCAGTTGTGGACGGTCAAATGGCAGTCGCTCCCACAAAGCGACATAACAATGGCGTACACAGGCATTTCAGACAGGGTAGGGAGAAATAGGTAAACATTTCAAAATACTTACGCAAAAATCGTGGGCGTGCATTCCATAGAGAGAAATTAGACGGCGCATGATTCGAGCCAAATCTGAAAAAAAAAATATATAGTATAATTTATCGGACTTGCACGCTACTGCAAAATATCTGTCAAAAACAACTTTGGAAGCAACAAGAAAATTGTTTGGTGACAAAATACAAACATACATAATTATAATCACGTCTGTAAAACACCGACAGGGTTCGCGGATTGACCGATTTACTGACTGGATAGGCCACATGATAGCCTCTTGTGCCGGCTGACGCAGGTGATCACTTTTCGTAGATTACCTGCATTGGATCTAGAAAGAGCCATCGTTCGAGTACCATTAGGTACTGTGATGCGATGCGAGTAAGGACTCGGGGCTGCACACGTTAACCGAGAGCCTGGCGTAGGAGACGCTGAGGCGGGTCCTTGTGGTGGTCCTAGGAGTGGGAGTTCTCTCGCTCGCCGCATTGCTTGCTTCTTTGAGCTAGTAATACTTGAGAAAGAGGTGACGGAGGAATGCCGGAGAATACTCCAGGTCTGCACAGCCTGCGATGAGAGGAGGCGACTCGAACTCGCCAAAAAATAATCAGATATAAATTTTCAACACGCTTTTCATATCCAATATCTTTTGTCTATGGTAGAAAAAGAGGTAAAGATATCTATATTTTAATACAGTATTTATTCCAGTTTCCGTTCGTCCGTATTCAGTATTCAGTAATCCAGTAAATAATTTATTGAGGTAAAGTTTTGTTACACAGAAGCAGCATTATTATAATATAAACATTATATCAAAAGGTCAGCAATATAGATTTATATTACAATACTTCCTAATAGCTGGCGTGTAGCTAAGTGCGAAGAAATGTTAATAATTTTCTAAGTTAACATTGAATAAACGTTAACTATTGTCATGGAAATGCTCATGGTCAGGACTGGTGCCAAGTTTTAAAGGTTGGCAAATTGCAACTAAGTCTTGAATCTACATAACGCGATACTTTCTGGAGGTTTTGTACGGAAATTTGCAAGCATTTCATGTTGGTTTTTTATTTTAATTTAACAGCACATTAGGTATTCGAGAAATTTTTAAATGAAGCCTCCATTTTTACTGATACTCTCCAAGATGTTAGTTGGTAGTGCTTGTGCGGCTAAGCATGTAATTCATTTCTTTGCGATTTATCGGGTCAATTTTTTTTTTAATTTATTTAGCTGCAATATTTTCAATTATGAAGTTATTTTCGGCATACCCATTTTTTTACAAAGTGCTACATTGGCGGCAATAGTAACCGTTAATTAAAAATAAAAAGTAACATACACAAATATTTTTAAAAGTGTGGACTTAAGACGAGTACCGGCTTCACTTTTTGCACAAATATGTATAAAAGGGTGGACTTCAGACGTGTACCGGCTTCCCCCATTAAAATAAGAATGAATAAAATATCGTAGACTAATGGACTTCATTTGTTGTTTCAGGTAATAAACTCAAGTTCCTGTACATGTTTAAACTCTCTACTCTACATAATATGTGAGTATGTACGTGGAAAGACGTTGTGGAACCTTAATCTCTGTAATTATCACACGTCTGTCGTAACCGAGATGCCTTTGAGATTCCGTTGGTACCTTTTTATGTTTTGCAGTAAAGGGTGATCCATTCATTTGCAACCTTGAGAATGTGTTGCTTTGTTGTTTGAAGTCTAGACTTATATTTTTAATAGTAAGTATATTTACATATATTGGGTCATTAGGTACTCTGAGGTAACTTGTTAAATTCTATTCTATCGCACTAATATTATGAACTAGATAACCCGCGCAACTTCGTCTGCGTCACCCCGTTTTTGCAACATTTTTCATTCCTGCTCCGCACCTGTTGATCGTAGCATGATGTTATATACATATAAACCTTCCTCTTTTACTATTCTATCTATTAAAAGAAACCGCATCAAAATCCGTTAAGTAGTTTAAAAGATTTAAGCGTACAAAGGGACGGCGCACGTGTTTCCTTCTTCCTACAGTCCCGGGTCCTTTAAGCGGGGCGTGAAAAAGCATCTGATGAGGCCGTCAAGCTGAGCGCCACCATTGTAGCACTGAACGTGTTTGCAATGGTGACCCTCTTTCATGGGACTTTGCCTTCAGCTTAACATCAGGCGAGGTGAAGTCAAATTGACGTGCCATAGATAAAAAAAAAAAAAAAAAAAAGGGACAGAAAACGCGACTTTGTTTTATACTATGTAGTGATGTAAAAATTTGATGTTTGTTATTTAATCATGGTCTAACGGCTGAACGGACCTGCCTGATATTTAGTACAGGGGTAGACTATAGTCTGGAATAGTAAATATTCTTATTATATAACGACATGGTGAAGTTATTGAGTTTTTATTATATTCTTTTACGTCACCGGGTCATTGCAAACTTTTCGATTATCAAGAAAAGTTACTCCGTCACGTGTGTCACTGCCTTAACTCCACAAGCCTTCGACCTCACCTACATAGCCCCTTATTAGGGCAGTTGTACACGATGGCGTGACCGGCCAACATAAGGCTGAGCTCTTACGTTCAGCATCGAAGAATGAAGGTTACTATCGTCAAACTTTTTACTGCCATTCTATTCTTTCTTTCTTATCCTTCCCTAATATGAATGAACACGCAATGCTTTTGTTTACCTGTCACTGTGTCTATAGCTTCGTAACCTCAATGATCAGTCTGATCAATCACTTTTTTTACACTAAGGTGGCGGACAAGTACATGATCCACCTGATGGAAAGTGGTCACACTCGTGCCGAAGGGAACTGAAGAAACCTAATGTTACTGGATACTTGATATAAATTGCTGACTGAGTCTAAAAGAGTTTATTGAGCTATTACAACGATATATCATAATGATATCAAGCAACCGCAGTAGCCAAGTGGTTTGGGTAATGGACTGCTAAGACGAAGTTTCGGGTTCGATTCCAGGATTCACCATGGCACACACCTATGACTTTTCGTTGCTTTTCGAAGTTATGTGTGTATTTATCGCAGGCTTATAAGTGCCCGGTTAATGGCAATAGGCTCACCACCTATTACATTGGGACCCAAACATAAACTGGCGAAATGTGACCCCTTCCGAGATATAGGCGTGAGTTTATGTCATGTTACATACATATTATACATAGAAACACGATAGATACGATAAGATCTATAAACATTGGGTAATATTTGGCAAAACAACGGACGGATGTAGAAACAGTAACAAACTAGCGAAAGTCAAGTAATTGTTATCAAGATATGTGACATAATAGCAAACCTGTTATGTATTGCATTCAGTTGTACACGTGTAACTGTAGCAGTACAAATTGTTACCTGAATTTGTCAACATAGACTTATACTCCATTTGGTTAGGTTAGGTACTTAAAAAGAGGTTTTTTCTTTCTTTTTTATTTACGGCACGTCAATTTGACTTCACCTCGTTTGATGTTAAGCTGAAGGCAAAGTCTCATGAAAGAGGGTCACCATTGCAAACACGTTCAGTGCTACATTGGTGGCGCTCAGCTTGACAGCCTCATCAGTTGCTTTTTCACGCCCCGCTTAAAGGACCCGGGACTGTAGGAAGAAGGAAACACGTGCGCCGGCAAGGAATTCCAAGACTTAATGGTGCGGCAGCAGAGAAAAAACTCACCGAAACGCTTGGTTCTTGATGGAATATTCTGTACCGTATGCGAGTGACATCTAAGCCCTGCACGTGTTGTCCTGTGTAGGAAAGGGGAGGTTGAGATTAATTGGAAGAGCTCATCAGAACATTCACCATGGTAGAGACGGTTAAATACTGCCAGGGACGCAACAATGTTGTGGCAACTTTTTATAAAAACGCATGTTAAACAAATAAACTAAGCTACTAACTAACTAACTAACTAGTGGTTTGATACTGATATTTAGTCTTTACGAAACGTTTCCAAACAGAAAAGAATTTTTATACTGAGTTTCTGAACAAAACTTATTTAAAAGACACACCAAGATTGTTTACGTTTTTTTAAGTACCTACCTAAACAAATGGACTATAGGTACAGGGGGCTCTAATAGTTCCTGGACACATTAAGATATACAATAATATTTTGTAGGCTAACGAGACATTACTGGAAAGTAATTTGGCATAAAATATGAAAGCTCGAATACGCCTAGCGGCATTAAGTACCCACCTCTAAATACTCTGACGGTGTCTCATTTAATTAATTGGAAAGGTTAATTCCGTGGGAGTAATTAATACTATGCGAAAATTAAACAAAAATGGATTCCATTGTTCAATTTTATTTAATTATACACTGAGGTGCTCGTTAAAAGTAGAATACGCATAGCTTTGGCAGGACACAACCAAGTAACTACGTACGTTTATTCTACTGATTTTCTTTTTTTTTATTAAAGGGCTTTGTTGCTTTGCGAGTGCAACCACATCGCCCCAATATTTTTTTTTATCGTGCGCAAAATCCCCACGGATACCGCCTCTGCAAAAATCGATGGAGGTGATTCTGTCGGACTCGAACCGACCAAAACGCACGCACGCTAATTAATGTAAATCCCAATCACAAAAAGATAAGGAAATTCAAAATTATCGATATCACTATAGAATATTAAGTCAACCCTCTTCACAATATCAACGCTCCGCTACTGTGATATAGGAAACGTGAAAGTCATTAAACTTTGTTAGGTACTTATTAACCCCACACCCGCTCACCGCTTAAGCAATTTGCCTAAGCGTTTACGCTAAGAAGCCGAGCTGTTGTACTAAGCGTCGAGAAAATTGAACATAAATGACATTATTATACAAACTATTAAGTAATCAACTGTTTGTATTTAATCAAAAGTTTTAAGGTAACCTTATTCTTTTAGTCTATGGCAGATCGCAATTTTTTTTTTCAATTACTACTAATTTTTCCCGCCATTTCGAAAAATTGTTTATACTCGTTTCCCTGTTTAAGTTGTAGTTATTTTTAGTATTATTTTGCTCACAAATGTGTTAAAAACGTATGATCTAATACACACATAATCAATTTCGGCTGTCTTACGGCAATAATCTCATTAATGTTTTATAATTGTAGGCACTACTATAACTGTGACTAATAATGAGATTTATTTAATATAAATATAAAATAGGTACCATTTAATTTTGAAACTAGAGAACTAAAGAACTATGCTTTTCTTGAGAATCAATCCTGGTATCATATGCTTAGGAAATATAAATATGATTTAGTTAAAAATATGAAACGAATGGTTCGTGACACCGTAAGGTACTGTCGTATACAAAGCATTTTCACTCGACCCCTGACCCTGAAGGGTTTTCAACGACCCCTGGGCCACCCCACAACGACCCTCTTACGTGGTACCTACATTTTCTTTGTCTGCAAAGATTCTTTGTTCGTGGGAATAATACTTACATCGATTTTTACTATCGCGGCCATTATCTGATTTCTCACCATAACTTGAGACCTTTTTTTGTGGCATAAAGTCGGGGCAGTCGACGACAAAAATTCAGCTTTTATTTTTCTCTCATTATCTCTTTTCCTATTGATATTGGTTTATTTTTGTTTCAGTTGACAAAATTTCCTAATATTTGCCATGTTTTTCCCAAACGATTTTAATATGGGTTTCTTTAAGAAGGGTATTAGAAGACTTCTACAGGGTAACGCCCCTGGTGTTGCAAACGTCCATACGCCACGGTGACCGCTTTCCATCATGTGAGCCGAGTGTTTGTCTGCAAAACATGGCAGGGCCCTACCAACTTCTATGAGACCCAGTGCACTTGCTAAATACTAAACGGATACGATTCCTGTGCAAGTTTTCCTCACGGGACTTAATCAATCAATTAACTTATCGCAGTGCTTTACATAGTGTAGATAGGCGTTTTCCAAAGTTGGAAGATTTTGGCTTACTGTAGCCTTAGCACGAAATACAATCGAATTCGTAATGTAAAGGTATTGATAGAACGCAGCATTGCGATTGGCGGGCTACACTCGCACACTGGTTCACAAGGTAGACTACCAATCACAATGCTCCGTTTTCACGAAACCTTTACGAATTCGATAGGAGTTCATGCTAGTGCTACTGTTTCCACGCTGGTCGGACGGTACAGGGTTTTATTTCGAGTTTCTATTTGTCGCCTATTACCACACCATTTGAAAGATCTCCGTCACCACACAGGGTTGCGAGGTCAGAATACAAACCCTTCTGGTAAAGCCTACATATCAAATAAAAGTAATAAGCAGAGCTCTGCTTTGAAGCCTATCAGATGACGAGTATTATTTAAGAACGCAAAACGTTGCGTCTTTCGTGTCATAAGCAGCTACGCCCAAGCGACCCCGAATCTTCTACGTAGGTATACACGTCACTATTGCTTTCACGGGGTTTTGTTTGGGGTCTTTTGTCCGTGGCTGACAAAAGATTTTTCGTCCGGATCGGTTCTAAGTCTATGGTCGTTGTAAGACACCTACGCTCTTGGTTATATTGTTTCAACATTTTGAAAGTTATATCATCACTACTAAAGTCGAATTTCACTAAGAGAAATAAAGTCAAAATGGGATTTCGAACGACAAAAAACTGGATGAATGTTTAGCAATTGGATTTCAGCTTCATAACGTAATCTCGTCTGAGAAAGCTCATGCAAGAAACTCAGCGGGATTTTTAGGAGTTTTAAATACGTAGGTACAATATTTTCTTTGAGTGGCATGGTGATTCAAAATGTGAATTAATAAAATGTTTTTGATTATTGTCAAAGCTTGTTTTGTCGTCTGACCTTCCTACATTTCGAGTGAATCGCGATTACTTGAATAAGTTAAATTCGTTGAATTTTTGTACCACTTAGGTGGCAGGTAAGCACTTTTACGGTGCGAACAATCCCCACGGATACCATGACTGCCGTTGGAGCAGTTATGTCGGACTCGAACCGACTAAAATACACTACGTCTTTGGCTCATCAGTTACCGGAGGTGAGATTGCAACCAACATATCTCTCGCACCCTGGCAGACCCGGGGCCATCTCCTTGCAATGCCCTCGTCGTTCATTAGGTATACCAATCTTGCTCAAAGTATATTTTGTGCTGTAGTGGACAGTAAATGCATCCATTATTTTCTGGGATTTGTCCTTACTAAGTTTAATTATTTTCTTGCTCAGCTACATAGTTATTTACGCGCTGCCGCAGCGATGTCGGATCTTTCCAGAACATTAGCTAAAGTGAAACGGCTGGCGGTTTGAAATCGCGGCGTGTATGAATTAGCCGTCATTAGTAGACCTTGTATGTTGTATGTACTTGAATGGAACTGAAGCAATACTCTTGATCGGAACAAGATATCTTATGAATACATTTGAAATAAAATATCGCATTTATCATGCATGCAATATAATCATCATCAGGGGACCGACTTTTTTGCGTTTCGGCTAAACTTTGATATATTCCGCGAAGTTTTTTTTTCTTTTTTTAAACAGGTATCGCTTAGGCAACATACAAGCACGCAACCCACCTGATGGAAAGTGGTTACCGTGGCCTATGGATATTTGCAACATCAGGGGCATCACATTCGTGCTGCCGACCATATAAAGAAACGTGAAGGGGAAGGGGGCGAGAAGAGAAGGTTAAGAGGCTGTGTTGTCAGTGCAGGAGACAAAGAAGGGTTTTTCGGTCTTCCCACTGATAACACAAAACCTCTTCAGTGAGCTCTGGCTACCCTATTCACCACCGGAAACACAACACAAGGTTATTATAAGCCGCGATATTTTGTAGGGCGGAGGTATTTCCCCAGTCGAACTGCTCAATTAGGACGGGGGATACAGTCATGTACTACATCCATCAATATCATAGCTATTATAGTTAAGGTTCGCTACCCAAGTCCTAAATAAAGTATATACCATGATTGCGTTAAACTCGTGCTTGTAATTAGGTACTTATGACTACTTAGCATGGTATGCGGAAGTACAAAATAATAATAACATTTAAGGTCATTATAGTTTCTAAAACCACTAATAGCATGGTATTTAAATATAAAAGTTAGGGTCACGGAGGACCGAACTATATAGATGACGGAGATGTAACAGTTAGATTTCTCTATACAAAAATGCGTGGCCAGTTGCGGGTGTGAAGGGAGACGCGCGGGGACATGTAATCACACCCCCCCACCCGCGTGTTTGTACCCCTCTGTTTAAACCCCTCCTACTTCCAAGAAATCCATCTACCAGAACATAGCGAAACTGGAAACAAACGTGACATGCAATTTTCATTGTAGTTTGACTACTGGCCACTAAGCGCTACGAAGCATTCTAGAACTATCTATGTTATGAATGTTTATTTCCTTAAACTTATCTCGGAGGAAGATTCTTGGGCCCAAATTATAAATTACTCGCTCAGCCCATTTTTGAAGAATAAATATTGCATTTAGAAGTAAATATAGAAGCTATAATAATAAACAACACTTATTTTAAATAGGGGTATTGTTTTTGAAAATTGGAACATCTGTTGGTATAAGGGCAAACCATTTAGTTTCTGTACATGGTTTAGTCATAGCCCGGTAGATGGCCTAGTTAACTTTATTTAAAATTTAAAATTTCAGTTAAATTAACTATTTATAAATAAAACGACATTTTTGAAATCATTATTGAACTAAGACAAAATGACTGTGGTGAAAATTTCACAGTATGCATTGAGTATTATTACAACTACGATACATGAAAGACAAGATTACTTACATCTATTCTCCACTAGATGGTTCTATTAGGGTATTTTTTTTATAAAAATTAAAATATAAATCCAGGGGACTTACAGATGAAATGCTACACCATCAGTATGTTTAGACAGTTTTCCTGTACAATTTTTACACCCTGACACCACACACTTCATGACGGAACACGATGAAAACTATTTTATTCTGCAATTTTTTTAAGAAAAATGACATCCGTACCCAATGCTGTGACACGAGAACTGATGAGTGACGTCAGAGCCTAAACTTCGTCCCTTTCTAACATTACCGCGCCCGTTCGTCTCGATTGAATTCTTATGACTCAATTGCCTTTGCAACAACTCCGCTTACTTCAATTCTCCATGGTTAGGGTAAACACTTGAACATTTACCAAACAGTAGTTTAGGGTCAGGAAGGGTCAACTAAAGGACCTCTACCTAATACTGAGTAGGTAATGATACGTGTAGGTACAGAGGAACTCGATGAAATCGAACGACATTGATGCTCGTTAGCGCGTATAAGTGGTACCTGCTATTCTAGAAGGACTGTATCTGCCATTCCAATCCGACTGGGGAAATACCTCCGCCCTACCAAATACTGTGGTTTCTAATAAAGATGTCTGTATCCGACGGTAAGTAAGGTAGCCAGGGCTCACTGGAGAGCTTTTCTGCTGTCAGCAGGAAAAGCAATTGTCTGCGGCTCGGGCAGCACAGAAACTATGAAGGTTTCTATAGGGTCAGCAACATGGTTTTGTAAGCCTCTGTTATTGTAAGCGTCTATAGGCCACGGTAACCACTTCCCATCAAGTGGGCCGTGTTCTTGTCTGCCATCCAATTGGTAAAAAAGTGGTTTATCCAATTATAAGTAGTGGTAGGATCTTCCTTAACACGTACAGGCGCTGAAGAATAAAATTTCCTATCATTAATATCCGCGAGGCTAAAACTGAAATATCTTAATAACAAAGAGGTCATAGTCCCACCATCGCTCTATATTTGAACGAACTGTCTGACATGCTGGTTCCCACTGCGGATTTAACCTGGTGAGTCCCAGGGAATAGGCAATCTGCCGCGTGATTAGCCGTTCTATAGAGTTGTTATCACGTCTAACAACCGCGATGTCAGGATTAATCACTACATAGTATAAAATAAAGTCGCGTTTTCTGTCCCTATTTTTCTTGTCCCTTTGTATGCTTAAATCTTTAGAACTACGCAACGGATTTTGATTGTTTCAATAGATAGAATGGTTAAAGAGGAAGGTTTATATGTATATAACATCACGGTACGATTAACAGGTGCGGAGCAGGAATGAAAAATGTTGCAAAAACGGGGTGACGCAGACGAAGTCGCGCGGGTCAGCTAGTATACAATAAATTGGAATAGAATCTGACATCTGAAATGTAAATTTGGAACACGTCAATATAACTCCACCTCGCCTGATGACAAGCTTAAGGAGAAGAGCACCATTATAATGTCGATAATATATCGCTAAAAACGCTACAATGGCGGCCTTGTCAGATACTTTTTCACGTCCCACTTAAAATACCGGGTATTGTAGGAAGGAAACACGTATTCAGCACATTTTTTCTACATTGTGAGGCAAAGAAAAGAGCTGATATTGAATAGTTCAGTTCTTTTTGGAATGTTGCCGTTTAAATATGGCTCAAAAAGTTCTAATTAGAACCTTAAGCGAAAGGATTGAAATATAATGACGAGAAATGCCTTATTATATAATTTATTTGTCCCATAGATATTCGATTCTTTTCTTATATGTAGGTACCACTTAAGCGGCTAATAGTCAGACAATTCAACTGATAAAAAGTAGTTAACGTGGTCTAGGGTCGTTTGTAATACCTGCTGACTTTATAGAAACCTTCTAATGCCCTTCTTGAAGAACCCCATATTGTAGTCGCTTGAAGGGAGTTCTTTACACAGCTTGAGCGTGCGCGGGATGAAGTTCCTCAATCCTCATATACCCCCCAGTGCGCACCGTTTCTTGTCGTAATGTGTGAGAACTCCCTGTGGCTAGCGGTGCTATGACAGAAATTAGGCGTTTACTTTTTTACTTTTAAACTTCTACTAAAGTACATCTCTTAATACGCATAAGTAACTTGACCTATTCTAGTCGACGAATTATCACAATCTGTCACAAAAGAGTGTGTCCGTAAACGGTACGTCGATTTCAATGTTTTTTCCCCATCTCAAGTTATGTTCTATGAAAGAATTTTAACGCATTAGAGAACTTTTGACTTCAAAAAAGGTATATAAATATCTCTAACCATTAAAAGCATGAAGTTGACAACAAAAACAATTTACAGCAAAAATATAAAACAATTTACAGCAGCACGCACATATTCAAGTTATGCTTTCCCAAAGGAGCGCACTTGACAAAGAATTCTTCTGAGACCAGAATTCCTTTGCAGACATTCTCGTCGACATCACCAAAATAATATTTTGAACATTTCCTTTACATTGCGTCAAGTTAAAAAATATTACAGGAATCTCGACGATCTTGATATAAATCCCAACTAATCCCACCCTCCCCTTTCCTACACAGGACAACGCGTGCAGGGCTTAGGTGTCACTCGCATACGGTACAGAATATTCCATCAAGAACCAAGCGGTTCGGTGAATCTTTTCTCTGCCGTACCATTAAGTCCTGGAATTCCTTGCCGGCGCACGTGTTTCCTTCTTCCTACAGTCCCGGGTCCTTTAAGCGGGGCGTGAAAAAGCATCTGATGAGGCCGTCAAGCTGAGCGCCACCATTGTAGCACTGAACGTGTTTGCAATGGTGACCCTCTTTCATGGGACTTTGCCTTCAGCTTAACATCAGGCGAGGTGAAGTCAAATTGACGTGCCATAGATATTGTAATCCTTTTTTTTATAAAATCACGCCTATATCCCCGAAGGGGTAGGCAAAGGTGCTAGCACCCACATTTCGCCAGTTTAGGTCCCAATGTAATAGGTGGTGAGCCGAGAGAGAGAGAGTAGTATCGAAAAGTCATTGGTGTGTGCCATGGTAAAACCTGGGGTCGAAGCCGCGACCTCGTCTCAGCAGTCCATTACCCATACCACTAGGCTACCGCGGTTGCTATATAAATAATAATAAATTAATTAATATTCTAGGTAACGCGGTAATAAGAAAACTGTTGCTCTATTCACTCAAGTAATAATAACTTTATGGTATCACCATGTTCAGAATTCCTCCGTAATTACAAATGGAAAATGTTGTTTCGAGTTTCCAATCAACTTTCATTGTAAAGTGTTAGAAATTCATTTCAAATGAAGCAGTAAATTTTGGAGTCCTGTCGTTAATTACTTGGTTCTTGCAAACACGTGACTTCTGTATCTAACTGAATATTATAATAATTTTAATAAAGTTTATAATAAACTAGCTGTTTTTCGCAGTTCCGCCCGCATACAACACTGATGCGGTGACTTTCTTTTACAAATAAACATGCCCGTAATTGATTATTTTTCAAATAATGTATGTGATCTATCTGTTTTAGGGATATTAAAGATTTCTACTCTTGTGATAACCTTATCATAAATAAGTTCTACTTGATCTAAATCTAAGATGATATCTGCATCAATCAACAGTATAAATAGTTTTCTATTGCTGATAGAAATTTCAAAATGAATTCAGTTGATCCAGTGACCTTCTACAACCTAACACATACTTAAAAATCACGGTTAAAATATTATAAAATGGCGGATTTTTGGCGCCAAATATGTTTTTAAAAAGTAAACCAATTTGTAAATATTGTAATCGTATCAAACAATGCCGATGTCTAACTTTGTTCCTACAATAAATAAAATAAATTAAAATGAAATAAAAACAACTTCCAGAACCAAATTTTCCAATGTCGAAAGTTTAATGGCAGTTTTCTAACTTTGTTTATCCAGCTAATCACTTTGTATTTGCGACAGGCACAGCTGTGCCCAACAAATTATAATCAGGGATTGTATGTTAGGACTTGGAACAGTTAATTTCGTTAGCATGGGTATGTTCCTGGTTGATTACCAATGGGAGAGTGTACTAATATCGTCCAATGTTGAAAATGCGGTAAATATAGATATGTACCTATCTACCAGTTTAAAACTTTTGTTTAGATGCAGCCGATCAAAAAGTTATATGTGTCAACCATGAAAGTATTTTTTTAAATTTATTTATGGCACGTCAATTTGACTTCACTTAGCCTGAATTTAAGCTGAAGGCAAAGTCTCATGAAGGGGGTCACCATTGCAAACACATTCAGTGCTACAATGGTGGCTCTCAGCTTGAAGTTATTTAGTTATTAAGAGTGTACCTTGTACCTATTATGCCGGGTCTACATTAACGTAAAATTTTATCTCATTAGCCTATCGTAGTCATATACTGGATTACTATCGCTTGCTTATTCTACGAGCAATTTATGTAACTTTAGTTCTGTGTATAATGACCTCGTTACGAATTCAATTCTCCAAAACGCAAGACTTTCAAATTGCATGACTTTCAAATAGTGGAGTAGTCCCACCATCCGTACCGTAGACACAGATAATCTAATAGTTGGACCAAATAGTTCCCTAACAATAGTTACCGCAGGTAATACTTAATTTAATTGGTAGGACTCGTGGGCAGATCCGCGAATATACATAATATATGAAATACTAGCTGTTACCCGCGTCTCCCCCCATGTGGATTTCGATTATCGTGTTGTACGACTCTATACTACTTCTCCTTGATGTCATGACAAAGGAAATAGTTAGCGATTTTACCACCAATATATAGAAATCTACCAGATCTATTGCGATTTATGATTATTGCTCCGATCCGTTGGTGGGCAACGTGATGATATATAGCTTATGTTACTCCTAGATATTGTAGCTTTTTATAGGTGAAAAAATTATTGAAATCGGTCCAGTAGTTTCGAAGCCTATTCGTTTCAAACAATCAAACAAAAAACAAATCTTTCCTCTTTTTATTATTAGTATAGATTTATTCATTCATATCACAATGTCGGTGTTAGTGTTAGTACCTACACGATGAATTACTTTTACACAAAGTTAATAAAACAAAATTAGGTACGATTTGTTGTCCATAAACATTTATGTGGCAGTAGAAAAATACATTTTCACCACAGCAGCTCAAACAAGTGAGTTTTGCTGCGTAAAAACAGTGTGCAAAATGCGATTTTGCTCACTCAGTGAGACAAAGTAGCTTTTTAATTATTTTTTTTTAATTTTCAATAAATAGTGCCAACCATAGATTCAAAAAGAATTGTTCCGCGAATAACTTTCGAATTACATACACTGCACTCTGTCTCTTGGCCGTCCATAAAAAAGTTCGAGTGACGAACACAAGTATTTTGAAGGTTTTTTTTTAATTTATGGCACGTCAAAGGTCCTATTTCGAAATTCTAAATTTGAAAGATATTCGTAAAAAAATAACCATGTATTTTATTTACATTATTTAATAATTATGTAATGTTATTGAATACCAAAATAAGTAATGCATAAGTATTTATAATGATTACTATTATCAACATTTGAAAAATAAAATGTCACGTACGCTGTTTCTGAACACACCTTAAAAATAACGGGTATAAAAATTAACTTTTAACTTTCAACTTTAAATTTGCAGAACAGCAATAAGTAATTAGATTAATTATTAACTTTTAAAAATTTCAGAATTATTTTAATTAATAATAGGTGTTCTGTTCTGTTAATAAGTGTTGCATTATCTTCTAAGTAATATTTCTTATGTGTTCTCGCTGCTGTAGTGAAAAGTAATGTGTGCCACACGAGAGCAAAATTATTTGCATCTCGTGCATTTTTGAATCCCTCACTACGCTCAGGATTCTACAGTAGAATCACTCGCTACGCTCGTGATTCAATCCTAGAATCCCTCGCTTGCTCAGGATTCAAAATCAGCACTCGCAGCAAAAAACAGTTTTGCTCTCTTGTTGCACAAATAACTATTATTTCGTTGACGTTGTTAGCGTTTGAATTAGAAAAGTTTGTGGAATGAAACAATAGTTATTTGTGCAACAAGAGAGCAAAACTGTTTTTTGCTGCGAGTGCTGTTTTTGAATCCTGAGCAAGCGAGGGATTCTAGGATTGAATCACGAGCGTAGCGAGTGATTCTACTGTAGAATCCTGAGCGTAGTGAGGGATTCAAATGCACGAGATGCAAATAATTTTGCTCTCGTGTGGCACACATTACTTTTCACTTCAGCAGCGAGAACACATAAGAAATATTACTTAGAAGATAATGCAACACTTATTAACAGAACAAAACACCTATTATTGATTAAAATAATGCTGAAAATTTTAAAAGTTAATAATTAATCTAATTACTTATTGCTGCTCTGCTAATTTAAAGTTGAAAGTTAAAAGTTAAATTTTATACCCGTTATTTTTAAGGTGTGTTCAGAAACAGCGTACGTGACATTTTATTTTTCAAATCATTATAAATACTTATGCATTACTTATTTTGGTATTCAATAACATTACATAATTATTAAATAATGTAAATAAAATACATACATACATGGTTATTCTTTTACAAATATCTTTCAAATTTAGAATTTCCAAATAGGACCTTTGACGTGCCATAAATTAAAATAAAACCTTCAAAATACTTGTGTTTGTCACTCGAACTTTTTTATGGACGGCCAAGAGACAGAGTGCAGTGTATGTAATTCGAAAGTTATTAGCGGAACAATTCTTTTTGAATCTATGGTTGGCACTCTTTATTGAAAATTAAAAAAAAATAATTAAAAAGCTACTTTGTCTCACTGAGTGAGCAAAATCGCATTTTGCACACTGTTTTTACGCAGCAAAACTCACTTGTTTGAGCTGCTGTGGTGAAAACATTATTTTTTGTGGTTGTTTTTATTGCTTATAATTATTATTATGAATAATTACGTCAATATCGGTAGGAAGCAGTGGTTTTGAAGGCGCTGGCAACATCAAACTTCTTAATAATATAGGTACCTACCGCCAAATCGTAAATGGATGGAAAGGTGCAATTTTCTTTTCATGCTACTTTCAAGAAGTATTCTTCTTTGAAGGGGTCATTCACCAAAGCAGCAAGTAGCAATCACATACTTATACTAAGCGCGATTCACACATAGCGCGAGTGCGCGGGTCGTTTTGCTATCATTATTTTCTTGAGAAGTGTAGAATTTTTTCTACTTTAATCCGTAAACGGCGATGAATGACAATTAATTAGATTATCGCAGGCCACAGCTGGACATCGGCCTATCAATATCAGAAAGCTTTCTCCTACTATTTCCACGCTGGCCAGACGGATTGGTACAGAGTTTTATTTCGAGTTTTTCTTTTCTGGCAGTGATATCATCCGCATTATTAATTTAATTTTAAACTAATAAAATAGTAATGCCTATTATCAACAAAAAGTGAACCTTGCCTGATAGTAAGATGAAGGCAAAGTATCAGGAAAGAGGGACACCATTACACAACACGTTTAAGGATAATTACAAGATGAAAAATATCGACAAATATCGTTGAATATAGCAACCACTTACATTGAATGGCAGGAAACCAGAACATTTATCACGCTATACAGGTACCTACGAATTCAGTAATGGCGTCGATTTCTAATCGTTGCTGGAATGACTTGCAATTGCTTAAATATCTTGGTATACCCTCGATTCTGTAACACACTTACATTTTATTGGTATTTTTTGTAGGTTAGTGTACGTTCTTTTATATACCACTTAGGCGTAGACAAGCACACGGCCCACCTGATGCTCTGTACTGACAGCACAGAAATTCTCTTAACCGTCACCCTTTCCCACTTCACTCCCCTTTACATGGTCAACAGCACGAGAGTGACGTCCCTGGTGTTGCAATCGATCTAAGGTCACGGTAATCACTTTATAGGTGGGCCGTGTGCTTGTCTGCCACCTGAGTAGCCCAAAAAAAAGCGTAAAGCCTTGTAATTTTCCAATATCGATAAAATTTTCGATTTATTACACCCGCTCAAGCGAAAACATAAAGTACTTTTTATCCATTTTCTTTTGAATTTTCTCATCACTTTGACTGAGTACACATTTTATTTTCATCCCAAGAGGGATGAAATAATTTCAATTTTGACGACCTCTTTTGTATATCGACCTAAACAAGCAATCCTTTTTAAATACACGTACAGCCTACAAACTGATTGAGCCTCTATTTCATAAGTTGAAAGGAAAAAGGTCTGAATTTGAAGAGAAAAGTGTGTTTTTTCTTGAGCATGAAAGGGTTTAAAATTAGCAGCGAAGAACAGAGCAAATCTTTTATTTCAATTTCATAAGAGACGAATTAAGTAGCTAATTTGGGGACAGACCTTTGGTATGAGTGTAAATTCAGATAATGAAACTAAATTGTAGAATTAAATGCTTTACAAAAAGTGATCTTCCGTACTAAGTATTAGTTTCGAGTAAAAGTTTTCGAACGTTCTCTGCGTTTCTTGAGTAACCTATTATTTGTTTTTAGTTCTTTATTTTTTTATCATTCTGAGGAATATTTTAGTAATATTACAAATATGCATAGTAAATAAAAAAAAATCATAAGTATTTATTTGTTGTATTATTATCATTGCTGTGTTCACAATAACCAAGTTTTCTTTCTTTATTTCTATCCTCTAATAAAACAATATATTGTTTCAGGTAATAAAATCGTGTTCCTGTATTTCTGTAAGAGATAAACTAGCAAGCTGGTCCAGCAATTTAATTATTAACTCACAGATATGAGGACATGGTCACTTGTAATTCCAGATATATAGTGATTAAGATTTTTTTACTTTTTTTTCAATTATGAGTCGACAAACAAGCACAAGACAACAAGACTTGCTTTACATAGAGCAAATTGGTAGTTCAAAATTTTTATCGAAGGACCTAAGCCAACCCCATCCGCCGGTAAACCTCCTGATTGAGAAAAGGGGCTCTGGACTTTGGGAGGTAAGTCGGAAGTCCCTCATATATAAAACGTAGTTTAGAAGAAGAAGAAGGAGCAAGCGACTGGCGAAGTATTTCGAGTGAAAGTGTCTTGTAAGCTTGATGAGTTTTAAACATACATTACTGAATGTTTCCACTAACGTTATCGCTAATATATGTGCCAATATGTCTAAGAGCCTTGGCTTTAAATATTTCTATACATTTTTTCTTGCGGTCTATCACACCACCCACCATTGACCTTTTATTATACATTCATCAGCTGTACTACAAAATATTATACACAAAAATTAAAAGTTTAAGTCTTTGTATTCCAAATACAGAAATAAAGAACTACTTCGTGTTCTAAATACATAAAAATAATAAAAATAAAATACTAATAGGTAATTAAAACGGTCTACTAGTTTCTATTCGCGCAGTATTCACAGCATCTTATATGCGCAGATTGGGAGGCAGTGGGCCGCGGTACTGACCTGTTTACACTCTACTGGCGATGTAACAATACGACTACCGTTGTGATTACACTCATGTATTTTATATATCTATGTATTTGCGTATTTATGGAGCAGTGACAACACTGCTTTACGTAACGTAAAATATTTTAAAACCATAGACATTATTTTTTTATTTACATGCTTAAATAGATCCACATACTCCTTCATTACTGCGAAACCGAATTTAAAATTTCAATGGTGACTTGTGACTTTAGTGTAAAAACATTGACATCACTGCAATATATATTTCTGCTGAAGTTAAGTATCAACTTGGTGTACAAAAAAAAGTATCACGGTTCAAAAACTCCGTCACCTTCTGACACCTAGGTTTTGTGTAAGCATAACGTAATGGTTAAAATTGTTTGTATAAAGGAAAAACGAATACACATATGGTCCTATTTTGAGTTTCCGAACGTTGAGTGTTAACTCAAATTCAATTTATTGAACGTCCAAATTGTAATTTGCATGGAAATTGGTATAAACTAAAGAATTATGACGTCACACTTCGTAAGTGTCAAACAATTTACTATTTCCGGTTAAAATTAAAAATTAACAAAATAAGAACGGACGTAATTTCAACTACTCTTTTTTTAAAAGGTCATTTAAATAATTTTATTTATTTGTGCTGGAAGTATCGAAGTTATGAAATACAAAAAAGTTCCTAAAAATTTAATTATAATTTCAAATTAGGAATCATGATCAAAAATAAAATAAAAAAACAGCACTTATTATGAAGGTATTATATTACTTCGAAATAATAATTATCTATTTACATGTAAATTATTAATATAACGCAATATGTTTACAAAAGGAATACCTACATACTTCATTGTACTAAATTAGTACTATACATTCTATGATTGAACAATCTCAAATAAGAAGAGATTTTTTTTGTTTCATATTTTATAGAGCGTGACGTATTTAGTATTCAGCTTTTACTTTTTGTATCTACTTTTTGCTACATACCTAATAATGATACCTAACTGAATTTCGAGTGAGTCCAAGAGTTAGTGTTCTCTCTAAAATAAGAATATTGTTATGCCATGCTACTGTCCATCCCTGGTTGCCTGGGAGAGATCGCTTTCAGCGATAATGGATCCCATTGTACATTAGAACAACTCTAACTCTCACTACTTGTCTAAGGTGGTAAACGTCCACATTGAAAAGCCGCTATATGTTAAAACAATAAACAATATTATAATATTTTAGCCTATTTCACGGTACGCTATATCTGCTGCATGCGTTTGCAGTTGTTGTATGCGGTCGGTTTCGGAATCATACCTTAAGTATTACTTTAGGCGGTTCCGTCTATGTTAGTAGAACCTGAAGTATGGGTAAAAGTCGTTCTAACCTATAACCGATTTAATATATTATATTACGTATAAATACTTTTTTATTTTATACCTGTAAGCGTATACATAAAAGCACACGGCCATCAGATGAAAAGTGGTAACCGTGGCCTATGGACGTTTGCAACACCAGAGGCGTCGTCACACTCATGCTGCTGACCGTGTAGAGGGGAGTAGAAGGGGGGGGGGTGAAGGTTAAGAGAGTTTCTGTACTGTCAGTGCACAGGACAAAGTAAAGTTTCTCGGTCTACCCACTAACAACACAAAACGTCTCCAGTGAGCTCTGACAACCTTACCGCCAGAAATATAACACAAGGAGTATATGCGGTATTTTGTAAGGCGGAGGTACTTCCTCAGTCGGACTGCTCAATTAAGACGGGGAATACCACCATGTACTACCACTACCACAGATTATCTAATAGTTATGGAACTGGACTGATCTGCCACTACTACCTTTACTACTACTTTACTGAACTATTTTGTACAATTTAACGATATCAACAATTTAGATATCAAATGGTCTACATAGAAAGTTGACCAGCATATTGAATGTTCTCTGAAATTGAGAAGGGTTTGGATTTGGAATAAATATTACAATGTGTAACATAAAACGGAATATATTCTGTGATGTTAGGCACAGATAATTGGTTTTGAAATAATCCTCCCCAGCATTGTCGTGAAACAATAACAATTTTATATGTACATACATATGCTCACGCCCGTAATCCCCGAAGGGGTAGGCAGAGGTGTATTAAACACGCACATTTCGCCAACTATGATTTTCGGTCCCAAGTAATAGGGGTAGAGCCTATTACCGCCAATCGGGTACTTTGTAACAAATGAGTATTCCAAAAATACATTACATACCGAAAATATTACAGAAAGGACTATATCCAAAACTGGCCTTCCATGGACACGATGTACGCAAATGTAGCTATTGATCGATAATCATATTTAATTTTTACCGAACTAACCATGAATTCTTGGAGTATCAAGATATATCTTTAAATAATTAGTAATTACTCTATTAGCTCACTGAAATCTAGACACGCGGGAGCGTGTCAAGCCAATGTTCAAGAAACAGAACTGGCGAGCCGCACCGTGTGTAATATTACACGAACCATTTGGAGCCACTTTTGACCCCCTCATAAATCAAAAACTATTTTACATAAACGTATCAAATTTGGCTCATATATTGAGACTTGCGAGATACATATGTGTTCTAATTTTCATAAGCTTATCTCAAACGGTTATTTAAATATTAATGTCCAAAATTCCTCATTTTTATCACTGACTGACCTATAGACCAAAACTATAACCCAGTTCCAGATGACCTAGAGAGTTAAAATTTGGTATGCAGATAGGTAATTAGATGAATACAAAGGAAAAAATAAAAAACTGGCAATTTTTTAATAATTAGATTCTATTATGAACCCTTATAACATAAATACCTTATATTACTTATAGGAGACCAAAATTCTAACCCAGTTCCAGATGACCTAGAGAGTTAAAATTTGGTATGCAGATAGGTAATTAGATGAATACAAAGGAAAAAATAAAAAACTGGCAATTTTTAAATAATTAGATTCTATTATTACCGCTTAACATAAATACCTAATATTACTTATAGGGTACCTACGTTATTAACTGGGATTAATTATTATTTTAATATTTAGCGCACAAATAGTGTAAAATCATTACCTAACCACCCCGACTTAGCGAAATTGAGTATAAACAGAAAAAGTTAAAAAAAATTGCGGATACGGAATGGGCAATTCACTCAAATATTTCAAAGGTACAAGAAAATATAGAAAATAACACTGAGAAGAAAATTATACCCCGTAAACGTAGGAAAATACAGTAACTCATTCAATTGTTTTATATTTATATAGTCTACTTTTAATTTAATTTATTTATTAAAAAAATATTAACGCATCATTAAGGCCTATACATACCATATCCGCCTGCTCGCCAGGTTGGCCCGGCGAGTTAGAACGGCGGCATTAGATGTTATAATCTATTATCCCATCAAAAAAATAAATTTAAAAAAGGAGAGCCAAGTTCAATACAAAAATTATTCTCTGCTGTGGGCTTGGCAATGCAATTGTTTTATATTTATAAAGTCAACTTTTAGTTTTGAATTTGTCCTTTTAAAAGGACTCACGGCGTTACGAGGATATGTACTTACCTACAAAAAGTAATGATATCCCACCAAAACATAAATGTAAAAAAAGGAGAGCCAAGTTCAATACAAAAATTATTCTCTGCTGTGGGCTTCGCCGCAAAAAGAATGGAGATCAGAGATTGAGTGCCAAGTTCTATGCAAAATCCAAATATGTAGTTTAAGGGCTGACTTGGCTGGTTTTCCCATACGAATTATAAAGCCTTCGCATGTTTTAAACCTGTTACCTTTCGGTTCTTATTTTATTATTCCGAAAATTTGGCTTACTGGTATAAACTACCGATCGAACATAAGGCTCTTCCATGACTGTGTAAAAGTAGGTACTTAATAATAATTCGTATGGGAAAACCAGCCAAGTCAGCCCTTAAACTACATATTTGGATTTTGCATAGAACTTGGCACTCAATCTCTGATCTCCATTCTTTTTGCGGCGAAGCCCACAGCAGAGAATAATTTTTGTATTGAACTTGGCTCTCCTTTTTTTACATTTATGTTTTGGTGGGTATATATTTCTATACTCTTGGAACCATCTTTCTCTTTTCCCCAATGCTAAAATGTTGCCAGTTATAATAAAGACCATAATCGATTTTTTTATTTGAGACATATTAATATATCGATACAGAGTAATGTATGGGACACCAGAGTTTCATAAGGAATTGATAGGTTGACTAAGTTGACTTGATATAAGTATTCATTTGAAACCTATGACTAATTGATACTTAAAAAAAAGATACATAAACTAAATGATAATTAATTATGTATTATACTCGGTTAATAATGAGCTTATTTATTTATTTATTAGACTTAATGTACAAGTAAGTAGGTATATATATATATATATATATATATATATATATATATATATATATATATATATATATATATATATATATATATACTGTCAACTTAAACAAAATAGTGAATGTAAAAATAAATATTACTTGAGTAAATAAACAGTTGCCAGGACATAATAAGATATAGCTAAAATATAAAATAGCCATTCTAGACATTCGTTCGGCATTGCATTGATATCAATAATTTGCTTATATCACCGGTTTTCAAGCGATAGGGATCACTAGAAGTAGGTATTATTTAGAAGTATTTGATCGCTAGAAGCATTTTTTCTTAAAAAAAAGTTCAGTATCGTTAATATATAATGTTTTTTAATACCGCCAATGTTCATCGTACATGATATTGGAGATATTTATTGTGTAATAGTCGATATAGATACGAAAAAGTAGTAAATAATAACAATATTTTAATATGGTCTCATCTTTGATCGTTGTTTTATAATAATGGAGCTAAAACTGTTTCTACGCGATTCAAAGCGGAATTTATTTTTAATCGATTGATTTTGTGTTTGTATATGGCAACTGGAAAGAAATCCGTTATAAAAATTCTTACGTAGTATTGTATTCTCTTTGGATAAAAATGTCATTCGTTTGTCATCTTGATTTGTGTTTACATTATTCTATTTCTCGTGAAAGCTGATTTTATTTTTCATTGGAAAATGAACCCGGATAAATCTTTCATCACCGAGCCTGGCGAGCCTGCCGACTTTGAACCTGTTCATAACGATAATTCTGGCACGAATATGGGAACAGATCCCACGATGAGACAATGTGTGAATAGTGGCATCAACTTTTTCCAAAGACGAAGACATGTCCTCCGTTTGCAAGAGTTGGCATCTGTTATAGGGCAATAGATTGCACCGCAAGTGCTATGTAATAATATGTTTACTGCTGTTATTGTATTGTCGGACGAAGAATAGTACCTAAGTAAGTTGCTGTGCTCTTGTCATGACAATAATTTGGTTTTTGAGCTGGGCACGGTACCAAGATAATGTAAATCCACCTGCCTAATTCCTGAAGAATGTTTTAATAACTTATGTATCCCAATAATAAAGAAATAATGAATACAGCTAATCTTAAATTAACAAAAACTGACTAAATGCTATGGTCAAAATATAATATAAATGATGAATTCTGATACAACCATATGATGTTATTTTATTTCTTACTAATATGAACTACCAAACCTGTACCATATTTGCCCAATTATTGTATGTCCATATCAGACACTGTCCTTTGGAAAACAAAAACCCGATTCCTAGCTATGCGGTGTAAATCGCAAGGAAATTAATTACGTACTTAGCCGCACAAGCACTACCAATTAACGTCTAAGAGAGTATCAGACGATCTATATGTAGGTAGTATCTATATATATAGGTATATATAGGTATATATATAGGTAGGTATTTATATTTATTTATATATTTATAGGGTGCTTATAACAAAAAGAAAATACATTAGTTTCTGCTGATAGCTGATGTTATCTCTCTGCTTTACACGAAGGTCAATGAAACTCATACTTTTTATTTAGAAAAAGTATTAGGATTCTGCACAAATTGATTAAAACCTACAATTAGAACGAAGTCGCAGGCACAGCTAATATTTTCGACGGACGTGGTGTTTTACCGTGCATGCGCAAAATCCCCACTTACGGTGATTATGTCGGACTCGAACCGGCTAAAACGAACACCGTCTTTGATTGCCAGAGGATTGAGATATTACAAGGCTCTTTTGTGATGACCACCTTCCCCAAACGTGGGAACCATAGTGTCCCCATTTAGCCTACACGTATGAGAAGACTCACTTTGCACTGTATTAGCGGATCCATGCCATCTGCGTAGCTGTCGAATGTAATATCTCCACATCGCCACAGAGATTGTCGAAATGAGTCTACCGCCGTTTCTAGTCCATAATTATTCATCTAATTACTCAGTAAGCCTCAAGCAACATGTCTACAAGCATATATAACTTTCACTCAAACATAAAATTTCCTTTGTGATTCTTTTGCCAATCAAAAATAGCTTTCATTCTTTCGCAAAACGCCTACGGTTATAAAAATAAACCTGTTCTCTGTCAAATGTGTCTGCAGTGATATCCACTTATCCAGTAACCGGTTCACACTTCCTGGCCCACTGACCGGCTGATATTAACCTTGCTATGCTTGGTTAAAACAGTGTAACACATTTACCGACTCACGGTCTGTGAGACCTAAAGTGTGATTACGGAATGCTCCTCCATTCTGTGTCTGCACTACCTATTGATATAAAACCAATTCTGATATAAGTGTTTTAGTAGTTGAAAGAGTAGTTTAAGACATGTGGAATAAAATGGGGTTGAGTGTGTGTAGTAATAATAATAATAAATAAATAATCAATAATAAAAAGTTATCAATCAATCATAATGATCCTACAGTTACCGACTAATGTACGATAGATATTTAGATGCAACTCCAAACTGTATCCTTCGAAATTCATAATTCCAACTATAGTATGTCCACTGCTGAACATAGACCCATCTCATCGCCCTCCAAACCAACCGATTGGAGGCGCTCCTTTGGAGGGCGTTTAGACCATGTCTCCACCACACTGGTTCAATGCGGGCGGCAGAGGTCACGACGAACAGGTGAGTTAGTCTTGTCGCCTGAAGAAGGTGGTCGGGACAGCTTACCCTACCTCGATATTGATATAATTTTGTTGGCCTACATAAGTGTACAGTGTGTACAGTGTAACGTAACTATATGGAAAATGCAAGCCTGTATGGTTTTGTAATTTAAACCTGTCAAAAATAAAACTGAATATGTATCGTCGGCCTGATAGACCATTCCGCGAGTACATGAAGGTTAAAGTACTGTCGCTGGTGGACGCACTCGATTCGCAATGAAACGAATACCGAGTCTGCTGACGCTATGTAAATTTTAGCTTCGGTGTTTAATTAATATGGGGTTTTAGTTAGGGTCAGTAAGCGTGTTTATTTGAAATAGATACGCATCACTTTGGATAATTTTACGATAGGATTTACATGGCGTTACATGGAGGAAATCTATTACAATAAAATATATTCGAGGAGGCAGGTGAACCGACCGCTCAACCACGGTTTAACAATCCCAACGATAGCAATAGCAAAATATTACTAATTGTTATAGAAAGGAATGTTAAATCGCACCTCTTAAAATAAAAAGACTTCTTACCCCAGGAGATATAATTTCGTATGTGTAATGTTCTCCAAGTGCGAAGAACAAAAGTTCGACACATATTTCGCTTCTACACGAGTCATCTTCTGGAAGAAGTCTAGTCTTCCCTAGTCGAATACGCTGAAAGAAAAGTCTCAATAGACATAAGGGGTTCTTCACTTTTATCCAATGTGGACTGAAAAATGTTGGCACGAGCTATATTGAGTCCAACGCGGATACGCAAGATCTAGTTTATTTTATTAACACTATGTTACTTTTGATTAAATTGGATTTGAGCTGTCAAAGTATCTTGAGTGTCTTCCTGGACACCTTAAGTAACTTAAGGTATCGAGGAAGTTTTGGAGTAACGGAGGTAGGACACGACGGTATCTTCCGTCCGAAATGAGCTGTCCAACTGGGGAAGTACCTCCGCCCTACAGAAGACCGCGGTCATAATAACCATCGTGTTGTGTTCCCGCCGGTAAGTAGGGTAGCCAGAGCTCACTATACCCCTCCTTCCCCTCCCCTTCCTAGCCTCCCCACCCCTTCCCAGCTTTCCCCCTTTCCCCTCAGGGTGGGCAGCGCGTGTGTGACACTCTTAGTGTTGCACACGTTCATAGGCCACGGTGGCCGCTTTCCATCAGGTGGGCCGTGTGTTTGTCTGCCACCTACGTAGTATAAAAAAAAAGTCTCCTTTACCTACTTAGTTCTCAGCTACGAATAATGAATATCAGGTACCAACTCAAAATACTATTGTTTCGTTAAACGCTTCGAGCTGACTTGCTAGTTCGACGGAAACAAAACAAATTGTATGTTTTATACAGAAATTACCTTGTAATGTTATTGTACTATTAAATAGAAAACATAATGATGTATATTATACCCAACAATAGAGAAAATGTCTGAATATTTTCTGCTATTCATTCAAAGGTTTGCTTACAAAATAAAGAATGAGTGAAATTTCTGGAGTCTTCTGTGAAATTCTTTGTTAAATTTTCTTGTAAAATGGAAATTGTAAAATTAGAATTCCGTTGGTGGGTATACGTAGGCAAGTACAAGTACATATTTGTCATAACGATTTATTGAAAACGAAATTACGTGTATCAGTTGGTTAGTCTTAGTAAACATTAAGTTATAGAGTTCGAGTATCACTTTGCTTCGCTCCCTTGGACGGTAACGTGATAATATAATTATAACCTATGTTACTCCTATATATTGTGGCTTTTTATAGGTGAAAGAATTATTGAAATCGGTCCAGTAGTTTCGGAGCCTATTCGTTACGAGCAAACAAATCAAAAACAAATGTTTACTTTTCATAATATTAAGTCAAGTCAAGTGTCAAGTGTCAAGAATCTATTGTGCTTACAGTTCATACATGGGTAGAGCGCTTTATGAAGAGAAAAAGAGCTTTAGGAAGAGAGAGAGAGAGCTTTAGGAAAAGTTTTCCACAAATAAGGTTCACAGTGGTGGTACTTGCATTGCGTCTCGAAACCCTGGGCCCGTTCTCCTATAATTTCTCCCGCTATTGTGGTTTATTTTGGTTCTTACGTCCATAATAACTTCATGCACGTTAAGGTTTAAAACATTTCTCGTTTTAAGCACAACTTTTTTCCTCCGTGTACACTATTGTAGGTCAATAAAAATAAAAGAGGTTATTCCTACCCTTTCATTACGAACCCTAAAAATTACAATAACTTATTTTGTTTGCGCATTATAAGGTAAGTAGCTTATTGTCCTTTTATTTTGCAAAGTTTCGATCGATTGAACATTTTCTGTGTTGTCAGAAAAGCGGGAAAATCATTTTTCACATGGCGAAACGGAGTTCGCCGGGTTTGCTAGTTATACATATAAAATAAGCATTATGTATTTGCAGTTCCAACCGCTGTAGTGTATCATCTAAATTGTTATTTACCGAACAGCTTTGTTAAAGTTAGGCGAAGTTAAACAAGTAACTAACGACAGCAAATAAACTTTTGTGAAATTATACCGCATTGCAGTTATATGAATGACAGCCTCTGTGGCGTGGCGGTAACGAACGCGACCGCTCCTCAGGGGGCGCGGGTTCGATCCCCGTTCGGTGCATATATTTGTATGTATAAATATGGCTATTTGCATTGGTCTGGTCATGCCTCGGTGAGCACGTTAAGCCGTCGCCGTCGGTCCTAATTGTCTTAAAACATCTATGGCCGTCGTTATTGCAGTTATGGGTGATTGGGACCCTAAAAAGTTCAACAACTAGGGAATAATTCTAATTCCCGCCAGAAGAAAAAAAAGCTTTAAAAAACTTCATAAATGATGCTGCTGAGTGCTTTGTTTAAGAGTGCACTGTAAAAGCCTTCACTATGAATATTTAGCGAGCTTGCGTGATGTGTAATCACCTTTACCTTGAAGGTTAAAATAGGAAAATGTCAACAATGGGGACTGTATTTAAACCATAACCTGAGGTCAAGAAAGTAATCTTTTGAACTCCTTATAATTACGATTTTTGCTTCCAACTAAGGTATCAAGATAATTTAATTGATTAAAAAATCAAAACTTAGTTCAGTAAAGTGCATTTTTACAGGAAAAATGCAGCCTTATAACTAATTGTTCGTTAAGGACGAGAAATTATTCAGAATTAACATTTATATGATGAACTAATAGCAAATCTGTTAACATTCGATCAACTCAGCTCCTGCCTCAGAATTAGCAATTGATTTAGTTAACATAATCGGATCGAATTCGAGACCTCGTCTCAGCAGTCCATTACCTATACCACTAGACTACCGCGGCTTGTAAAAACATTTCAATACCTACGTAAAATTATTTATAAGTTATTTAGTTGCTTTTTTTTCTATATTTGCATGAAGTATTACCACAGAATAGATAATAGTCACTACTTACTGACATTACATTATATTAAAATCCGCCGACCTCTACATTGTATGTAATTATATTATTTGAATTTAGGTAAAGGGCATTATTTATTATGACATTATTTAATAGACCGCAACAAATATATATCTAGTTGACCGAATTTAATCTAAATACTAATACTAATAATATTATAAAGAAGTAAAGTTTGTGTGTTTGTATATTTGTTAAATTGCAAGGGGTAATCTCGGGATCTACTGAACTGATTTTTAAAAATTTAAAAATCACCAATAGAAAGCCACATTATTGATGAGCTTCATAGGCTATATTGCACTGCGCGATAACCTGGCAACTGCTAGTTATAAATAAAGATGGTCTCCGTTTTTGTAACAACTAGTAGAAATATGTGAAATTGTAAAGTAAAGTTCTAAGAAAGTTATTTAAAACCTTAACTTCTTGCAAATAATGTCCATATTGTCGAATTTGTATTTCGTTGCGTAAAAACGAACAACAATGCCCCGCCTATTTTACACTTCCTCTAGAAAGGTCGCGGGTTTTTTTCTTATTTATGGTAGGTACGTCAATTTGACTTGTTAAGCTGAAGGCAAAGTCTCATGCAAGAGGGTCACCATTGCGAACCCGTTCAGTGCTACAATGGTGGCACTCAGCTTGACAGCCTCTATAGATGCTTTTTCGCGCCACGCTTAAATGACCCGGGACTGTAAAGGGATTATAAGTCCGATTGATGTTTATATATATAATAAGAGAATCTCACTGTTATCTATGCTGGGCAGGTGACACTTTCCAGTGCCATTCTATATCTAATGGGGTTATACTTTATGGCCTAAACACCGAGATTTTAATATGCTATCATTTTTAAAGCGTCATAAAATTACCATACAATTTGCAAGTCAAATTTTAATCAGTCAAAGCCTTTACTGCCCTAACCATAAAATGGAGGATTGAAGTACGGAATATCACTTTCAGTCAGTTGTTTAAAAATGCAATTCAGCGCCGGGGGAGGGTTGACACAGTAAATATGTATACTCCGAGCCGATTGCCGACAGTTGGCCTTTTATCTTAGGACTGTACGAGTACCTACTGCATATTTTACGGTTTATCTGTCCGACACCCTGCATATCTCAGCATTGTATATTTCTTTATTTTAAAAGAGAATTTACTTCTAAAGGAAAACCTCTTTACAGATGTCCTTTTCGGTTTGGAGTCACTAATACAAGCTAAAACTTCTATACAAACCTTATCTGCGTTTACTGAATAAATTTATTGTGAGTATTTTTTTATTTTTATTTACGGCACGTCAATTTGACTTCACCTCGCCTGATGGTAAGCTGAAGGCAAAGTCTCGTGCAAGAGGTTCACCATTGCGAACACGTACAGTGCTACAACGATGGCGCTCAGCCTGACGGCCTCATCAGATGCGTTTTCACGCCCCGCTTAAAGGACCCGGGACTGTAGGAAGAAGGGAACACGTGCGCTGGTAAGGAATTCCAAGACTAATGGTGCGGCAGAGGAAATACGCACCAAAGGCGTAAGTGGAGAATATGGAATAAAACCTGGGAAGAGGACCCCGGACTTCGAGGTGAAGGCCTATGGTTACTTCCTAATTTACCATGTTCCAATATTATTCAGTCAATTTATTAGACTTTTGTAGTCCACTACTGCTTTTAGACCTCTCCCAAAGTTCCGAGGCTTTGGCCTACTGTTTTCGCACTAGTCGTTCCTTTTCTCGCAGTGATATAATCTGCGTATATTTCCATTTGTCGCTTCATACCACACCCTTGAGATAAGATAGGATGGTACCTACCTAATACTCTTTCTCTGTAACCATTTAATGCAATAATATTGAAAAGGAAAAGATGAAATTAGAAGTGAATCAGACATGAATGTAAATAACATCACTAATTGTCTTATATTGTGCTATTTGATGTTTTAGAAATCTTCAAAAATGTAACGGCGAGATGAGTCAGCGAACAGTTAGTTAGTTTATCCGGAAACGAATGTAGTTTGAGGTATGCGACCCTGACTTCTTTAGATTTTTTCCTTTCACTTTCAACATACTCGTAATTTTTCCATTATCTATGAAAACACAAAAGAGTTGATAGTGTTTATAATGTTCGGGACTTCACGCGATATATTTTTGAACACTTACTTTTGCCGACGTTTCGAGTGCGTTGCAGCACCCGTGGCAAAAGTAGTAGTAACTTTGGCAAAAGTAAGTGTTCAAAAATATATCGCGTGAAGTCCCGAACATTATAAACACTATGAGTAAACGCCGCGATATTTTAAAAGTTACAAAAGAGTTGATGATAAAAAGAGTCTGTAAATAAAATGCTGTTGACATGTAAACCAGTGTCACTTCCCTCTTCTTCCTTTATTATCGTACGCGAAATTCCCTCGATTACCACCCCCATCAGAGTCGGTGGAGGTAATTATTTCGAGCTAAAACTGACTAAAACGCACGTCGTTTTTGAGTCTTTGACTAACGGACATGAGATAATACACGGGGCTATCTATTTAAAGATAGCCCCCTTCGGGTGTGGTTCCACAACGTCCCCATTTAGTCCCCGGATATGGAGAGATGCGCTTCACGCAGGGTGACAGGCGGCCACCCGCTCCTGCTTTTACGATCTCTCTAGTGTAGAGCGATTGAATACTAAGTCGGAGATTGGGGGTCGATTCCCACTCACTGCTAATATTTGTGGGTATGAAAATGAATATTTGCTTTGTATATTGTTGAACTGTTGACAAAAATATATATTCAAATATGTTTATCAGCATGCAACACATGCTAGTTAAGATATAAACTTATTTTAAGTCTAGATAGCGCTGTGTATAGAATTTCGTAATAATAATTGTTTTTCATAAAACATTTAATTAATTACATCATCTCCAAACGTAGACGAGTCGATGTTAAAAGAATTTCACCCAACAAAAGTCTATCTGTTGCTTTCAACCATTAATTATATACGCCATTTTAATCTTTCTTAATCCCAGAATCCAATATCATATCCATAAACCAGCACTTTGTAATTTTAATAGCAAACGTAGCCGCTTCACAGCATTGTTTCAGAGTAAATAAAAAACATTTTGTTACTGGTAACCTTGGGTTAAGGGATGCCCTTAATATTTCATTTGTTTGTTTCGAGTTTTTTTACGGTTTATATTTTATTTTGCGCAATTTGTAAATATGCTTGTACAAGGATTGTTTTGGCTCGTGTATTTTTGCATTTCTAATTACTTAAGGCTACCAAAATGTATTCATAAAATCTATCGCTATCTTTAAATACATTTACATTACGAATTGGATAGTTTTTCATGTGTACTGTATACTTATCTAAGTTTATTTCACTACTGTATCTAGTTCAGTTAACAGAGCTCGGGAAAACCTTGGATGACCGCCAGTGAATATTTATTATCGATATAAAACCTTAAGTTTCCATTCAAATATTTATAGTTTAAAGAAAAAAGAGTGTTCTTTAGGGAAATCTTTGCGTAAGTTGAGTATGTTACCGAATGACGGTATTGTGTTATTGTATTTTTTGTAATACCCTTTAAGTTGAAGGTTCCCAAGAGGTTTATACTTTTATTGTAAGATAAGATAACTGTCAATAGGGTACGTTTATTGGCTATGTATCGTATATGTCAACTGTGGAATGAAGCAACTAATACAGTCATTCAAAGTCAGTTAGCCCCCTAAAATCCAACCACACGTCCTGATCGTCTACCTGATCTCGTGGGGGGCGGACATACGGAAGCGAATTTACTGGCGTGGCTAACGTGGCTCTGGAAGATTTTTTTAAAACTTGAAACTTGACATTGGCGTCTCGCCATTAATTTTATAAGACGTTTACATTTACTAGAGACTGGCAAAATTGCGGCTATCCTGCTGCAGAAGCCATTTTAAGAACAGAAGAAGAAGAAGGAAGTCAGTTACCCTACTCAAATCAAAGAAATATCTGTGTGACAATCATAGAAATATGTGTATAAACGGCTCTGCATATTCAAACGTAATAAAGAACAGCACTATTCAATACGTAAGGTGAAATAATATTTGTTATAGCATACATACATGCATATATAAAATCACGCCTGTTTCCCATAGGGGTTGGCAGAGATCGTCTCCATTTGCTACGATCTCAACATACTACTCTCTTCATTCACTCTCATTACCTTCTTCATGCATGCTCCTCAGTTAAGGAAACTCCTAACCTGCCCCTTTTCTAAAATTTCCCCGATTTAGTCCAAGTATGTGCGTCTAGGTCTTCCCCTTCCGACGGTACCCTCCACTCTGGTCACATACACCTATTTAGTTAGTCTTCTCTCTTAGTTAAAAAAAAATTCGTTTAAAAAAATGGGTATGCCAAAAATAAATTCCTAGCTGAAAATGTTGCAGGTAAATAAATTTGACCCAATTTCTTGCTATGCGGTGTTAATCGCAAGGAAATTAAATTCGTACTTAACCGCACAAGCACTAGGTTGATATAGATATACATGATATAATTTCTAAATTACTGAATCACATACTTTGTACAAGCTTGAATATTTACAAAACTGTTTAGACGTATATCAGTGAATGCTAAGAAAGATATTTAAAACTTCAACTTATTACAATAAGGTTCATTTTGTCGAATTGGTCCTTCGTTGCGTAAAAAGGCACAGTAATGATATGCATACTTCTCACTTTCACTTGATGTTTGTTTTCCATGACTTTTTTATGAATTTTTTAAGCACTTTAAATTTAGATTGAAAAAAAAAACGTTTTAAAATGATCTCTTCGTCTGATACTCTCCAAGACGTTAACTAGGTACGTAAAGCTGGCGTCTGATACAAGTAGGACGGTACTGAAGACATCGAAATAATATTTTACACTAGCAAAAGCCGTTATTCACAACAAAATAATAGCAACAATAACGAAACCGATAACGTTCTTAATTTAAGTTATTTCATAAAACGGTTCCCGTTTCATGACCACAGTCACGTCTAGGTGATTCGAATTTCGAATCGGATAATCGCGCGAACACGAGACTCGCGCCAGCCGTTAACGGGATGTTCCGAAGTCGCGATGCAGGCAATAACCACAGTTTCGCGGGAAACCGTGCACTTCACGGACGATTCGTGAGGCAAACACTGGCTGCAGTCAGATTTGTCTAACTGCCGTTACGTTTATGTTCTGATACTACGTTAACTTTCTGATACTCGCGTCAAATAACTATCTATCTACCCGCCTGCGGTCTGCGAGACCGGATTTGTAATTAGAAATATTCATCTATGAAAAACTAACCCAATTTGGCACGGAACACATAATTATCAATTAATTATCTTATCGCAGTCCACTGCTGGACATAGACCTCTCCTAATTTTCGGAGAGTTCAGCCTACTGTTTCCACGAAGGCCAGAAGGGTGGGTAAAGGGTTTTATTTCGAGTTTTCCTGCTCTCGCAGTGATAGCGTCTTACTATACCTTTGCACAAGTATTATTTCTCCGTTACCATACTAATATATTAGTAATTAACTGCTCTATGAATGTTTTAAGCTTTCAGTCCGATGTACAACAGAGGGAGCGATCTCAATAAAATCCATGCCAATCTTAATATTACATACACCCCAATGCAATGCAACAATGCCGAATCATAAATTTGGTATTAAAGAGCCCAAACGTTTTAGAATCTTTTTAAAAAGATAGTAAGGCAAACGTATTTCATCGCCGTATCGTCGGTCTGACGGACCGGACAGTGTGTGTTCGAAGGTTAATGGCAGCCAAACATACTGAAATCAAATACTTGTGTACATATATATGATATGATTTCGTACGGTACATTAAATAATTATGCTCATCTAAATCAAAGGCGATAGCGTTATTGGCTCATTTCGCCTTAGAAAGTACTTGAGAATATGTTACAGCAATGATATTAACTGCGTTTTAGGAAAAACATTTTATGCAATTAAGTAGTTACCCGGAGTTTTAGCCCTTCTGCTTTGTGAACGTTTTCCTATCACCCTGTCTATACACTACGAGAGACAAGTGCCTGACATCACCTGCATGTATAGAGCGTTTTCGAGCGCTTTAAAAAGATTATTAAAAAAGTTTTAGTGTCGTTTAGCTCCTCTGTTGCTTATCCAATTTCGCTTTTGTTCGATATCCTCAATGTACGTATAATGTCACTGTCGCTTTCACAAGTCACGCCTACACACGTAACTCCATAAGCATTGTATATTTATTTTAGGTATTTGAAGCAGGTTTTGAAAGGCTGTGTCCGGAAAACTGGGTGAGTTTGTGTCTAATAGAAATGAAATGATTGTAATGATTTTGAAATAAAAAAATATCAAAGGAGGTATTTAATAACAAACCTCATTTACGAAGTTTTCATAGTCTAAAAAAATAAATGGAGTTCAGAAGAGTTTTTGGCGATGGGCAATAGTTCGATTAGTGGGAAAAGAGAAAGATGTATTATTATTATTAAAATACACCTAAAAATACATATAAAATAGAATTTCATAAAATAGAAGGTAACGCAATATAAAATAAATATTATAATTTATAGCTTGAAGAGAAAACTATAAACACACTACTGCCACGTCAATAAATTCGAATAACCTTCTTGGTCTGAAGTCAGTTAAAAATATGATATTTGCAGGTACATTGTAAATTATAACAAAACTTAACTGTTTTATCAGACTAATGGTATGTATATTTGCCACAGGAATCAGGGCTAGCTCAAATCTACCAACCTCTAATTTATCAAACTACTAGCTGACCCGCGAGACTTCGTCTGCGTCACCCCGTTTTTGCAACATTTTTCATTCCTGCTCCGCACCTGTTAGTCGTAGCATGATGTTATATACATATGAACCTTCCTCTTTAACCATTCTATCTATTGAAACAAACCGCATCAAAATCCGTTGCGTAGTTCTAAAGATTTAAGCATACAAAGGGACAAGAAAAAAAAAATAGGGACAGAAAACGCGACTTTATTTTATACTATGTAGTGATTATGCACACGCCAGGTACTTATTTCATTCGCACCTTAGGTCCAAGATCCGTGCATAAATTAATATTTCAACAATAATGTTCGCAATGATGTTGTGTATTACTGTATTGTATTGTGTATTATTTGCAGTAGTGTGAAATTAAACAATTCAAATTTAATACATGTCTAATAGATATAGGTATGCTATTCATATACTTGTAATAAGGTCAGACTAATAAAGCCCCGGAAACAGTCTAGTTTTTTGTAGTAGCATACAAAAAGAAGAACGGGATATATACAATGCTGAATTTACACAGTTAACATAATTATTTTGACTATTGACAGACTCTACCATTGTCAGTATTGCCAGTATCCGGAAACAAAATACCTCAGCATTTACAAATTAATGTGACATGACACATGGATCTTTATTTTTTTTACTCTGAATACAATCTATAAATTGGTAGCGATAGGTATCTCTATCATGTAGTTTATACAGGGTGGAAATTTTCCATTGTATTTGGAGGGAATAGCACTCCAAATGCTGTAGAAAGCGAACTTCCACGCTGTGTATAACATCTATCAATGGCGTGCATTCTATAGAGACAAATAAACCCTACATACCCTACCCAAATGAGGTAAATTAAATATACTTTACTCTGTATATATTATATTGCAGGAAAGTACATAAATACGTAGTGCCTCTTTGTTCTAAGGAATCCACGACTATGATTAAGTAAACACTCCGAAATGTCTACCTATTACGGACAACCTTGTCTAAAAACCCTGTGCACACTACGGACATTTATAAGAAAATATATTCATGGAGGGAGGAGAACCCACCACTTACCAATCCCAGCGATAGCAATAACATAATATCGTTAATTGTCATAGAAAGGGATGCCAAACCGTATCCTTCAAAACGAGTAAAAGGCTTCTTACCCGAGGTGATATGATTTCGTATATGGAATATTAAATTTACAAGTAAAAACCTCGACACGTGTTTCGCCTTTACTCGAGGCATCTATTAGCTCCAAACCAAATCCACAGGCCTCATCAGAATGCCGATCGGCATTCTCGAAAGTCTAGTTCATTGTTTTGCAGATGTATCGATACATCTACAAAACAATGAACAAGTCTTTTAGGGTTTACATTAAGCACAGTAGGTTATAATACCTCAAAGATTACGACACTTGGTCTTGGACGAATAGTTTTTTTATCAATACTTTTAACCTCCATGTAAGGTAAGTCTATACTTACTTTCCCATATTTATAATGAATTATAAGCTGTTTATGTAAATAACCAAAGGCCGCAGAAATTATTTGCGAAGGTTAATTTGTACCTAATTATATCCAATAAAAATACAATCTTCATGTTATTGTAATATTTTGTTTGCTTCAATGTTTCGTGAAGCTTTATACGACAGTTTATAGTGATTAAAGTATGTATGTGTGTCGTTATAAGTCAATTATGAAACATTTTCACTGTTAGGGAAACCGAAGACCATGAGAACCGGAGGAGGAAGAGCAGGAGAACGGACTTTCATACCTAACTAGAGAAATAGTAATAACAAGAAAGAACGGAGGCAGGACATGACGGTATCCTTCCTGATTTAACAGTCCGACTGGGAAAGGTATTCTGTAGGACGGAGGTACCGTCCTACAGAATACCGCACTAATAATAACCTTGTGTTGTGTTTCTGGCGGTGAGTATGGTAGTTAGAGCTGGTTTACTAATGTTTGCCATAATTGTATATGCCATACTGGTATTTGCCATAATTTAATTAGAAATAACGTTTCAGTTGTACAAATGAATTTATGGAAAACGGAAAAATACCGTCAGAGCTCACTCGAGAGGTTTTGTATTGTCAGTGGGAAGACCGAAAAACGTGTGGAGCCGCGGGCAATAGCTATTTAGTAGAGTATATTTATTTATTGATATATTTTATTGACATTATCTATAAATATTTAATGAAGTGCTCCAACATTCTGTGTTCTCCACATAGAGCGCTGTGTCACGCTATGAAAGCGAAAGTTAAAAATTCATTATTACCTCGAGTAAACTTTTACTAGAAAATAATTATTAGAATTATTCTACGATTGAAATATAAATGTTTTCAACAGATTCTTCACGGCTTGTTTGGTATTATTTTATTATTTACATTGACGTGAGCTTTTAAGTAAATAGACGCCGCGGGGAGACAGGGAGAAGGAGACAGGCACACCAAAAGAATTGCAATTGAATACGTTATGACGTAACTTTTGACAACCCAACTAAAACATAACTTTATCTCCGGAGGGTCAGGCAGAGGTAAATTAACACCCACATTTCACAAATTTTATTCCCACGTAGGTAATAGGGGCTGAGTTTATCACCGTATTCCGGGCACTATTGATGACTCCAGCCATGATCTGAGGCTCAGCCTATATAGCCCAGGCTCAGCCTAGTTTAACATCAGTCAAATACATACGTATTTGTCCACATGGGAAGGGTGTCCCAAATACTACTCTGCCCTGAACTATATAGCAGCTAGTTGATGAAAATAGTTTTATTCCATTTTGTTATGTTTATGTAATCTCTCGACCGTATTATTACTACAAAATAAATAACTAGATCCTAAATACCATAGTGTTATTTTGTAACACTCCCATAAACTTCCAATAGTATTAGGTTCCCTAAATAAATAATTGGTACCATATTGTAGTGGAATTTATTTTGATGTGGGCACACTGAATTGCATGCAACACTCACATCCAAACTAGGTTACCGATTCCGCGCCAAGTCCCGCCAATGCACTAAAACGGTTAACCAGTTCAAAAACATTGGAACTTAATAATGTTATTTCTATCTGGGATAACCAAATATGAAAGCTAGTGATGTCATCAACATACATTCATATACCATAGATTTGTTATTATTTTTATATGCTTTTTAAAAAGTTCTGTATCTTTAATTGTTTTGTTTTTTTTATGATAAGTATGTCGACAGTCGACATGATAAAGATGCAAAGCAAGGAATCGGACCAATATATTTTCGGTTAGGAATTTATTTTCGGCATACCCATTTTGTTACAAAGTGCACGATTAGCGGCAATACTCGTTCATATTACGTGGGACCGAAAATCATAGTTGGCGAAATGTGGGTGTTTAATACACCTCTGCCGACCCCTTCGGGAAATACGGATGTGAGCGTATGTATATAATGATAATTTATGATTAACTAGCTAACCCGCGCAACTTCGTCTGCGTCACCCCGTTTTTGTAACATTTTTGATTCCTGCTCCGTATCTGTTGGTCGTAGCATGATGTTATATACCTACACATAAACTTTCCTCTTTAACAATTCTATCTATAAAAACAAACCGCATCAAAATCGGTTGCCTAGTTTTAAAGATTTAAGCATACAAAGGGACATAGGGACAGAGAACACGACTTTATTTTTTTTTGATTTTATAATCTACCGATTATTAAGAAACATTGAATTTCACTCAACTGCCGTAGTGAATTTTCACCGCAAGCGTCACACGTTTCACCCGCTGACATCACAGAAAAGTTGTTGGGAAATAACTTTTTGCAAGTGATCAAGTCGCAAATTTCCCATCAAACGTATCCGCGTGTAGGTCAGTGAACGCTCCGTCGCGGTTCATCGTAACGGATCTACAGAACCGCAAAGCAAGCCTTCTAAGGGCGAATGGCGAACTAACTTGCTCAATAAAACTTAATCTATATTACTACATTGGTCTAGTTGCAGTTTAGAGTTGCCATTTATTTATATATTTATATTTTGTTGTACGTCAATTATAACAGTGTTCCATGGTACAGGAAATAATTTAAAAAAGAGCAGTACAATAGGAATCCTTATCGCTTTACTAACATAAACTCACACCTGTATCCCCGAAGGGGTAGGTAGAGGTGCTAGCACCCACATTTCGCCAGTTTATGTTTAGATCCCAATAGGTGGTGAGCCTATTGCCATTAGCCATATTCATGCTTACAAATACTTGCTCTCAGCGGGGATCGAACCCGCGCATTCTGCGTAGGAGTCGCGTTCACTACCGCCACACCACAGAAGCTGTCTTAAGGGGGCTGTAAGGGAACGTACGGGAACGTAAGGGAAAAGGGAAGGGAATTTAATATGTAGGTATACATTATCTCAAGGATATAAATTTTGAATATATTTAAATCGATATCACACTAACTCATAAACGATTCAAACTTATCACATTATTAATGGTTGGTACATAAAATTATGTGATAAGTATTCCCCATTCTCCCCATTATCGTTAATTTATTATAACACACATTATCGCCGAAACTCCGATCTCCCGAAAACGAATTTATAATCTGTAATTCCCAAAGAGGGAGCACGTTATCGCCATTCATATATAGCACGTAATTTGCGAACTCCTAACCATACTGGCAACACTGGCAGCCAACTGTAAAGAAAGTTATCCTACTAATATTATAAAGGCGAAAGTTTGTTTGGATGGATGGATGTTTGTTCCTCTTTCACGCATAAACGGCTGGACTGATTTGGTTGAAATTTGGTACAGGGGTAGATTAGAACCTGGAATAACACATAGGCTACTTTTTATCCCGGGAAAAGGTTCCCAAGGGTTGCGGGAACGGGAACAAAATTCCACGCGGGCGAAGCCGTGGGCATCAGCTAGTCGTTCATAAAACCCTCGAGCAGTATCCCGTCATGAATACTGGTAAGGGGCCGCACATATCATACGTCACGCAAAATAATACCCTTTTTAGACCCCAATTTATTCATCATCATCATCATTTCAGCCACAAGACGTCCACTGCTGAACATAGGCCTCCCCCATCGACCTCCAATCCGACCGGTTGGAGGCGGTCTGCATCCAATGGGTACCCGCGACTTTGACTATGTCGTCCGCCCATCTCGCAGGAGGCCGTCCCACGCTTCGTCTACCGGTACGCGGTCTCCATTCAAGAACCTTCTGGCTCCAACGGCCATCTGTTCTTCTTGCTACGTGCCCCGCCCACTGCCACTTCAGCTTGCTAACCCTGTAGGCTATGTCGACCACTTTCGTTCGTCTGCGGATCTCCTCATTTCTGATTCGATCTAGCAGAGAGATTCCGAGCATAGCCCTTTCCATAGCTCGCTGTGCGACCTTGAGCTTTCTTATGAGGCCCATAGTGAGGGTCCACGTCTCGGCGCCATAGGTCATCACTGGCAACATGCACTGATTAAAGACTTTTGTCTTTAGGCACTGAGGTATTTTGGACGAGAAGACGCTGTGTAACTTCCCGAACGCTGCCCAGCCGAGTTGGATTCGACGATTGACCTCCGCCTCGAAGTTTGATCCGTCTAATCGAACCATCTGTCCAAGGTAGACGTACTTGTCTACAACTTCGAGGGTCGAGCCTTCAACTGACACTGGGGAGGGCCTTAGAATATGAGCATTCGCCATAACCTGGGTCTTGTCCATATTCATCTTGAGGCCCACCTGTTGAGAGACTCGGTTGAGGTCGTCGAGCATTGTGTTTAGATCCTCCAGCGATTCTGCCATGAGCACGATATCGTCGGCAAAACGAAGGTGAGTGATGTATTCGCCATTAACATTAATGCCAAGACCTTTCCATTCCAGTAGCTTAAAGGCATCGGAGATATTACATCTCCTTGTCTCACTCCCCTCTGCAACAGTATCGCCGCTGTGCTCTGATCTTGTACTCGGACTGACATGGTGGCGTTTTTATACAAACACTTCAGCACTTCGATGTACCGGTAGTCTATATGACACCGCTGGAGAGATTGTACCAATTTATTATTATGTTATATTTTTTAAACTCACACTATTAGCATAAATATTCATATGAGTATATACCATAAGATATGGTATTTAAAATATTATAAATCTGTATTAACTATTAGGTAAATACCTAATAGTTGGCTTTCCAAGTTCCTGGATACACCGCCCAATCTTTTGACGGCCTAAGGCTAATTTATCTAAAAGTAAAATAGATACGGTCAATAAAATAAACTCGATTTATATCTAGTTTTTTTTATAAGAAAATAAGTAAGCTTATACAGGTAGTATGCTAAACTTAAATACATTAATAAATAGATCCTTTATCCAGCAGCTTCTAAGACTAGTAGTTGTGTAGTGGCTGCTCAGTGCAAATATTGGTATGAATGAATATAATGATGTTTATCCGCATTCCATAACCCATACAAGAAGCTAGTTTAAATTAACCAATGCTACTTTAAACTAGATACGTTATATCTGACCTAAAATATCTAATCATTCAAAAACTAAAGCCAGAAATCTGAAATTCTCATCTGATATTGTTATTAAAGTGGTATTTAAAACATAGGTGTCTATAGATATGTTCAAAGAATAGCATTGCTCATATGGCATTTATTCTAATCAAATAAACATTCCAGAACACATGCCTTATGCATTTTACAAGGTGTATTGTCTCGGTATAGTCGGGTAAAAACAACGTAATCTATGGGCGGCCCCTAAAACCTTCAGGCGATGTCTTGTCATGAATATAGTTTGTGATACATTCCGAGTCACGTCTCGTACCGAGAGTGGGTCTTCATAGTTTCCTGCTTTCGTTTTGCGATTTCACACTTACTATAACAAAACAACCGCGGTAGTCTAGTGGTATGGGTAATGGACTGCTGAGACGAGGTCTCCGCTTCGATCCCAGGTTTAACCATGGCACATACCAATGACTTTTCGATGCTTTTCGAAGTTATGTGTGTATTTATCGCAGGTTTATAAGTGCCCGGTTAATGGCAATAGGCTCGCCACCTATTATATTGGGGCCTAAACATAAACTGGCGAATCGTGGGTGCTAGCACCTCTGCCTACTCCTTCGGGGATACAGGCGTGAGTTTATGTATGTTATGTATAACGAAACAAACACTTCAGAAGTGGCATATCTCTAAGGACTATCTTTTTTAAATCTCACCGTAGTCGGGTAAAAAAAGACGTAATCTGTGGATGGACCCTAAAACCTTCAGGTGATATATCTTCATGAATACCGGTAAGTTTACGACACAAATCGAGTCACGTCTCGTGCTGAGATCCACAAATATAATATTTGGCAACCCTGAACGTGGTGTTTAGTAAACAAACCTGATTCAATACTGTTGTGCACACTGAATATTATATATGGTTAACGAAACCCGGTTATTAACGCGACCATATTTCATAAATACAAAAAAATTACCTTTTAATTTGCTTGCGGTTCGGTTAGGTTGCACTAGATGTGGTCACAAGCTGACTTATGACCACGGCGAAAGCTTTTGACCACGGCTAGTACCTACAACCTGGCCGAAATTTCAAGCATTAGAAGCTTTCGTTAACCATAATACCTATAATGTAATGCAACGCCAAAGTTTAAAAGTGAATACACACAACATAGCTCTAGAGATATAGGTCTACACAATATAGGTCTACAGAAAAATAAATTAATGTAACAGAAATCTGCGGTTATAGAGTGTAGAATGAATAAATGCTGAACACAGAAAATAATACGCGTTAATTATAATGTCGGTTGCCGTCACTATATGCCCTCGAAACTACTCGTAATTTATACAGGTGAGCCGATTTTGATTAACGGTATGTAGTTAGATTCGTGTTTATTACGCGAGTTTCACTCGGAAGGTAAGGTTATTTTACAATTGTAAAAAATAAAATGGCGGGGTTTTGGCGCCAAATGCAACATAGATGTCATTTATGAAAAAGTTCTTTTTTTTTAAATACTACATTAGAGTTTTTAATTCCTATAATTACTTATTACCACTGGCACTAACTTTTAGAGATGTGGTCAATAAATTGGTTTTGCTACATTCGTTGCTTTTGACGGCAAAATTTTATTTTATTTTGGCAACATTTACACTGCGAATATACGAACATACGAATACTGTTCCATAAAGTGGGTCATAAACGAGGCTCAACCCACCTGCTAAAGTGCTCCAAATGAATATTGTACAAGTTAATAGAGCAACGGTGGAGTAACTGGTACGTGGGGCAGCACTATTTTATCGAAATTGCGTTCTTTAAACAAACATGGTACAACCATACGTGACTCTTGAAGCGTTATTCTGAAAGTTTTACAACAGTTTCTGTGACTATAAACCACAGAGCAGAAAAAACAAGTAGAAATGCACACACGATAGTTCCAGTAGCGGAACCGATGCGATGTCGCTAAAATCACACATACAACCGTTAATAATACCGTGCATTACTAGTAAACAATTGCTTCGATTGGTCGTATTTATATACTATCTACCTTTAATATCATATTAGCTTAAATCATACGTACTACACAACGTAAATACACTACCCTCTTTAGGGTAGTGGCAACTATATTGCGTCCACTTTTTTTAACCTTTCATAATAGCGATTACTTTGCTATAGATAAAAAAGTGTTAATTTTATACTTGCTTTGAATCGAACAAGCTTGAATATTTATGAAAAAGTTTAGAGGTATTCTTACAAAAATGTTCATATTGTCGAATTTATCCTTCGTTGCGTAAATACGCACAGCAATGACATGCCTGCACCGATTACATCACACTTCCACTGGTTTTTTGTTTGCCATGCTTTAAACATTAACGTCGAAAACGCGCAGTGACTAATGATAACTATGCAAATTGAAAATAGTGCATAAAATCAAAATCTCATTTATTTACGATAAGCAGTTTAATATCTTTATAGCAATGATTATCGTACAAAGCATTATTTTGTTCCGCTCATAAATGGTTACGAAAATGTGTGATTCCGCAGCCAAAAGGCACTTGTGGCGATTACTTGCATACGAATTTATACACAGATCAGTGTAGTATTATTACTTGCTGGAACGGTTTCGTGCAATTGCTATCCTGATACTTGTGTTTAAATTTAATTGTTTTAGTTATTGTAAGCTCTACTTAGTTGCGGAATGAACTCCCTACAGGCTAAAACGACTATATTACAATCAGGTCACGATAATACACTGTTCATTACTTTTTAGCTGGAGTTTATATAACAAAAACAGTGTAAATTATAATATAAAACATGATGCA